>BJBW01004152.1:0-129229 GCA_004320125.1 Scolopax mira
AAAAAAAAAAAAAAAGCCAAGGGAAAAAAAAAAAAAAAAAAAAAAGCCCCCTCGCCCTACCGCCCCTCCTCCGCGGCGCGGCGGTCCGTGAACCCAGCAGTTTACCCCGGCTGCCGCCCGGGGCCGTGCTGAGCGCCGGCCTGTGCGGCAGCGCGGCGCGGAGCGGAGGGGGGAGGCGGCCGCTGTTCCTGGAAGAGCCCGGCCTGGGGAGTTGGTCACATTCTTGGCTGGGATTCAATGACTGAGGCAGACACCAACAAACAGAGGGGGGGAGGAGGAGGAGGAGGAGGAGGAGTGGTGGTGGTGGTTGTGGTGGTGGTGAGGGAGGCTGAGCCAGCCTGCATTAGCTCAGCTCTCAGGCACTCTCAGTCTCTGCTGGAAAGAGGAGCTGGGAGGATGTGCGCTCTGTTACCGCGGCTCCCCACGGCACGCCGAGAAGACCGAGAGAAATAAGGGAAGAAAGGCGAACCGAGAGACGAGGAGTCCTCCCAGATCAAGCTGAGGGACCACGAGTGGGAAAGGGAGCCAGCTTATCGCCCGTCCGAAGCCCCCGCGCCGTTTTGGAAGTGCCAGAGATTTGGGCCTTTTCCTATTCTTCTGCGTTGTTCCTTTCCACAGACCAAGCTTTCTTCCTCCTCCTGCTTTTTACTTTCCTCCCCCGCGCCTTCCTTTCGGTGGATATGGACAGAAGGGTGATTACTGCAGAGAAGCAGCAGCCGCCAGAACATATTTGAGCCCCTGGTTCTCGGAGCGTGGCACATACTTTTTGTATTTCTGTGGGTGGCGTGTGTGTGTGAGTGAGTGAGTGTGTGTGTGTGTGGTGGAGGTGTGGGAGGCGGGATTGGTTTGCCTGGGGGTTGGCTGAGGGGGTGAGTGCTCGGATGAAGACCTCTTTTTGGCGTGACTCTGTGCTCCACCGGGGCAGCTTGGAGACTTGGAGATTTTGAAATTGTAACGAATCAAGAGAAAAGAAAGAAGAGAGAGACACGCATACAAAAGGATTTATTTCCTATTCCTTAGTGGATTGTTAAACCTGAGTGGGAAGGAGAAAAAAAACCAAGGGTGGGTTGTTTTATTTTGTTAATAATTTTTTTCTTAAAAAAAAATCCCTTAAGTGGATTTGTACCAGGGTGGAAGATAACTGGGGGTTTTTGTTGTTTGTTTTGGGAATAGAAACTAAAAAATGGAGACTGTAAGTAGAAGCAGCTTCCAGCCTCATCCAGGACTGCAGAAGACCTTGGAACAGTTTCATCTGAGCTCTATGAGCTCCCTGGGTGGCCCTGCTGCTTTTTCAGCACGATGGGCACAGGAGATGTACAAGAAAGACAATGGCAAAGACCCAGCAGAACCTGTACTGCATCTGCCCCCCATCCAGCCTCCTCCGGTAATGCCTGGTCCCTTCTTCATGCCCTCGGACAGGTCCACGGAGAGGTGCGAGACCATCCTGGAAGGGGAAACCATCTCCTGCTTCGTGGTGGGTGGAGAAAAGCGGCTTTGCTTGCCCCAGATCCTGAACTCGGTGCTCAGGGACTTCTCCCTGCAGCAGATTAATTCGGTGTGTGATGAGCTACACATTTACTGCTCCAGATGCACTGCTGACCAGCTGGAAATCCTCAAAGTCATGGGCATCCTGCCCTTCTCTGCTCCTTCCTGCGGGCTCATCACTAAAACTGATGCTGAGAGGCTTTGTAATGCCTTGCTTTATGGTGGCACCTATCCTCCCCACTGCAAGAAGGAATTCTCTAGCACAATTGAGCTGGAGCTTACAGAGAAGAGCTTCAAGGTTTATCATGAGTGCTTTGGGAAGTGTAAGGGACTCTTGGTGCCAGAGCTTTACAGTAACCCCAGCGCAGCCTGCATCCAGTGCTTGGACTGCAGGCTTATGTACCCACCTCACAAATTTGTGGTCCACTCTCACAAATCTCTGGAAAACAGGACTTGCCACTGGGGCTTTGACTCTGCAAACTGGAGATCCTATATCCTCCTCAGCCAGGATTACACTGGGAAAGAGGAGAAAGCTAGACTGGGACAGCTCTTAGATGAAATGAAAGAAAAATTTGACTATAACAACAAATACAAGAGGAAAGCCCCCAGGGTAAGTGATGCCTTTAAATTTAACGGGGGTGGGGGGAGAAAGAAAAAAGGAGTTATCTGTGATTTCGGTGACATCCATCGATATACCCAGTTTGTTACCAGCTGCTTCGCCTTTGAGTCATTCAGCAATCTAATCGTGTTCTTAATTCTCACCACGTGTGTGTTAATGTAGACGAGCAGTGTTTGAGATGGCACCTTTTTTTCTCGGGTTGTGTTCTGAACACGGTGGTTGGAGTTTGTTTTGCATCTTGCTGTGCATGGAACCTGATCTTTGAAACCCAGCACGCTATCCCAGACTTTAGCAGGAACTATGTGATTTCAGGTCTTTAAGAGCTTCAGTTAGGGTTTAAGCTAAGGAAGAAGCCAGGAAAAAAAAAATCAGTTACTGATCACTCCAGACACAAATATATACAATTTTCTGCTCGACTGCATGCTGCCAGGAATGTAGGTGGGGGCTAAATTGTCTAAATGGTTGCATTGGAATAAAATGTGGCTGCTAAGAGAAAAATCCCCACAGTAATGCAGGTTACTGGTGTTAGGATTAAGTGCATGGAACCTGAATGGAGGAGTCCCTGCTTTTAGAGTATCCCTGTGGAGCCTGGATCTCCCCACCAGACAGGCTTTTGTATATTGGATTTGTATACATTCAGTAAATGAATCTGTCTAGGGCCAGCTGCAGCAGCTTCTTAAGGTATGCCATGCCATGCCGTGCAAAGCCAGACAGCTAAAGGACAATTTTTTTAGATGTCTTTTGTTTTTCTTTCAGTCTGAGCTGCCTTTAGATTCCAAAATCCCTGGTGTGTGGGTGGGAGGCTGCCTTGGCATCTGGCAGCAGTCCTGATCAATGGGCAGCAGTGCCACAAGGCTTGGAGGACTTGCTTACAGACACCAGGATGTCTGGCTCACTGGCAGTGGTGGGGCTGACTGGGAGATGAGCAACACCCTGACCCCCCTCCCCAATATAAGGTTAAAGCAAACTCTTTCCTACTGAGTTTTATGCTGCAGGTTTGTTGGTTGGATTCTGCCTCATCTCCCAGAGACTTGTGAACTTTTCTTTGGGTTTCTGTGTCTGGAGTGGAAGGGCAATGACATAAGCCTCAAAAAGCAAAGCAACATTTAAAGCCCACTGAGAATGTTTAGTAAAATCCTTCATTACCTAACCAAATACCCATTTAAAGGAGCAGACAGAAGCTCAGACTTAAATAACGCTTTTATTTGTAAAAAAATGCAACAAAAATACCCAAATAAAGCCCAGAGTTTTTAAAATATCCTGCGCAAGTGATGCAGTAATTTCCACAGCTGGCCTAAGAGGCCTAGTTAACCCCTTCGATTTGCCTCTGCGGTTTTTTTGATGCAGGAGTAGAGTCTCACTTGTTCAAGTTCCAGTTTCTCTCCTGCTCTTGTGCTTAGCCCCCGTTTCAGTCCCTGTCCTCACCCCTCCTTTTCCTCCGCTCGAGTGTCAGAACCGCTGTGACAAAGCTGGGGTGTAATGAGCCACATTATCTCCGTGGTTGGAGGTGGATGTGTTTTTAATGGCTTGTCTATTCTCCGTCAGTCATGTGCTAAGATGGTGGGATAGATGTATATGAATGTCTGTGAGAGGAGAATACGGTTCTGAAAGTGAATGCGTTTTTCATGTTGGGAAATTAATTTTCTAGGGCATGTTTCGTTTGGGAAGCAAAATTAAGAAATCTCCACGTTCGTGCTCCAGAAAGGTACTGTGTCCCTAGCTTGGTCGTTTACAGACTTTAATTAAAATGAATGTTAGTAGGGGTGTGCTTTCCTTTTCTTACAAGGCTTTTACGGTATTCTGTTCAGTTGTATGATTTATCCAACACCCCAGGTGACGTTGGAGGTGGAGAACAAGAAAAGATTACTAAATCGTGGCTTTGCCTGACTTTTTTTGGTGACCTTTTAATAGATCCTGGTTCAGAACATGGCAAGTGCTCTTCCCCCAGCCTCCAAAATCTGCATGCAGCGCAGCACTTCTTGCAGAGTGAATTCAAGAGACCTAATAGCGGATAGCAAAAATTATGTGAGGAAATCATGGCCATCTATTTTGCAGAAAATTCAGACAAAATTCTGTCATCGTAAAATTTTAAGTCTCCTGCATAGGTTCATTTGAGCAGGTGGCAAGGAGTTTGATGGGAAAGGAATAGCGTGGTGTGTCCCCAGAGGATGGGATAGAGGGGAAAAAAGAATGCTTTATCTTACATCCTCTGCAAAACAGGGCTTAAGTTTCAAGGCTTTTGAGCTGTCTTCAGGGCCCTCCTATTAATGTGGTGCAGTCCTGAGGAGCCCCTGGCAGCGCTGGCAGAGTTTTGTACGCTTATCCTTCCTTTTTCTGAAGTCTTTTTCCATTGAGCTTAGCCAACGGATATCATATGCTAAGGTCATTTGTGTTGTAGCAGTGTGTGCAGATAATTACAGAGAGATTTAATCAGGCTCTAAGATTGGTAGACTGTGGCCAGGGGCAAGTAACACAGGAGTAAAGTTTAGATGCCTAGTAAGGAAATGAAAGGATGGTCCCATGTCTGCCTCTGTGTGTTTGTGTTAATTACTGTCAGTCTGTGTGGGTTTTGTGTGTCTGTCTATCTCTGGATGAAAGAGTGAAGCATATGTGTCTTTGTGGTGGTCTTCCTTTTTGATGTATATATCTGCATAGCTTTGTTCTGTTTTATACAGAGGTGTTTGTGTGTGTTGTGTGCTGTAATCTGCTGTCTCAGATATTTGGTCTTCCACTTTCAAGAGTGGGGTTTTTACCAGTTCCCCAATTTATTTATTTGTGTGTGTGTGTGTGTACACATTGCTCTGTGTGTTGTGCTTTCCCTGGGGCGCTGTTAGTATGTTGGTAGCATGGGATGCATATGACCACTTTTATGGTTGTTTAAGAAGCAGTGAGTTTTTTGACCTTTTTGTGTGTGTTCATGAGGTTTATGTGATGAAGGATGTAGATTTCTGCCAGCACAGCTCTGCCTTTTAAGGGTCTGACTTAAATGGAGGAGCTGGGTTGGCAGAAGCCCCTGTTGCAGATTCAGCACACTGGCAAAACTGCCTTTTTTTCCATCTCTTCCCCCCCCCGCCCTTTCCCTTTTTTTTCCCCTTTGTATGGTTTTAGCCTATTCGTTCCCAACATCCATTTCTGTACACACCAGGTCTCCATTGTACATATCTGTGTGTCTGTATTGAGAGGGGGATATGGCCATGCAGATACGCTGTCTCTCTCAACCTATGCTTGGTTGAACAAGATGCGTGTTGCCTGGTCTTGCCACTTGCAGAAGCAGCTTTTATGTAGATCTGTGGGAAGTCAGCAAAGGGTCTGAACCAGAAACTGGAGGGAGCTATGACAGTTGGAGTCCCCACTAGAGCAGGAACCATAGAGGCCTCAGCCACTTTACTTACCCTCTTCTAAAACTTATTTTTGTATCCTCCCTGTTCATCTTTGGATGAGCATTTGACCTCCTGTAAGCTTCTCCAGCTTCTTGCTACTCCCCAAATCTTTTTCTTTTCTTGAGCCATATGATAACTTCTCCATTTTCCTTTGTGTCCTTTGCAGTTTTTTCTTGCATCCTCGTGGCAGGATTTTTTTCTGCTTTGTTTTCTCTCTGGTCTTGCAAAGTCTCTATGTACCAACATGGCTTTTCCTTGAGTGAATGTTCTGTTTCCTTACCTGTTTCTCACTTCATCCACCGTTATTGGCATGGAGCACAACCATTACATTCTGGGATATTTCTAGAAATCTAAAATGTGAATAAGCTGTCAGGGTTGCAAAACAGGGTCCTAGAAATCCATTTTCAGTGCCAAAGCCTTTTTCTTGATCTCAGCAGCTGGTACATGTTGAGTGTTCACTTGCTGGGCTAGATATGGCCTTGGTGTGTCTCTCATGCTCTCTTTCCACTCCTGTGTGACTGACTGACAGCTCTCTGGTTTCTTAACATCAGTGTGTCTCATCTGTCATTGAATTAGTTCACAAAGGAGGCCTGAAGGCTTTGTTGGTTGCTATTTCCAGTAAAGGAGAGTGGGTTTGACTCTGTCTCTTTTGAACCCTTTTTTTCCTTTTTTTAAATATTGAACCGAGCAACGTTTGACAGTGCTTTCATATTTCCTACCTGTGTGACAGACATCTGTACTGTTAGCAAAACTGTATGTGATCCGACACCAAAAGAATAAGGGAACTTTCCTTGCACACGTGTGAACACACCCACACACGCCAGCACCGCAGTGTTCCCACGGTTCCAGTCCCAGCAGCACTTCTATGAAGTAGCTGGAAGCCAGAAGCAGCATTCTGGGTACTGACACACAAATGAGCACAGGAGGCCTCCTACTTTATTTCACAATGCCTACCAACCCAGTGCTGCCACAACATGCAGCTTTCTCAGCTGGAGTGAGGTTTAGCCAGGTCAAGTGTGCAACCAAATCAAAGAACAAAAATTGCTGAAGTTAAATAGCACAGTCCTGCTGGAGCCGTAGGGAAGCTGGGGACTTTTAGGTGCTGTGCTGTGCTGTACAGGCACCTGAAATGCTGCAGTAGTAGAGCTAGAATGTGTATATATCTCTCTCTGTGTCCTGAAGTCCTGCCTCCTGGCAGTAGTAATCCTCTTCAGTTGTTAATAATATATACCCTATAGTAGGTATAGCAGAGAGATTCTGATTTTATTCACAGGCAGTGGTGTTCAGGCAACTGGATGGTACAAGCTGACTTGATAAATACTCCTGGAAAATTCTGCCTAAGAACTGAGGGTTCAGTTGCTTTTCCACGGAGCAATGAAGTCATTCGTTCTCTTACCTGATGTTTATGATTAGAGGGAAAAAATTGGAAGTCTCTAAAACAAAAATGACAAAGTCTTGGGGCAGTAGTTCAGGATTCTTCTACAGCTTAAAAGTTGAACTTCAAAAATGATACCACACTTGATCAAAATCCTGCGTACCTGAAGAGATGTCAGTGTTTAAACAGACATCAGCATTTTTTTCCCAAGCGTGCAAACAGTTTTACAGATGTTGTAGATCAAGAACAAAGAAGCAGGTACGTGCATGTGTCTTAGACAAAGAATATGCTGCAAATAATGATCTAATGATGTTGAGCCAACTGTGGCACTCTGTTGTCCCAGAATAGTTCCTAAGTTCCTGAATTCAGACCTCTTGAATTAGGGAGGGAATTATATGCAATCTCTTCTTTTGAAAATCACTGTCTAAAATATTTAAACATCTGCCTCTCCCCTCATTGTCTGGGCTGTCTCACTTGTCTCCCCATTGCTCTGGTTTCGGGATTGGGCGTATGTTCTGCCCAAACAGTAGTGTGCTTTGAAGACACATGTAAACACAGTTTATTTTTTGGATGTGTTAGGAGCCCGACACCTGGTCTTGCTGCCAGGGCATGAGCATGGCTATCACTCACTTGAGCTCACTGACCAAGGAGGGGGTGTTTTCACTTGCTGAGAGGTGCCTTTAGATCAGTGTTGTAAAAGCATCTGGAGGTGTCTGTATGAGGCTGCTCCAAGCATGTCTAGACAACGCAGCGGATAAAACTCTGGCAGCTGCTTGTACCTTCTCTACACCTTCCTGGAGTCTCAGCACTGCTGGAACGGGGGGGACTTGGGGGCTACATCTCAGTGGTAGCCCAAGCAAGATTGGGGTATCTAGAGAGATGTATTGTCCGTTCTTATTGAAAACTCATGTTAGTTCTGTCTGTTAGCAAAGTTAATTTGACAAAGTTAAGGGGTTTGAATGGTACTGACTACAAGAAGGAGTGGGCTGGTTGTTACTGGTGATAAGTGATGATTGGAACTCACATTGCTGGCCAGACTGCTTTGCCATTGCACAGTGGATTGTGTCTCAATGTGTGCAGTTCTTTAGCCAGAAAATATTTTAATTCTTACATATATATCTTGTTCATTTGTTTGTTGGGTTTTTAAGAAAACCCAAACTTTGTACTTGACAGCGTAACTCTTATTTAGAGGAAATTGAGATGGAGCAGTTACGCTAAATCCAACAGCGTTCTTGGAAAGAAATTAGAGCTTAGACAAAAGTATCTTGGACTGAATTATAGAGAATCTATCGATAGAGTACTGCCAATTACTGGGCTAATCTATTTTAGCTGAGTGGCCATAGAGCACTTAATCCAAATTGATCTTCATGTACAGGAAGCATTACTTTAAAATGTTGTAATATAGCATGGTCTTGTTTTAAATTTGTCAATTATAGTATGTGTGTTAATGATACGTTTTTATGAGATAATACCGAATTTGTTTGCATATGTTTTCTGAATCTGGATAATATACACTAATAACTCTGCACCACTTTTAAAAATGGTATTTCACTTAGTCTCTAATATACTCAGTATGTGTTCTTGGAAAAGAATTACAGAGAAGCAAGTTTGCTCTGAAAAGATGCTCTGATCCCTTACCTTCCTCATTTACACCTTGTGTAGCCACGTCTGTCTTTTACATTTCATTGTCAGTGTGGAGATTCAAATTCAGATTATTACTAAAATCACCTGTTCCCCTATCTCCTGGAACATACGAGGTTAATTTGAAGGTTTGGAGCTTTGGGGCTAGCTCTGCAGTTCTCACTCAAGCAATCAGCCGGCATGGTAATTGGAACCAGTTCACCCGCAAACCACAGCAGGCTTGTATATGTATCAGCCTTCTTCCTGTGTGTTGACTGGCAGCACTTGCAGTCGTGGAACAGAGGGACAAATTCTGAAGCAGAATATTGTGGTGGTGAGACAAAGTAGCTTCCTTGAGTTTGTGGCCTTACCTGGCATTTACAGGCCTGTGTTAAAGCTGGGAGCAGAAGCTGTAGTTCTGCTACTGCAGAATTGTCATTTTGCCCCTTAATGATGTTTTTGTTTCAAGGATGTTTGATGGTGCTCTGGTCCTGATGGATCTTACTGAATGAACGGGGCAATAGTTTCTGCAACTGGGAGCCTGGCTTCAGGCTGAAGGGGTGCAAGACTGGGTTTTAAGGTTTTGGTAGATAATCTAATTTTTTGTTCCTGTATTTGGGATTTGTCAATTTTTTATTTTTGGTCATTTTATTTTTTTGCTGATGAGGAAATGTGTCTGAAGCTGGGATACAGGCCAGGTGGGTTTATTTTCTGATGCAAATTCAAGGACCATTAACTTGGCCTCAGACTTGTATGGGGTGCAGGTGCAGCTCGTTGCGTGTGCCTCTCTGGTTGGATTGGGCAAACCTGGTGGCTCCTGGAGAGTGACTGCTCTGCACTGAGCTAGTTATTTTGATTTGACTTTTGGTTGGATGAAGTGACAAAAACACTGATACAAATTCAGACTCTGATCCTGTCAATGTTTCATGGACAGAGAGCTCTTCTGGAAGCCAATGGGAATTCCCATGTGGGGAGCACTTATGATTGGCTTCATCTATGGTTTGGTTGCTATCACATAAAATTGGGCTTCTCCAAGGGGTGGATGAATATTAAACAACCTGATAAGGTGAACAGTCACTTGTTCTGTTAGATGGGCCAGGTCCTACCATCCTTACTCATGTAATATAGTCTTTACTTGTTTTAGCAGTCGTCTTTAAAAAGCCAGGGAAGACGTACGTGAGGATAGAGGTTCTGTGTATATGTGGAAATGGCAGCATGATTCCATATCCTGGAGATAAACAGGAAAGGAGCTAATCAATAACTTGGTTTCTGGCTTCATTGTGTATTGATTTCTGTACAGTTACCTTTGCACATGCTTTGTAGAAAATGTGACTTTTATGTTTGGTTTTCTGGTTTTGTTTTGTTTTTTTAATTGAAGCCGTTTCTGTTTTGGTATGAGAATCTGTTGCATTGAAAGCACAAACATTGCTCAGGCTTTAAGAATTAAAAGACAGCAGCAACATTGACAAAATAAGATACAGCCTAGTGCTTGTCTCTTCTTAGGGAAGATGCCAGTGATATATTCAGAAGACACATACCCCTGTGCTTTGTTCTTCATCCTCTGCTCAGTCAATGGTATCATTTTATAGAATAAGGTCATTGACTTGGATTGCTTCTTGGTTTCTCAACCCTTTTCACCAGCCAGTTTGTGTAATGTCTGTCTGAAACATTGAGTAAGGGCATTGAAATAGCAGACAGGATATCAAGTGTTAGGAAGTCTGGGTTAAGTATAACAGACAGTTCTGGCTGGTGAAAGGGGAGCAGCCCCTTGAGCTTGGTTACAGTCCAGTCTCTGTGGAAACAGCAGCCTCTGGTCTCTGCATCCCTGTCACGGCTTTTCCCCTCTGTTCTCTCCACACTCAGCTAATTAATTGTGTGTGGGTGCACCTTTTTTCTAGAGATGTCTCTTCCTTGTTTCTTAGTGGCGCAGAATTGTATGTAATAATGTCTCTTTCTAAGGATTACATAAGTTGAGGATGATTTCTCCACTGGGAGAATTATGCAAGTTTAAACTGAAATGTATTTAGAAAGCTTTTATGTGTGTGTTTTCTGACTCGCAATGCAGAGGGTGATTTATTTGCATCCTTAATTGGACAACATCTGTTAGGGTTGGAAGAAAAACCATTTCATGTCACTGTCATAGCCTGCATTTTTATGAACCTCTGACCCCCTCCCCTTCCTGCAGTACCTGTGCTCCAGCCACCGATTCTTCACACTCAAGTAGGATCAGTTGTGTGCTCTTCTGGCCAGGGCTCTGCAGAATTTGTAATGTATATCTGCATTATTGCCGTGGGCCAGGGGTGCTCTTCAAATCAACAATAAAATAATCAATCTTTAGATATTTTATTTTAAGAATTTGTTGCCTTTATTATCGTTAAAGAGAAGATAATGACGGCGAGCCTTCCCAATTCTGCCAGCAAAGAAAAAATGTCCCAAATACTTCTGTAGCGCTGCTCCTAGCAATGTTTGACCATTTAGTGAAAACTTTCCTGCTGCGTTCCAGCAAAATTAAGCTGGTTTGTGTGATTTAACCCAGGAGAAGTAAGCGACCGCAGTCAAGTGCGTTTATTGAACTTGAAGAGGCCAAAGTAACTTCTTGCTTAAATGTGAACTTCTGTGTGAGGCTATTTGTGTGTGTCTGTGTCCTACAGCCCCAAATGTGGCAGCTGATCTACGCACACAGCCCTCATCGATTTCGGGGGGGGGAGGAGGGGGAGCTGCACAGATCTGAAGAGCCGTCCGTGCAGGTCAGATGGCAAAAGGGGATCAGGAGAGTAATTGAGTTTCTATCATTATGTAACGCTGGAGTGCTGTGTGTCTTGGACTGGGTCTGTAATGCTTGTAGGTGCTGTTTTCAGCGTCTGGCCAACAAAATGAATTCTGCTGAGTAGTAAAAAAATACAGGTTGCGCAGAGATCCTGCTGCTTGCCAAGCCTGAGATTTAGTAGTGTCAATTATAAGCAGTGAATTACTTTAAATAATTAAAAAGCCTGCTGTAAGTATTACATTTCTCTAGATCTCCAAAAATCTCTAGATTTTTGACAAGTATCTTTAAAAAAACCAAACCAAAAATCCTCCAGATTGTTCATGAAAATAAGTTTTATAGCTTTTATACAGAGTGATGGGCTAGAAAGGCAGAAAATACACAATATTAAGGCTACAGTGGTGATTTCAGTTACCTTCATTGATGTAATGGACCTCAGATTTACACCTTTGTTATTAAGAATTCCTCATGAAATTGTATGTAAAGCATGCTTTTCTAAAGTGCCATCATTCCACAGATGAAAAATATATCCGAGTTGAAAGATAATGGAGTGTCATTCAGGAAGAAAAAAAAAAAGAAGAAGAATTTGCCATTCTTAACTCCCCACTAGCAGTTTCAGTTTATTCAGTGGGTGTGAATTATCTCACCCATGCTGGTATGATTTAGAAATATTCCTTTGAAATAAATGTATTTAGAGTGGTGCAGAGCTGCTGTGAGAAGTAAATCAGATTCAAAAGAGTACAGACTGCAGCATTAGGTCCATTATTGATATTTCTTTGTTCCCATTCATTCACTAATAAGAAACATGACATAGAATGAGTCTTTGCACTCATATATTCAAAGATTTAGTTTGGCATTTTGCCTTTTTCTTTTCCTTTTTTTTTTTCTTTTTTTTTTTTTTGCCACAACAGTGTAGTTTTTTGCAAAACTGGTGAAGCCAAATAATCTTTGGAGCATATTCAGCAGTAGATAGTGATATCGGTGGTGAAGTGGTGTAAAGTGCCCTATTCAGTGGATATGCAGAACTACTGGTCTAAGCATTGGCCCCCACAGCGTAGCAAATTAGGAGTTCCTTTGCTAAGAACTTAATTTCTAGAAACGTATTTATGTGAAAATCTTTTTTTATAATGGATTCATTGATCCTTCTTTAGCCCTGTTGATTCCAGAGCAAAGATTGTGTGTAACATCACTAAATTCTGAAGGAAAAAAGAGATATTTCTATTGTGATATAATTTATATTTGAGATTATATAATTCTTCTTTGCATTCACAATTTTATATAATAAAATTAGTCATTTGGAGGGGTAGAGGGAGTTGACAGCGTTGTAACTACTGCTTATATTTACCATATGACTTGCATCATTATTTATAGCATTGTTTAACTTTTCCATGTGTCTTTTAAGTGAATTTAGTCTTTTTTAGTTTTTTAACAATTAACCTAGCCTTGATGAGGCTTGAATGAATATCATCTGCACACCTGTTTAATATTAAAGATCAGGCATTCAGTGCTTTGTGGCTTTAGCTTGAAATTCAAGTTGCTTTGAGTCATCCCTTTCGTCTTTTGTTTGGGTGGAAAAAAGGAGTGGCAGTAAACGGCCTGCAGCTAAGAAATGAAAGAGTTGAATTAGGTTTTAGAAATGTTAGTCTTGGCATTTGGGACATTTGCATTTCTACAGATCTTCACGCTTGCCTTTATGTTGAGTTTAGCAGTTCAGTGCTCAGGATGAAAAATGTTACATATCTTTTCCCAGTTAAGGGACACATGCACACTACCCTGGAGGAGGAGGAGGGAGGAGCCGGGGTATGAGCTGTGGTTTCACATTTTGACCAGGTTACTGGTAATAGTGGCCTATGGGTTATTGCCCCACCTGTAGTTTCGGGTTTTTTCTGACAGCAGCTTCTAATTCTGTGAACCAGAGGACGGTCTACTCTTCAAAAACCAAAATGAGTCAACAAGACAGAAACTGCTAAGAAGGGATTGCAGCATTCCCCGTGTTTCACTTGACTTTGGTTGAGTTGGTGAAGCTTCATCAGTTCAAGTGTAGCTGTAGGAGAAGCCGGACTGGCCCGGACCGAGGGGCCACTATGTGGGGAAGTTGACAACGGGAATATCTTCCCCTGGCATCATTGCTGAGTATTGTGTAGACAACCAGAGCTGGTGTTCCATTACTACTGAATTGCTTCACTGTGTAGTTATATCTCTGTATTTATAAATGCATAGATGAGGTTTAACTTCTACCATTATAGAAAAAAGATAATATTTTAAATGACTCTGTGGTCTAGACCTTGAGGGTGTTTAATCAGTTAATTTTGCCTGGTATGCAGGAAGAGTAATCCACTTGACAGCAGTGTAGTTGCACTGTCCTGCAAACCATGCCAGGAACTGATTCAAGTAAATGGAAGAAATAGGAGCTTCTTTGAAGAAAGACTCTGAAGTATAATTGGACCTGGTGCTTTGCTTTAATTCAGGGAAGGTCGTTGAGGCAGCGGTTTGCTCTGTGGTTTGACTTCAGTGAAGTCAATGGACTTGGTCCAAGTTTATCAAAATGTGTCTTAGAGTGCAAATCACGTGCACACCTTCTGGTTATAATTTGAGGGTCAAATTCTGCTGAGATTTTACAAGTGAAAATTTAGAATAATGCATGGGATTTCAGTGTAGGCTGTATTTTGAGAAGTCTATTTCTACATTTGAATTGTACTCATGCAAACTTATCATTTAGGTTTCTAAAAATTTATCAAATTTGTCCTCATTAGCTGGACTGATTTATTGGTGCAGTTTTATTATAACTTGATTTTATTTCAGTAGATTCACACTAATGAAACATAGTATATTTCTTTGTTTCTAAGAGGGATGTTCATTCATGTTCTCCTTAAAGAGCAGCTGGATCCCATCTCGACAGATGTGAAAACCCTTTCATTGAAGTTGCTGTATTTTTTTTGGTGTGTTTTTTTCTTGGAAAAAAAATCTCTTTTATTAACTAGACACCTCACCCCCCCCCCCTTTTGAACTTTTTTACTCCCCAAGTCAAAATCATAGTCCCCTGTATCGTCAGAATTAATTGCTGTAGAGAGTTTGGGTGCCACGAAGTGAGCATTAGGTCTCAGGGAAGAGAAATACAGAGACACATGGATCCTGTTTCAAAGAAATAGTTTAACTAAGAAAAAGTTGCTTGATTTTTGTTTTCTTTGTAAAAATGGAAAAACATTTTACTCTAGATTTTAATTGCAAAGTAACAATCGAGTCGCTCCAGATTCACCCCACTAAATGTACCTCAGTAATCACGTAAAAGATTCTCCAAACTGGCTTTCTGTAATTTCTGCTCTGGCAGGGGAGAGCTGCACTTCTGTGGGTTATATGTTACTGTGGGGCCAAAACTGAATTGCTACCCTGGAAAAACTTTGTAAATGATTGGCATGGCAGATCTGTGGCCTAAAGTAGTAGTTTGCAGAAGTAAGTTCGTAATTACCAGCTCAGTTGCTCTTCCTGCTGTTTTGGACACACTGGTAACTCTTTTTTTTTTTTTTTTTTTTTGGTGGTGCTGTTTTTGTTGTTTGGTTTGTTGTTTTTTTTGTGTGTGGTGTTTTTTTTTTTCCAAGCTCCTTCTGTGGGCTCCTTGCCCGAGTGCATCTTGGGATTTCCCTTTTGCTGAATGAGCTGCTTGTTTGAGAGGGAGGAAGTAAGGTCCCTTCTGGATTAGGAGGGAATGGGGGTGGAGGGTGGGGAAATGTCCTATTTCATATGCAAAGCACACTGAACTGAAAAAAAAAAACCCACATGAAAACCTTTTAACAAAACCATCCATGTCACAGACTGGCAGAGCAGCTGCTGGCTTTGTTAGGGAGAATATTAATGTTTCAAAGACTTACAGAACCTTTTAAAAATGAGATAAAGGATAAATTTTTATTTTTTCTTTTAAGATACAAATTGAGAGCGAAATAAAATCTCCTTATCGATATCTGTGAATGGAATGTGCTGTCAACTGATGTGATATCAATTTCCACAAGAGAGTCACGAGCTCAGTGAGAATCCTTACAGTCTACTCTCCTCTTTCTGAGATCTGAAGGTAAAAATGGCTCTGATTCTTCAGTTGCTCAGATCAGTTCTCAGCTGTGTGTCATTTCATTGCCGTTAAGTTTTTCCTGCTTGGCCTAATAAGGGATCTAGCAAAAGAAAAAGAAGTACCTTTTCCGATCTTAAAATAACGTTGCTTCAGCTGGGAGCAGTAAAATCCATGCAACAAATGAGGAGTCCGGTTTTGAAAATTTTTAATTTTTTTTGCGTCAGTGATCAAAAATCAGCTGGCAAAGTTTCTGTAACACTCAAAAAGTAGGAAGGGCAGCTGTACTTTACTGATTGTCTGCAGTCCTCGTTCCCTTTCCTGGTCAGGTCAGTGGTTTAAGGTAAAAAACCCCAACCAACCAAAAAACCAAACCTGTGCTTGTATAGGTCCCATTACAGAAACCATAATAATGATTAGTGTTAAATCCTATTTAATGTATAGTGCAGATGCAACCTCCCCCCCCTCCCCCTGGCTCTTTCTATTTTATTACACAGTCTTATTTATCAAAGCAAATCCTAATGCAGAGCATTGTACTGGCTTAGGGCTGCAGTTGATGTAGAATTGGTGTCAGCAGCATCTCTATCAGCACAAACAATGCGAGGCTGACCCTTTGGCCATTCCTGCTGCTCTCTGTAAGATTTTACATATTATAAGACATGATTGTTTCCATTTCTGGAATAAATGGGGCTGTTAGATTAAAAAGTTTGGTTTTGGATTATTGGAATAAGAAGCCTCACTTGAAAAAGCAGGTTATTAAAAGGAACAGCTCATAGAACTGCCCGTTCTTCTCAGGATTTTTTACAAGTAGTAAACTTGATTACGATCTCACATAATCCTGTTTTAGTAGTGGTGCAGCTCTAAGCATCAGAAGCATTCTGATGGTTTTATTGGTGGCTGTGTATAAAATCATTTTTTGTTGAGATGAATAAGCCAAATGTCTTTCGTATTCTTTCTCTAATTTAGAAGAACAGAAATTATAGAAGTTGATAATGTAATAATAGTAACACTTTCCAACTGCTAAAGTATCTCTGTCCAGTAAGAACAACATTGAGAGACAGAAGGAAGTGTTGTACTGCAGGCCTGGCAGATTTCTGGTTTATGTGCTGGACTCATTTTCTTGCACAACATTTTCAAATGTTGTAGAATCTCATCATTTTAAAAAAAGGAAGTGTGTTATCATTTCTGCAGTGGTAACCTCCCAAACACGAGCAGGTATTGGCTTTTGCTGCGGCGTCTGCCTGGGTCTGCTGGGGAGCCTGAAACAATGAGTCTATTTTATACTGGGGGGGGGGGTGCTCTTGACTCTGAATCCTTATCTACTTAAATAAAAAATCATAATCTGACATCTTTGGAGCAGGGCTTTTGACAGACTAGTTTCATCCTGCACACTTTATGTCATTTATGAACAATGTAGCTGGCAGATAATTGCATGTTTTCCTTGACTCTCGTTGATCTTAGAGTCAAAGGGGTTTTTTCTGCTGCAGGTCTTTGAGTTTTCTCAAACCTTTCTTTAAATTCACACTAAGTTCAGTGGCAGAGAGGGGCAGACATTGATACTTTTTCTTCTACAGTTATTGGAATCAAGTAATTTGTTGGGTTTTTTTTTATATTTTTGAAAGCAGAAATGTATTCTCTTGGATGTAAACCCATTTTTGAGAGTAACTGTGAGCTGTACATATGAGCAGACAGTAGAGACCACAGGTTACAGTAGGGGAGCAGTCAGCATGGACAGAAAACACTTGCTGGAGTTCTGAATATTACAGTTGGAATAGTAACTGACTGGAATAACTTCTGTTCTAATGTTCTTCATAGAAAAATGTTCAAAATCTTAGTTTACAATTTCTATTTCATTCAGAAACTGTCAGTGCTTTTTCTTATTACCTGTAGTTTATTATACTTAGCTGCCTTCTGCACAAGGAAGCATGTAATGCCCAAGCCTTTCCCATTCCTCACTGAATGATATGCAAATCTAGTCAATTAAGCAGGGGGGATTTAATTAGCAGTTTAAGTTCATGTGTGAAGTGTCTTGCCTTAATTACTTAACAGTTTTGTTGCAAATTTGCTAAGGAGGTTTTTTTTTTCCCACAGAACTACCAAAACTGTGATTTTTTTTTTTTTTTTTTTTTTGGTAACATTTTCAAATACTGGCTGTTGCCCTGTGCATTTGACCTTTGGGCTGCTTCTGGTGTGCACCTCCCTCTAGTTAGAAAGCTCTTTTCAAAGCTGGGGGACAAAGCAAAACTATCTATATTGTCTCAGGGTAGGACAATATATTAAAAAAAAAAAAGAATTTTCTACTTAAAATTTGGAGTGAAATGCCATTTATTTGTTGTTCTTTGTAGCTGGATGACACCATTATCATCTGTGTAATGGCCTAATATGTCCAGTATTTTAAATGGTTGATTTTCTTTCATATAATGTCCAGAAAAGTTCTTTTTTCTGCACCCACCACTGCAGAATATCAGGACGTCACTCTGTCAGTGGGGTTGCAGTGATACAAGTAACTTGGTATTAATACAAACAAGAATACTTTCCTGCTGGTGTAAAACATGGTGGTTTTTTATTTCACATCTTCTCATTTGCAATATCTGAGCACGTGAAAGCGGCACCGTTCAACTGTGTGATACTCAGGTGGCCATCCCTGCCATTCTGATCCCTGTAGCAGGATGGTGCTGGTTTGTGGCCTTGGGTTTGGTTTCTTAGAAACATTAAGGGTGGGAAAATGTGCTCTGGAACGATGTGGTATCACCCATTACTGTGTCACCACTCGTGACTTACATATACATCAAGACTGTAAGATGCATTATTGATTACTGTAGCTTCCTATTTATTGCTTCTCAGTTTTATATTGATGTTTGCTTTGTATTCTTGAATTGATAACCAAAGCAAGAGACTATTTTTGAAAAAATAATTTCTTCAAAAGGCCTAGTCTGTTTTTTGGATGGGGATATCACGAGAATAATACTTTGAGTCCAAATGGATCCCTCCATAGTCTGGCCCAGGACGATCTAATTTAAAACATTTAGGTTCCAGCTACATGTTGGCTCTTCTATTCCTCCTTTTCTCTCTTTAATTCCCCCCTTTCCCCGCCCCCTGTTTGAGAATCTCTGGGAATGGTAGAATTAAGGCAAAAACCTAAGAGACAGAGGAAAGGAGGTAAATTTCTATAAATTCCTCCCTTAATAACCCCAAATCACATCTGGATGTACCCCAGGACAGATAGGAGTATGTGACCCTCTCTCCCTCTGGCTCAGCACAGCAGATGATCCCTGGCACATTACAATTTTTTGTATAACTGGGTGCATTTTTGCTGTTTGGGTACCCATTTTCATCATATAAATAGTATTTATCCCAATGGTAGCAGATACATTCAAGCCAGAGAAACAATAAACTTTGCTCTGCAATTCCTGCCATTCAGAGACACTGCTCTAGAGAGGAACCTGGCTGACTTTCATACGCTCAGCTGTAGGTATTTCTCTCTTCCTTCTCCCCACCTCTTCTTCTGAAGCTGCCAAATACCAGGATACCAAATGCATGTGAACAAACAGGAGTGATAACTCATGAAAGGTCTATGGGATGTTTCACCACGAAGCACCACGCTCTAATGCAGCATTTGGGTTGGAAGGTGCTGGTTTGGTACAAAGAGCTTCCCTGACCCCCCAGCTGCATTATTTAAAATAGCACTTTACATGAAAGTTCAGAGAAACAGCCACCTCCTTTGTCTTTTCAAGTATCTGTAGGCAGTACTCGGGTGGGAAGGGAAGGGGTTTAAGAGTTTGGATACTCTGCTGTCATTAGGTGCTGAGGTTATATCTGCAAATTTGCCATTAGTAAGGAAGCTCTCTCCTCGGAGCAGCTGTACAGCGCGGCCAGCGATCCCATGGTTCGTTAAAGGACTCCATTCTCAGTCTGGTCACCCACTGCTTGTTCCTGCAGTTTGAGGAGGATACAATAGGGATATGTGGGAAGTCTGGGAAGGAGAGTGCTGAGTGGCAGGATGCTGAGCAGGGTCTGCCTAAATGAACACTCAGGAGCCCATCTGGTGCTGTGTGGCTTCACCAGGAGTTTCTCGGGATGAAGGGTAGCATGACTTTTATGGTAGAAGGGTTTTTATTGCAGCCTGACTCCATTGCTCTCCGACTGAGCCATCGTGAACTCTGAATCATGGAAGAGCCTTTCTCTGATGGATGGGAAGTGTCCGTCTGTCTGTGTCTCACAGTGATACGTTGATTGGGATTCCTTTTACTGCTGCTTGGCTCCAGTTCTGGGTGGGTGCATGCGGGCATGGATGTGCATGGGGGAACAAGAACAATATTTGCACTTAGAGTCCTCTGCACCACAGATTGTTTTAAAGGATGCGTTCTTTAGGATTTGACATAACTTTCTGATATTCCATCACTACAGTTAGAAATTTTGCTCATTTGTCTTCCACAACACACAAACTGCCTTTAACTTCATTGTATAATTAAAGGTGTAGTAGTGACATCCTCAGTTTAAAGCTTTTAGGCTTGAAAGTGGGTTTCTACCACCCAGGAGTTTGAGAGACATGGATAAGAAAGTACTGCATTACTTCTAGTGACTAGTTCTTGCATCTGTGCATGTTCCAGAGTATAGATTTTAAATAATTTAATGGACAGATTACAGTCTGCAGTAGCAGGGTTGTTAGAATCTCTTTAGTCAGCAGACACCCAGCCTGGGCAAAAGGCTGGGATGCTCATGTTTCCTTCAGGTCCTTTGATTAAAGGATCCTGTTTGAAGATTTACTGTAGAACCATGTGATGGGAAATTCGTTCTATTAACAATTCTTTTTAGGAAAAGAGAAGAAACACTTCTAAACCAGAACTCCTCATTTCATATAACTGCATGTTTAAATTGCTTTTGTGAAACAAAGCTATATTAGAAGGAAAAAAAAAATACTATACTTCTTACACTTAGGATTTCAGTCTTGGCTATATCTGCACCACCCCAACCCTGAATTCTAGTTGAAATGTCAAAGAATACTGTAATAACAAAGTATTTCTCCCTTTCCACAGAGTTGCAGTACATTTTATATAATCACATTGAGGTCTCATTTACTAATTGCAATGTAAGGGGATCATGAAAGCAAAAGTTAACAAAAAGCATGGAGTCAACTGACCTGTTTGGTTTCCAAATAGAAGGGTGAATGCTGTGATTCAGAATTTTCATTTCACTATTAAATATTATACTCCTTCTAAAAATGTAACAATAAATCCCATCCCCCTTTTAATAAGATGTGCTCATTCCATAATTTTATTTGTGTTTTTTCCAAGCTAGGTTCTGGAGGCACTTTCTTCAAATTTATTATTAATCTTATTAAGGTCCTGCATTCGTGCCAGGATATTTTTAAATAGAATTTCTTTCCAGTTCAGCCAGGGCAACCCTTTTGTTGAACCTTCTTTTGGGTAGTGTTCCCATGTGCTTCGAAGGCGCTGACACATGACCTCCTTACACATAGAAAATCCTAAATGTCCTGCCCCTTGCCAAACCTATCACAAAACTACCCATCACCCCCTTTTCAGGATCCCAGATGGTAAATAGCAGCAGGAGGTGAAAGGGGAGCTTTGTCTCCATTCTGAGGCCTGTTTTAAGTATTCTATGTCTGTCTGTATCCCTCTGCTTTTCCCACTCTGCCCATAAATTAGCGAGCCAGCTTTTCTGATGAGGGAAGACAAAATGTCCATAAGCTGCAGTAGCATCACCTACTCAAGATCATGTTTTTGAACAGTCTTCAGTTTCATTTTATATGATTGTGATCTCTTCATTTGGGTAGAACTTCTCTATCTGGCCTGCTCACTACAATATTTGGTGGAAGTGCAGCTTTTATGAGTATCAGGCTGTGATTTATAATTTCCGTGGCAGCTTCAAAAAAGAACCCATCCTGACATTGACGTTTACCTGCACCCTGGGTGGTTGAGCTCCGATTATTATATAAAAAAAACAACAAACAAAAAACCTAAAACAAACAAAATGCCAGCCCCCAAACAAACAACAAAAACAACTGCTACAACAAGGTGCTTGTGTTGTTCTGCTGTCTGTGTAAAGGTGAAGTTACAGGAGGAACAGCAATTCCTGGTGGATGAGGTGCTCTGGGAGCAGCTGGCTTTATGGGGGTACAAAGGGGTTTACCAGAGGGGCGGTGAACACAGCAGCAAGACAGAGTTGTGCAAATCTGTGACCATTTTTAGAAGCTGTGCTTGGCTCCTAGGATTCACCAAGCAGGATATTTTCCCTGCACACTCTTCCCATGGAGTTCCCCGAAGTGGCAACAATTTCCTCTCACTTTGGGCAGGAAAGATGATGGGGGCTTTTGTGCCCAGGGGGGCGGTTCTGTGGTAGGAACTGTGCTGGTGTTGCTTCTGGAACAGTCTCGGCAGTGTCTGTTTGTATTGAGATGATAGCTAAGTATTCGTGATAGATTTTGAGTGGTAGGTGTGAAGGATACATATAATTTATACATTGATCATCTCAAAATGAGGTATCAAGTCTAAGCATACGTACAAGAATAGGAAACTTGGTCACTTTTTTGCCATGTTATTGACAGAATTCATATTGTGTGGATCAAGTGGCTTCTACTAAGAAACACTGATTTATGCAAACTGAGTAGATGTCCTTGTTTGTTGGGGACAGGTTGTTTGGTTCTCCTTAATTAAGATACTGCATTCTCCTTAGCCCCTGATATTCCACCCACCCCCTGCATTCATCCTGAGCCTGAAATCTGGCAGCTTTTTCAGTGGGAGATTAGTCTTTCCTCTGACCTGGACTGCAGCTGAAGTAATGACTTTCCAGTTTCAGCTGATTGGAAATCAGAGACTGGTGAACTGAAATACTGAAGAGTTAATGAATTCCCTCGATTCCCTGGTGGTTTTTTGGTACATCTTTATTTTAAACTGTTGAATATTAATAAGGAAAGGGGAGTGGGAGTGCAAGGCCTGTTTACTGTCTAGTACTTGAAAGGGTATTCTTTTTTGTTTGTTTCATTTTACGTTGCAAATATAGTTGTAGAAATCCTGTGTGGTTGCCAAGCTCCTACCTAGCCTTTGGATGCTGAGTGATTGTCAGCTGGAAAGCTGCTGGGAAGGATTTAAAGCAATATTGCCTCTTTTGCAAATATTGTGGCTCTCAAATCTAGAGTGAATTCACCTTTGACCATTTTTTAATGAGCCTTCATTTTTAAGTGATGGGAAGAATTATAAAGAAGAGTGAGAAGAGCTTGTGTGTCATTTGCTCTGTTTTCTGTATAACAATGCTCTGCTTTCCACGTTGTAAGTTAATTATCGAAGGTTTTTTCCCTCCTCGGGGATCTCCTGTTTTTCTCCTGACCTGTAATTCTATGTATAGTCATCAAATAAAATAGATCTGATGGGCTCAGTTCTGACACGTTGTGTTTTGACAGCACATTTTGTTCATACTGAGTCAATACTTTTGAAGCTGTAGTTGCTTGGTCACTTTAGTTTGACATATACCTAGTTGCTGCCAAAACTCCTTTTGGCTTCTGCCCTAACACCAGCCTACTGTTCCTGTCACCTTCTTTGACTGTCACTAGCTCTTTTATGGCTGCACAATGTGCAATAACTCACCAGGGAATCAATCTGCCTGAAAATTAGCCATTATATAAGGGAGAGCCACAAAAATTAACTGAACAAATGTGCTGTTGAGTGCACAGAAAAAGCAGGTCAGGGTTGGTCGGTTTGTTCACCAGCCTTACGTATTATCACTGAGATTGCCAAAGGTATGAAAGTTAAAAGTATGGTTTGTGTGTTGGTGCTTTATCCTGAAAACAAACAATGTAAGGAACTGACTAGGAATGGTGGGGGTGTGAATTAGAATCAAATAGTACTTCTTCAGCCCTGGCTTCTCTAATTTGATAAACTTTTGTGTAGTAGATGTGGCTGCTAAAGATTAGGTCAGTATCTTAACACCTTATTAGGCTGTTGCTCTAAACCATGAGCTTCTGGGAATGCTTTTTTCATTTTTTTAGAAAGGCTTTTGATGGATGAAGCTGTAAAATGAATAGAAATAGTGTCTCCCTCTTCCTTTTTCCTCCTACTCAACGCTCACACACAGTCAGCCCTGGGGTCTTTTCTTTCTGTGTGGTTGGCAGAACAGAGAGAAAGAGAGAGAGGAGGAGACTGTCTGGGCCCCTAGTGCTGTCATGAGAAGAATAGCGGTGCTGTTACTGCTAAATCTAAAGGGACAAGCTTGTATATGTATGCTGCAGCAGCCAGCGGGCTGAATTAGTGGCATTTAGGCACTGCTAAGAGGCTAATTGAGTCACTGGTACTTGCTGATTAAACCAGCAAATCCAATAATGTATGGATGTGCATGTTTGTGTTTGATTCTGTGCTCTCTGAAAAATAAGCATGCTGGGTTTCCTTTAACCCTTTCCATTTTGGGCACGTTGTTCAGTAGCTTAAGGGATATCAAAGCATCTAAATAAAATTTGGAGGGATTCTCAAAACTTTGAGAATTTTCCTCCTGCTCTGTGCACTGGTATTGGATGAGAAGGCGTTAAAACAGTTCATTACCAATTGTTGAACTCTACAAGTTTTTAAAATGCCATCTTAAGTGAGCCTTTGGTTTAATATGGGATGATCTGAATTGTGAGGTGGCAGAAGGTAAAGAACTGAAGCTGCCCGTGATGGATGATGCATCCATGCCATGCAGGTAAGACGAACAAAGCCTGTGTTGGAATTTTGGTTGGCATCAATCTCAAACCACTCCACCTTTCTCAGAATAGCGTTAGTAATGCCCAGGTGGCGGTTGCACCACTGCTTCTGAATATCTAATCTAGTAAATGCATAAACAACTCATATAAATCTATATGTCATATAATGTCATGTATAATGATGATGATTATAATCTAGGTAAAGAAAATCCTAATTTTAAGTAGGTTGTAAGGGGAGTACCTAGAGAATCTGTAAAGCTGACCTAAACCGTAGGTCTTTAATACACCCTTGCAGTATATTTTCTAATCCATTGTCACTCCTGAAATCTGCCCACAGGCAGGCCCCAATTTGCCTTTGCTCACAGCGGTTGTTACAATGATTGTGGCTTGATTGACTTCAGTAGAATTATTCCTAATTTACAGCACTCTAACTGGAAAGCAGAATGAGATTCTTGTGTTTTTCTTTGAAGTAGGCAGTGTTCTCAGGGAGACTGTTGTGCTGAGGGCATGTTGCTTTCAGTAATTCTTTTTAATTTTGTTTTTTAACGTTTAAAAAGAATAAGACGCCTCTCAATCTAAACCAGAAGGACATGCATGAAAAAATAGTAAGACTCACAGAGGCGAATGGTGGGTTCAGAACCTTGTGAGTCATTGCAGAGAGATTGACAGTTTGGGAACAAGAACGCGGAGGAGTGAGGATGGATGCTCAGAGGCTGATGAGATAAGGGAGTCTATAGAATGTCAGCAGAGGGGTCAGCAGCAGCGTGTATCTCATTCCAGAGTTAAACTCAGGCATTGGGAAATGGCATTCCTTGATGGCAAACACAATCTGACAGTTCTCAGCTAGCTACAGTATTCACCACCTCCTCCTTCCCCCTTCTCTTCCCCCCCCCCCAGCATATCGGAGGATGCTTTGGAGATCATGTCTGTTCTTGCCTTCAAAGCAGCTACAGGAAAATATTTAAAGCCACAAGCACACCTTGGAGGCTTTGCAGGGTAAGTCAGGTTAGCAAGAAATTGATGTACTTTAAAAATTGCCCCTCTATTGAGGCAGTTCAGTTCTTGGGGCAGTCAATCTGTTTTACCTCCTATTCAGAGATTGCAAAGCTTTACTTTATATGTAGCACTTCACGTCTGTCTTTCTTCCTAGTCTGTCTGTCCTCTTGTGTACGTGAAAGAATTTCCTTGTGATCGTGGGCAGGCCTGGACTGGATCAGCTCCTGGAACTAACTATGCAGGAGTTCATTCATTCCTCCTCGGGAATTACTTGGTGTTTGTTAGGTATAACTTGTTCACAGGTGCTGGGGAAGGAACTGTCCTCCCTGTGTTATTGCCCAGGTAATTCTGCTTTAGTGGGCAGGGCAGAAGATTGAGTCAGGAGAACTTTTTTATAGTCCCAGCTCTTGACACCATTTAACTAGGTGACCTTGGGCAAGTTACTTCACTTCACTGTGAAACAGGACTAACAACGTTTACCTCCCTGCCCAACAGGGGTGTTAAGAGGACTTTAGTGAAGCATTTTACATACATGCAGGATTGTATTATTGCTGAGAATTGTTGTTTCTTTATGAGTATGTATGGAAGGTGCTAAGACGATTCCTCACCTTGGCCTTCACACGCAACTCATTGCAGGCTTGTGGTTGCTCTGAATTTAGATAGTGGTGTCCTCAGAAGCTGTTGACATCCTCAGAAGAGAAAGTGGCAAACCAAATTTCTCCTTCTCTAATTAGCACTGTGTTAAAAGAAAAATATAGTTATTCCGAGTATGCAGTGGGTATGGGGCCTAGGAAACCTCCTGTCAAACTACCTACGTATTATTTTTCTGTAGACCTTTTTGTGAGATCCTGCGGTACAGTTCTTATTGCTGAGGGAGGAGAGCAATAATGATGAAACATTGTGTTACAGTTTTATTTTTGAATCCTGACAACTGAGCTTGGACAGGGGAATCAACAGCAGGGAGACCCAAGAGAAGGTTGCACAAGCACTGTCTCCAGGGTGTCACTCTTCTGGTGTCAAGGAAAACTTCCTCTTTTTATCAATACTGCAGTGCAGCTGTGCTGCTTGGAGAGAGTGGTCATAGCTGGGAGGGTTTCCAGTTTGTAAAGGGAAGAAGGATGTGATTCTCATCTCATTTGGTCTTTTACACAGAGCAAAAAAATGGGCAGGAACATTGTAAAGGACCTGTGTTGTTAAGGGAGACTTTTTTTGGCAGAAACTGAAAAATATGGCTGTGAGCTCACCTTACATGCTCTTCTTGGAGCATGTAACGTGCTGAGGATGGAAGTGTGGGTCAGAGTGATTTGCTGTGGTCATCACCCCAGTTTGAACTACTGCACTGATTTGTAGTGGTGCTGGTGCCCATACAGCCAAACACTGGTTTTATTAACATGTGTTCTCAGATGCCATGTAAAGAATTAGTGAATTTCTTTTAGGATTTTATGGCTGTTACTCTTGAGCTCTGAAAGTATTTCATTCTGTTTCAGTTGACCTGTCTATTAAAAAAAAAAAAAAGTCTTTTTGCATTGAGTTGTCATAGGACTTCATCTGTGGGTTGAAGTTGTTGAAAGACAGACGTATGTAAGTACCAAGTGCTTTACAATAAATGTATCCAGCCTTGTAGTTTGTAGGTCTTCTCATGTGCTATGAGTCAACCATATAATGACAGCTATCAAGTAACATCTTCTGTCCCTGCTCAGAGCCAGCAATCTTAGTCTTTAGGCTGCTGTGTTGGCAAGACACGGTTAGCTCTGTCAAAAGCTCTGATCTGAATAAACGACTGTGTTTCCTCCTATTCTCATGTCTTTTCATTTGTGCTTTTTGGCTGGGGTGTTAACACTCATTTCTAAAATCTCATCGTATTCACTGCACACATTGTGGGTTTAATGAATTAAAAAGTAAACTCGTGGCCATGGCACGAAGAAGAAACATGAAGTGGAGTAGAATGGATTAAGCATCTGTTGTTTTTTATCTGTTTATAGAAATTTATAGAGTGCTATAGCCCTGTCTCTTCCACAAGTCCCATCAAGTTGAATGGTTCAAGAGATGCAATGGATTTTCTCACGTTTTAGTGAAGTTTTGTGATAAAATGATTGGGTTTAATTATGCTAGTAAAACATTTTGTGCACACTCTAATCCTCTCTGCACCTCTCCCTCCTTCCCCCAACCCGTTCTCTGCTTTGTATTGTAAGGAGAGTTTTGAAAAGTCTTTATGTATCTATTTCACTTTAAAATTGCGTCATCAGGAGGCTTCAGGTTGTGGATTTGTGTAAATCAGAACTTTCCACAACAGTAAAAAAAGTTTCACATAAAGCAAAGGCTTTGTTTCCTTGCTTTAAACACAAGTGCAGTGATTAGCACTTCCTCTCTGTATTTGTGGCTGACTTTTCACATTGTCATATTCGTACTTGCAGTGAGATCCCTGTGTCACTTAGCACCTGATTCTCCCATGCAAAGGGCTTCTCAGACAGCTTTCATCCAAAGTACCTTTTTCTGAAGTACAAAAGATACTTTCCAATAAGTGTATATGCTTTTCGGGGCACTTCTGCATTACCTTTCTGCTCAAGTGACAAACAGAGTTTAGTCTAAATGAGAAGTATTTTGTATATTTCTTACTTGCCTTGAAATTGCATTGAAAGCACCACTCCAAACAGTGCAGGTGGCTACTGGAAAGGTCTCGTTCTGTTGTAAGATTGGAATTCTTACCTTTGAAACCAAGAGGGGAACTTGAGTATAGGCAATTATTCTATATTAAATGTACTTTCCTAATTTATAAAGCGCTTGAAGAGACAATGGCGTGAATGGCCCTATAAAGGGGGGAATCTATAGCAATAAAAAAGGAATTATGCAGATATCTGTTGTGTGAGAGGGCTGATTCTAATAGAATTGAATTGTTTAGTTGAAATGATTCCTGTTGGAGAAAATGAGAAGGGCTTCATTCCCGTCATTACAGAACTGGGTCACTGTCTCTTTTAACTGGGTCACAGGAGTTTCCAGCATGGGAGGCCTCTCACCAGGTTTGATGAGGGTGAAGTATGAGAACAGCCCAGTCGTGTTACCTCTTCCTGCAGGGCATTGTGCTCCCTCCCTGAAGCGGGTGTGAGGAAACTACCTGCCTGTTACTGATGTTTTCTGGTAGCTTAACTGGGAGCCTGGTCCAGTAGATCTTTACTGGTGCGCGTCTGACCTGGGCCGGAGATGTGGAGCTCAAGCCTTTCCAAGTTAGCCTTGTGTTTTGGCTGCTGTTGTGGCCAGAGGCTGTTGTGTGTTTCACTGGAGGAGAGGAAAAATGCAAATACATGGAAGCGTGACCTGAGTGCTGTGGGCTCTTTGAGTTCACTTACCTATTTCTGGTAACCCTGCTTTAAAAATACCGTGTTAGCGTGGCGCTGCGTGAGGGTGGCTCCTGCTCTCAAACCACAGTCTGGGAAGGCTGTATGAGTTACAGAGTAAACCCCCCTCATTAGGGGGAGAGAGAGAGAGAGTGTCCCCTGTTTGTCTGCTTTATGTGAAAAGAGGCAGTGTCTAAAAACCAAAACAAAAAAGCCCGTAGCACAACAACTGGCCTCCTTCCATGAACTAGCCCTATTTCCAGCCTGTCCGCCACGGTACCAGGGGCACAGTCTGTTATTGAGAGGCTGCTCTTGTATGTACATAAAGCCTTGTGATTTGTGCTCCGAGCCGAGTCTCCGAGAGTTCAGCTCTGCTGGAACAAAATGTTCAAGACAATACTGTGGGATCCAGCTGGAGGTTTAGCATTAATGCAGTGTCAGCCAGATGGAAATGAGGTGGAGAGGGCTGGGGGATGGGGAAATCTCTTCTCTTGAGAGGGAAAAGGAAACAATAGTAACTCTGAAATACATATTCACATGTATCTGTAGTGTTAAATGCTAGCTATGATAGGCATGTTCTCATTCAGCTTGTTGCCAGTAAGATGTCAGTTGTGCTTTGTGTGTGGTTGATACAGTAAATAGGGCAGACACTGCTCTCAGTGAAAAGCCCATGGAATTCCACTGATTTCGGATGTACAGTGACATAACTAGAGCATAATTTGCTCATTGCCAGGGATTTTCAAAAAGACCCAAGTGAGTTTGTGCCTACATCTGGGCATGCCTGGTATTGGCCTGCTTTTCAGAGAGTAACAAATGTATACATTCTAAAATTCTCAATATTGAAAGATAGAATAACTTTCTCAAAACTTTAGAATTGTTTCTAGATGCAACATGCATCTGGTAAGCAGCAGTAGCCCAAATTTGTCCTTTCTGACACCTTTTATTTCTGATGATGTGAATGGATGTGCTTATGGATAGCTGGGCGCAGGGCAAGGTCTGTCAAGGTTTTCAGCCTCTTTTACAGGATTGCTTTGTTCTTTGAAATGGCTGTGATGGGGTAAAGCATCATCTGTTTGAATAAGATGATCATGAAATGAAGCTTCCAGCTCCTATTTGCGCGTGTCGATGCAGTCCAAGTTTTAGATATTTCTTTGCATTTGATGCCAAAATTTGATACGATGAAAGTAATTTCACATTATTAGTTCCTTTGAAGAAAAATATGTTGTGTTTCATCTCTTGCTTGTCATACAAGACTGGAAATTGTGAACTCCACCAAACCTCTGGAAAATCTGTAGCTCTGTGACCATGGAGAAACAGGAAGTGTTCATGTTTTCTGTAGTTGAGTTGTGGTGGTTCTGTCCAGGAGAAAGAAAAGAAAGAAAGAAAGAAAGAAAGAAAAAACCTCCAAAAAAGCAGCCACTTGGAGAAGACAAGGTAACTTCTGTTCTGTGTTTCTCAGACATACAGCATTCTGCTGCTCTCCTGAGATAAAGCAAATTATTCAGCAACCTACTCTCCCCATCTTGCTTTAAAGGACCCAGAATCCATGATGTTCATCTAAGGGTATTTGAAGGAACTTGGTAGGTGGCTTTTCCATGGAGCTACAGAGGCTGTTCGTGTTGTTTGTCTCTTTTTCATTGGTTTCTGCAAAAGCAGAACTACCTGAATGCAGATTCAAAGAAACAGTTCTGCTTTCACAGAAAGATGATTTAGCAAGAAAGAATCTCTCCTCCCCCTCTTTTATTGGTGTATTTTGTTCTTTCCTTTTAAGAGGAGAGGTCAGCAGGTTCTATGAAATCTACTTGAAAACATTGAGAAATATTTCATGGTCTGTTCCTGTAGGCAGTCTTGATTCAGCCATAACTTCTGGACCATCTCTGGAAGCGCTGTGCTGTCCTAAACCAGGTTTCAGGGCCCCTCTGAGCAATATCAAGTATAAATTTAACATCGTAGAACCTGGCTGGCTGCAGTGGGATGGGCAGTGGCACACAGCATTGCTTTCAGTCCTCAGGAACAACTCTGGGGAGAGAACACTTCCTTCATGTAATAAAGGAAAAACTTTTAATGTAAGAAGACGACTGAAGAGAGGAAGCTCAGTGGGTTCCGTTTGGTGACCTTGTCTAGAACAGTCAGTAAGCAAGAGGAGGTGTATTCCCTACTCTGGAATATTCAGAGGTGCTCTCCAAGGGGCTGAAGACCTGCAGTATCAGAGTTGGCTGTCACGTGTTGGATGCTGAACTGTTAATTAAATTACCCACAGCACAGGTTCCTGGCTAAAGCTTTTAAAAGTGTTCAGTGCTCTTTCATCTGTGCCCTTGTATCTTCTGGGAGCAGCTTGCAATTAAAGTCAGATACTGATGAAAACTGTTGAGGTGCTCAAACAGGGCAATGCTAGTAGTAGTAAAAAGCCAAGAAACTCAGTGATTTACTGGTGGCGGGTCAGTGCTGGGAAAGTCCATGCCCCTTCTTTAAAAGTCCCTTTTAAAGTTCTCCCAAACATGCAGTTCCCAGGCTCCCATTCACTACTCATTTAGAGAATGAATGTCTCTCTTTTCTCCTCTTATGTATGTTTCTGTGGTCTGTGTGATCATAAGTTGCGTTGCTGTGCTCCATTTTCCACTGCCTGTGGCTTCTAGGCCTTTGTGCGGCTTCTTTAGAGTTTCACAAGTACATCACAAGATGCTATTTTGGGTCGCTGCAGGATAAAGAGCATTTAAGATCTTCAGAATGCCCTTTGCCACTTTCCATTAAGACTGTGGAGATATTCGGAAAACAAAATGAATAAACTGAAACTCTTGGTAAATCTTACTCCAGCCTGTTCAGGCTTTTACTTGCACAGATGATTTTAAAAGGTGTTATTTTATTTCTTTTTTCCCAGAGTTGATTTTGCTCCTGACATACAGTTTTTCCAGATAGCTAGTGCTTTTACTCCCTGAGTCAGGAGCACGTGCGTAATCAGAGGCAGAGCACAAGTGTGTATTTCAGCCCCTCAGACTCTTAAACTCTCTTAGACTCTATAGTTTGGCAAAGGAGCTGGGCCAAGTGGGAATGAACATGCTGTCGGTATATTTTTTTTTTTCTGGCTGGGGGCTTTCCGAAGATTGTGAATGAGGGAATCTTCTGATGGGCTGTATTTTGTTGTGGTGTAACTTCTTGGGTCTGATATACAGAAGCGGCTCTACTTTACTTCTCTGTGAAACATGTTCCTTCCTACATTGGTGGTGCCACTTCTCGAGAGAAGGATGGCCAGTGGATAATTAGTGTTGCTTTTAAAGGGCAGGCCCATTACCTCCTGGCGTTGGAGAAGGACCTGCCTGCAATCAGCTGAAAGGAACTTGTTGGCGAGAGAGAGCTCTTTCCTTCCATCATTCCCACTCCTGCATGAAGCTTCTGTAGGTGTCTGTGAAGCAGAAGAGGGGTCACTTCAGGTGGCTGTTTTGATCTGGTAGTGTCTCCTCTCCTCTCTAATGTTGTCTGGAAGGATTTGTTAGATTCCCTTTTCAAAAGGAGAGGCTGGGCAGTCGTGCTCTTTCGCACACGGTGCTGCCACACTGGGATTTAAGGGCAAATGGAAGGCAGGGCTGTGGCAGGAGACATGATTAGGAATACAATCCTTTCACAGTGCTTTGCTTTTGCATTTAAAGAAACTTCTGTGTGCTCAGCATTCAGATTGGCTGCCCCAGTGACATCACACGCTGACAGGACTGCAGTTACAGCAATACTACCAGCAGTGCTTTTCCTTTCCTGCTTAGTTTGCCCGAGACTATTAGAGTAATTTACATATGTTAAACAGCCATTGTGTGACCCTGTGACAGAGAGTTTTATTTTATCTGCTCCTTGGAGGAGCAAACTGAGATAGAGAACGACCTGACGGCTTGTCTGTGGCCACACAAGGAGCTATCTGGTGGACCTGCAATTAGAACCCTAGAGTCCAGGCTCTGCTGTGTTCTGATGACTTGATAAGCTCTTCCTCCTGGCAGGCAGCCTAGGACCATGGAGTCTTCACCTCCAGTGTGGTGTTCTGACCTCCCTATTGTATCTCCAGACCTGAGAATAAAAGCTGGGTGTCATGACTACCAGTCTGGTGGTTTAAGCAGCAAAGCTCAGTGCGAGTGCCCAGAGGAAACGGTGGAGTCAATGAGGAGGCTGCTCTGCCAGCGTCCATCGCAGCCCTAGGGTAACTGAGGGGAGAGGAGGTAGCTGCCCTGCCACTTCATCCCCTCCCTAGACACTGCTGGAACGTTTTGGGTGGCTTTGATTTTATTCTCTAGATAAGTACAGCTATTCTCCCCACTACCTCTTTCAGTTTTGGGGTTTTCTGCTTTGGGATACTTCTTGGGGTCTGATTTGCAGAAGATGTATGCCCTGCACTGTGAATATAGAGGCCTACTAAAAATGTTACTTTCAACTCATTTTCATGTGTCTCTACTGGCATTTTTGATAACTATAATTTAAAATTATATCTTAATTTCTGTGTGCTAACTTTGTATGGATTCAAGACTTTTGGTAGAAAATGAAATACACAAACACTTTAGAGATTCACTAAGAGAACCTGAGGTGCCCTTTACTGTTTACATTGGTTTAGATAAATACATGCTTTATTGAAATTCACAAGACTGGAGAAGAAAAACAACAGGTATTTTTAAGAGGTGTTTTTTTGTAGTGCACAACTAGATGCAGTGTATCTAATCTCCCTTTTGTCTTTGTTTCTTCCCTTCTTCCTCTCAGTCATTTCCCAGGGATAAAAATAGATGTTATGCCATTTCACTTTGGAGATTCCAATTAACAAGGATATAAAGAAAGCTTTGTGTTTGAGATCTCTTCTGCTGGGCTGTAGGCTTTTCTCTGTTGTGAGGACAGGCTGGGAGAGTTGAGGGGTTCGGCCTAGAGAATAAAAGGCTCCAGGGAGACCTCAGAAGCCCCTTCCAGTCCACCTCGGTGGTGGATTGCTTGTTTTTGTTTTAATTCTATCCATTTGAATGGATGCATGTGGACTTTGACAATGTTGTACTACTGTCTTTCCAGGTGAGATTGAAAATGTAATGTTTAGAAATTTCCTTTCCCCAACACTTCAGCAGAGAGCAGGAACAAGGGGTTACAGTCTGTTAGGGTGGAGCTTTTAGTCAGTAGCAGAAGAAATATGTACCTTAAAGAAATTCCATATGCTGCCTTTGGCCTGGTGAGAGCTTGGAAGGACTTATTGTTGCTCTTTGTACACACACAAAAAAATAAGCAGGATCCCATTTGGTAGTGTGTTGTTGCCTCTTTGAAGAAATAGAAAACCCAGAAACCAACCTCAGTGTAGGAGAAGAAAGATCAAAACTTGGATGACTATCAAAATATCCTGAGCTGCATTCAAGGGGGGGGGGGGTGTGTGTGTTTGGTTGGGTTGGAGTTAAAGAGTGCTAGATTGACACATCAAAATACTCTTTCCCATATACGGTGTTTCTTTGTGCCTCTTGGTAAAATGGAGATTGAATTTAGTTTTGCTTCCCCCCATCCTACCCCAGACTGTACCCCGTGCTGCTGTGGGAGCAGTGGCTGTGTGGCATTGCAGCCTGTGAGAGCTTTCTGCAGAAACCTGATCTGCAAAGTAGTATTTCTTTTAATGAAAGATGCTTATGGTGTATTACTTTATAGAGAGGATGCTGAAAGAGACACTTAACTATTTACCTGAACTTCTTAATTATAGCAAGAATTGACTATAAATAAACTGAAACTTTACATATCTTGCTGTAGAGGAAGCCTTGAATTCATGTTCCTTTCCTGTAGTGCATCTGTACCCAGTTTGACTGGCCAGTGTTCATTCTGGGCTGGACTGGTTCCTGGATGATTAGTGGTGTTTGTGTAAATTCCTAGTTCAGGCTCCGCTATAAAAGGTATCCACATTCCACTTACCCCTTTCTCAGAATATTTCCCAGCACGGTGTTAATTGATTAAAAAAAATCCACAATTTTTTTCCCCCCGGTGTTAACTTATTTATAGGCAAAGAGCATGTTAAATTCAGTAAATAACTTCCTGCATTTTTATAAGTATTTTAAAAGTATCAGACTGTTTGGCAGTATTGGGAGGATTCATGTGGTCTTTGTTTAGTGCTGGGATGTAAGTTCCATGCGCACAGTAAATGAGGGGGATGTATCAGCCCTTCTGCTGACCAGATGTTAGATGAAAAGAAAAACAAAATACAAAATCCTAAACAAAAAATGGCAGAAAAAAGGTGTGCTAAGAATTTACTTTTCAACTCTGTAGTTGTAGTAATGAGTATTGCAAGTCTTCTGGGACTGTATCTCATGGAGAAAATTATAGCAGCCTAGGATGAATCCACATACAAGAAAAATAAGACTTAAGTGATGATTGAATCTGAACAAATCAGCACATAAATAAGGAAATTGTACCTAACCCAGCCCCGGGTGCTCACTGTGACTGTGTGGCTTCCAGAGAGCAGTGCTGAACCTGGGCTGCTGTGGTAAAGCCGTGTTTCACACTGAATAAAGAGAGCACCGGAGGGAGATGGAGCAATAAAATCCAACTGAAGTATGTGAGAGCAGAATCAATCCCCTAATTAAATCTAGGTGGTAAAAATTAAGATACCTTCTGAGCTCCTGTCTGTGCATTTCCTAGTAAAGTTCATGAGAAGTTAAAGATGTGTGTAATTGAGAGAAGCCGGAGTTGAGGCTTTCTCTGGTTTTGAAAGGCTGAATTCTTTTCTTTTTCATTTTCTTTCATTCTCCCTCTTCTCTGCTCATTAAAAAGGTGCTATTTGTGGTCATTAGGAGGCACCCAGAGCAATTAGGTCCAACTGACCTTCGTGATAGCTATTCAAGACAGAAGCTAAAGCAGGATTGTGTTGTAAACAACAACAGAAAGGGGCTCGCACTAAACTTTATGGCTTGTTGGTATGTCAGGGGGGAGATGAGAGGATGATGCAGTCAGCATCCCTGTAAATCTTATTTATCACTGATGTGGGGGAGGATACTGTATCTGAGGGGAATCCTCGGACAGTGAGGTTGTGAACCTTGGGGTTTTATCAGTTAAAATGGCAGAGAAGGGAATGAAATAACAGAATAAGGCCAAGTGACTCGGCTCAGAGTGTGAACTGGTTGTGGGCTGGAGTTAGATGGAAAAAAAATATTTTATTAACTGTGGTAGGTAAGAACGATCATTTTGTGCACCCGTCTAAAGCAGTGTCTCAGAAATTGGACAAGAGAAATGCTGAAGGACAGAAGAGACTCGTACAGAGATACCTTCCCTTCTATACACCCCAGTCATGTGTGGCTTAAGGGTTTCCTGAGCTGGAAGTTACGTCTGGTGTTTAATAGCCTTAAGGGAGTTCAGTTCCTTGAGCCAGTTCTCCAGTTTAGCAGGGTTGTCTCCGGTGACAAGCTCCTTCCCATTGTGTCCTGGAACAGGCAAGTTCCATACAAACACACAAGCAGTGAGTGGTGTGTGAATTGCCAGCGCTCTGATAAGCAGGTGGGTATGGGGAGTCCCGGTTCGAGGTGCACCTTAAACAGAACCTGTTTCCTTGTATCCCCCTCGCGGTGTTTGCCATGGGGAGCTGTTTACCCACCCACTTCAATGCAGAGAAACTGGTGATAGGAGTTCCTTGAGTTTCACAATCCTGTCTGTCCCCGGAGGAAGGACCTTTGGTGTCCAGGCGTTTTTAGCAATAAAGCTCTAGGCAGCAGCATTAATTGAAAGAAGCTGTGCTGATTTACAGCAGCCCTTGAAGTAGAAGCAGCGTATGACACCGTTTAGGCAACATCTTATATACTTTTGCTATAGGGTAAATGCTTTATGAATAGCTGCGGATTCTAAATGTGGGTGTGAGTTCCTTGCACAGAATTGGACACACATCGGTGCCCCCGGGATCAGCCGGTTCAGCTTTGAGGGGCTCTGCATCCTCCCGCGGTGGTGGAGGGGTAGGAAAAGGCCCGGCCCCTTCCAGTTTTATGTGGGGTCAGGCAGTCACTGGGGATGGAAGAAGGTTCCCAGTAGAGTCCACCATCTGGCAATCATAAAACAAGTAATCAACATTTTTTTGAGGAGGATGGTGAGGAAACAAGCAGCAGACGATTGTCGTGAGATCAGGGCCCCGCACAGACACCTTTATGGCTCTTCTCTGTTCTGGTTGGGTGTCTGCGCTACAGGTCAAAAGTTCAGGCTGTCCTCTCCCCCTTCTTTTTCGCTTCCAAAGATGGGAATTAGGCAGGGACTGGAATGCCGAGAGACTATAAAATGGCTTGTCTTCGCTGGCCCCTCCTCTCCCTTTCTTTCCTCCTCCCGCCGGGGGCTGCCGTGCCGGGGGGGGGGGGGGAGACTTGCTGTGACTCGGGGGGAGCGAGAAATGAGACACAGCTTGAACTTTGGAAAATGCTCCAGTGAGATGAAGGCCCGGCAGCCTCCCAAACAATGAACTGGCAAGTTCAGGCTTTTCGGGTACTCCCCCCCCCTTCCTCCCCGACCACAATTAGTAGCTTATAAAAGGTTGTTCTGCTGTGGACCAGACCTTGGAGAAAACCAAAAAGATTTCAGAGGCTGCTGTTTAGAGTACCATGCAAAATTTTTTGGAAAGAGATGATGCACCGTCAGTGGAGCACTTCTGGGCAATACTATCATAGAAGCAAATGACATAAAAGGGGAAAACAGGTCGATATTTCAGCAGATCTGATACTTTGTTTACTTATACCATAGGAAAGTAAAAGTTGAAATAACTATATAAGGTTTTCTCTTCTGCTGGCTTGCACGTTGTGTGCCATTATAGCTCCTCCCACTCAGCTACTTACCCAGTGATGTTGCCACCCTCACTTTAGGGGTGAAAATTCCAGTTTACCAGATATGACAGGAGTAACATCTGACAGATAGGCTTTGTGCATTAAACCAATGCCACAACTGTTCAGACCGATTCTCCTTCTCATAATGAAAATAAGGAGCATGAGTAACTGCAGCTACTCCCACTGCAGAATCAGTGGGCAGGCGAGAGCTGTGAACATGGAATGTTTTTAAGGTGACAAATGGGCTTTTTCTAAACAAGAGAACTTGATTAATTTCTTTTTCTGAGTAATAAAGACCATTTTAAAACAGCAATACCTTGTTAATGTGAATCACTCTGTAAATGGTTTTTCCCCCTGTACAACGCAGAACTCCAGATGAAGAAATCTGCTGGAATGCAGAATGCACATCTGGTCTGCATTACTGTGGACCCGGCTGTAATCACGTGGAGAAAGCTACCTTGGGTTTTTATGTAGAAATGTTTGTATTATACAAAACCCCTGTTGCCAAGCAATTTTTATTAAAACAGCCAGTTTATGCTCAATATAGTGTCCTGCTGAGGAGCTCAGAATACCTCAGAATAGCTGAGGAGCTATGCACAGCCTCACTCCCATTGTTAAAGTTCCAGGGGCTGAGTGTAACCAGTGGACTGGCTGGTGGGGGAATGGGATCCCAGTTTTTGTGTATGTTAATACTTTTCTGTTTGGAATATCCAGTTGTTGCTCCCATCTTGACAGCCTTGTCTATCATAGTTACAGTGATTGCTAAGGAAGCTGAAATTATAACCACCATTTTGCCTGAATGCTGCAGATCTGAATGACATGGAAATTAAAATATCACTATGTAGCCTAAGCTAGTGCTCCTGGTGGACCTTCAGTCTAAAAGCAGGGAATTAAACCCAAATGTATAGTAGCCGAGGGGGGCATGGCAGGGGTTAGTTTTGAGGGCTGGAGGGTTTCTAATGATGCATGTAAGATTAGAAATGCTTACTTTGAAATCCCAATTCTCAGGACATAATTTTAGAAGTTGCTTAGGATAATTCTCTTAGGGACTTAAAATGATTAAGATTTACCATGTGCTTAAAAGATGCTTCACATTAGAATACTGATCTGACCTGACTGGCAGTGCTTTCCAGAACTGGAGTCCAAAAGTGTTACTGTAAACGTAGAAGTTTGGCTCAGTGAAATTTGGGTTAGTAAATATCCCTGAAACTTCTCAGCCACAACAGGTATTCAGCCAGACACACTGGGGAGGTGTCTAGCAGTAGGCAGAAGTAAATGCAAGCAAAGCTCTGTACTACTTTTATTGCCATCCTGCAAGAGTTAGAAGAGTTGGTACTTTTGGTAGATTAGGAAAACTTACACAGCATTCTTCAAGAACCAGGACTCTCTTAAGAATGTTATTTTGCATTTCCAACTAAGAGCAATCTTCCTAAGTTCTTACATGCAGTAAACCTTAACAAGTGGCACTGGAGGTCACAGGACAGGAAGGGGAAGGAGGAGGGCTGATTTCTGAGCCTTGTGTCAGTCACAACTGTCTACCGGAAAACCACAGAAACCTACCTTCGTCTGCACAGCCGTCCAGTCACAACATACTGCTTTGCCCAAGTGGTTTGTTCCTGTCCAGCAATTCTGCATGTCCTCAAACAAAGTACTTTCTTCTCTTAGGGAGTGTGTGTCCAGTGGGAGATCTAGGAGCTGTTACAGAAGGTGTGCGCGTTTATATCCTGCTCTGGCATAAACTGTTTTGGTTTAGCTTGTTCTAAAATGCTGTTACATAATGAAACACAGACTGTGGTGGGCAGAGAGGCTACAGGTGGTTCATCTTCTTCCAGGGGCCTTTCCTTCATTTCACAATAGGGGCACGTTTGCATGGCCCTATTGATGAAGGAAAATTTACACAGTTCCTGCCCAGAAATTGAATGTTTGTTTGTTTCAAATAGATGAGTTTTGTCATTATTGTGACTTGTCTGACAGATCCTTCATTTTCGACACCCAAAGGTTTGCCCTACCCTGGAAAGCAGTTTGCTCTCCAGGTGCTCTTCTGCTCCTCAAACAAGTGCATGTTGGTGGTGAAGCACCACAGGGCACGCGAGATGTGAACTGTGTGTCTAGAAGCACATGACTTGCACACTGGTCACTTGGCAAAAGGATCTGTGGTTGAACAACACTGGAATATGGCATGTAAAGTGTCTGGAAGGCACCACTTGAGTATTGTGCCCACATCTTGAGAAAAATGAACGTCACCTACTGTTACTCCCTTGTGCCGTAGGGGAAAGCGCCTGCAGCGCTGTCTGTGGCAACTTAGGAAGTCACAGTTCTGCTCTAAATATGGAAACACATGCTTTGATGCAGAAGCCATTTCAAAACTCCCGTATTCTTCTTGTTTCAGCGATGGTGATCTAAGGACTGGCTTTAGTAGGCTAGATCAGAGCTTGAGTTAGTGGATCCGTTCTTAGGAGTGCCTGGGTGGATGCACCAGGCACGTTCCAAAGGCAAACATCCAGCGGTACCTTCCTAGTAAACTGCTCCCAGATACTGCAGGGAGAGCCAGAACTTCCTGGCCCTTTTTATTATGTCTGAATGGATTTTTTTATTTTTTTTGCTTCCACAAATTCCTCTGATCGCTTTTACAAGCATTTGACATCCACCATATCTTGTGGCAATGAATTTCCCAGTTGTATTTGAGAGATGAAAAACATCACTTTCTATTTCTTCCCCATTTTCCCAGACGTGTCAGAGAACCTGGAGGTAAGGGAATTTCTGGCACCTTCAGCTTATCAAAGAAAAAGCTATCTTTTACACTCTATTTTCTTCAAAAAGTAGCACTTACGGGCCCTGGGTTATTGTGCTTATACAAGCTATTGTGCAATATTTTTTTGAAGTGGTGGTTGAAGTATTTCAAGTTATTAATTTTAATGCTTGTATGGGGTATAAGAAGTATAAGGAAGGAAAAGACAGCATAATGTGTGCTGTTTAGCGTAGCAGCTTGTGATAACAAGAACTCCCGTGAAACCTACCTTAAATAAAAGAAGGGTTCAGATTTTTTTCATTTTTTTTTTTTTTACCCAAGAGGAGAAAATAGCATTGTTAACTTCCCAGCTGACACGAGCTCAAAGTGGGTGCTGGGTATACATAAAGTAGTGAGCAGTTTGTAGAATTAGGTCCTAAGATTTTACACATCTGGGATCCACAACACGCTGTGTCCACATGGAAAATCTGTGTAATATTTAACCTAATGGGTGAATTTAAACTCTTACAGCTAAGTCAGAGCAGCTGGACTTGGTATGTGTGCAAACAGACCTGCTAAGAATGGACTTTTTGTTTCAACTTGTCAGTGAGCAACATCTTAAAATTGAGTATAACCAACACAAAATATGAGCCCATTGCTGTTGACACCAGTTTAGTTTGAAACTAGTGCAGCTTTTCAGTGTAGAAATGGTGCTGGTGTTCCTGTCCTCACGCACAGTTTAATTGCTCTGCTTTAAAGAGGAAGTTTAAATCTCCAACTGAGTGTATGCCAGACTCCTGACATGCATGACAATTGAACTGTGTCTTTTTCTGCCGCCTATTTAACAACACTATTGGCACATAAAAATCACTTAAATTGAATGACTTGGCTTAACTGAAAGCGATGGTAGGTGCAAAGATAAAATGAAGGTAATAGGAACTTGCCTTCTTAGCATAAAACTGAATTTTTCCCTGCTGCTCTTACTACAGTGATGAATAAAATAAATAAAAAGACCAACCTCCAACCCCCCCGTCCTGTGACAGCACTTTGTACAGCTTATTAGATCCACAGACATCCCTCAGGCAGGTGCTCCTTTCCCTTTATTCGTATTGAACTTGCTCATTATATTTAAATTTATTTTTTGTTATTGCAGGAGCCCTCTAAGAGATTTAGATGTACCACCTTTTTTGAACACATTTTCTTGGCATAAATTGGTGTTTTTTGTTGGTCTGTCACATCAAGCAATATCCTTGTCAGTGCCAACTATTTGCTATCAATCAACTGCTGAGCATGAAAGGCTGGTCTGAACGTTTATTAAAGCATGTTAAAAAGCACAGGACACATGATTTCTTGTAAAATATGAAGCTAGAAGGGTGGTTCTGTAGGAAATAGACTGACACATCTACATTTTGCATTTGGGAACTGCCACGCAGGTGGGTAGATGAAGCAGGCGTGAGTGATTTATGTCAGGATTTAGTGCCTGTCACTTGGGAGTGAGTGTGAAAGTGGTCAGGAAGAAACCGTTCCTCCTTGATTGCTGTAGGGACCATCAGGGACCATCTGCTTGCTTACCAACTCTGCTGGTGGAGTTGTTACTGGTAGGATGATGGCATAGGGCAGCAGAGGAATGCAGGTGATGCTTCACATAATACACTAGCATCCTGCTTGGATAATTCACAGGATAATTGACTTGGGTCTGAATCTTCCTCTCTTGTTAATTCATTTGTTTGTAGGCTGTTCATTTTAGTGTATGCCTGTCTCTTTGATTATCTTGGCATCCAACTTGACATTTAAATTGCATATAATTTATTGAGATAACAGTCATTTGTAGCCTCATTGTCCAGGGCTGTTGTTTTTTATTCCTACCTGGCTCATTGGTTCAAACCCAGGCGTCTCCTCAAAGGCACAAGGAGCACAGAGTTGCAGCTGCTGAACTTGCAGATATCTGTGTCCCCCACAGAACTACGGTCTCTTGTACCTTTGTGTCCATCCAAAGCCCCAAAGGTCGTAGCTCTTGTGTGTGTGTGAGTTTATTACCTTCCGTTTAGTTCTCAAGAGTCCCGTTTCATGACCATCATCAGTCCTGGCCAGGGCATCAGGCAGGTCAGGGGTGTTATCTCTTTCTTTATGACACTTGGATGTTTTTTTAAGTAGTCGTTCTTTCTCTTTCTTACAAGCTCATTTGGAAGTTCCAGAAATGTTGATTATCAAGGTTTGAAACATTTTTATTCTTTAAGAGAAGCTGGATGTTTACCTTAATTTTAAAGCAAGCCCAAAACTTCAAAACCCAAAACAATTAAGAGACTTCCCAGCTGCCTGGAGTAAGAGCCCGAGGGTAGGAGAAATAGCAGGGCTGAAAATAGGGGAGCAACAGCTGTGCATCATTTTTGCCTCTTTTCTGCATCATTTTTGCCTCTTTTCTAACAACAGGAATCCTTCCTGTACCCAGAGAAGGACGTGTACACTACTGCTTCCAGTACGTTGACAGGTCTTTTTTTGAGGGCCCATAGGAATTATTGTTTTACCCCTTGAAAATATGAAACTTAATTCTGGGAAATATGACTTGTTATGACAAGAGGCACAAAGAAAATACACCTAAATTCTGATGGGAAACGAACAGGCTTGGGGAGAAGGCGCAAGGACACTTCTCCCCTCCTTTCCCTGCCTTTATTGCTCTGTCTGTGCTGGGTGCTGGAGTAATAAGTAATGCTTATTTTGTGTCTTGTACTTAAATAGTGCTGTTAGCTTTGGAAGATCCTTTCCAGATAAACGTCTTGCTTTCTGACTGGAAAACATGTTTTGTCCTTATTGTGACCTTCGAAAAGTGGAGCGTATCTGCTGTTGTTTCGAGGGGACTCCTTGTGGTTTGGGGCTTTTATTTTGTAATACACGTAGTTTAGTTCTGCCCCTCCCAATTTATTTAAAACAAGCAAACAAACAGTGTAAACAACTGATCATTAAAGCACATGAACACCAGACCTATGTATTATTCCTTCTTGTTAGAAGACATCTGTTTTACCGTTCCTATGCATTGTAATCAAATTACATGTTAATTTCCTTGTAAACACTATAGGAAAATATTTTCCAAATGGATTCCTCTAGGGCTTTGTTGATAAGAGACAGTAACAGGGCATTTTTCTGCAAAAGTATGGCAATGCTGCTCTTCTCTATTACAGAATTTGTATGTATCTTTAGAGAAATATCTAAGAGCACTGATTACTTTACTCGAGTGGACTGTTTGAGAAGCATGTGTTCCCCAATTACATATTAGCTTTCATAATCCACTGGTATCTTTTCTAATCTGTCACAGTCACCTTCTGAGAAAACCCCTGAGAAGTTGTAGAAGAATAGAATGTAGAATTTCGTATGCTACTTTTAAAAACAGGCTGATGTTTTGAAATAGTGGTTTTTTCTTAAAAATGAAAATACACAAGACCGAAAAAGAAAAATTGCTTATCAAGTTGTGACAAAGTTAAGGGTATGAACAGGGAGAAAAATGAAGATGTGTTTCATTAAGATAAGAATCTCCATAGGAAAAGCAGAGGGATTGTACTGCAGTTCGGTTCTAAATTTTGCTTTCTCTTCTCATACTTCTAGGGAAACCTCACTTGTCTTGATTAGAAATGGTGACTTTCTTTTTCAGTAAATTGGGCTTTGCAGATGGCATTGAAATAAAGGCGTTTGCTGAGATGCTGTTTAAAAAGCAGGGTCCAAGAGAAGAGAGTGGCACATACTATATTAGTCCCTACAACGTTAGTGTTGTGGTATTTTGGTTTTTCGTTGTAACCCATTTTCTTGAGGAACATGGCTTTGAGTCGGTTGACTTCAGGCCACAGGCCTTGTAATATGGGCTTGTCTGAGGTTTACCACTGCCAGATGAAGCTTTGTTTTCTGTGTGCTTGAATTTCATATTTTTAAAGACACTAATTCAGTAGTATTTAAACTATGCAAATTGTTTTCCTGATGAAAATAAGGCCATCTTAAAGTTTGTCAGGTCTCAACTTCCATCCTTAATCTTCCTTTCCTTTGCAGACTGGCAGCCTGTCACCCGGAGCTGGGCTGGCCTTCTCTACAGCTTCCCAGCTCCTACTTGATGGTGTTGTACACAGTTCACAATCAAAGTTCAGCATCTTGGCTCCTGTTGAACTTTCCCTTTTTTGTCACAAAATGTTGAAAGTGAGGAAGTGAGTATTTGTTTTTGGTTGTCCAAACCAAAACCACCTCAAAAGGGTTCAATTTCTGGGAAGCATTGAGCGCTTTTGGAGGTGTGTAGATATGTCCCAGTGTTCCACGCAATGTTATTCAATCATTGTAGGTATTTTTACTCATAGTTTATTTGTATTGTGGTAGAAAATGGAGGTACTAAACAGAATAGATGTTCCCACTCCTGAGAAGTTTAGTATGTAAGCCCAAAGAAAACTAAGAGGAGGTATTTGGAGGCAGAAGCCCTAGCTCCCCACTATGCAGTGGTTTATGTGTGGGAAAAACAACTCCTAATACTCGCCAGTTTCCATTTGCTTGATTATCAGGAGAGAGCAATTTACCAACTGCGAAAAGCAGAAATGCTATTGTGAAGATGCAGGCACTGTGTGCCAGGAAATAATGATACTGCAACGTTTAGATCACATCAGATCTGCCTGGTGGGTTGAATATGGAATAGATCCCATTCCCAGCTGCACTTCCAGAGGACAGGGGCTCGGGGAGGTGTCCCAGTTGGCTGCATAACTAGGGACAAGATTATTTGCTTTTTCGGTGTACCCACTGCCAAGTGCCTGCTCTGTATTTGTATTCAGTTTGAAAGCTGAATGATTTGCATTAGATGCAGAGACAGAAAAAAGGACATAGGGATTGTTTTGAAGGAAGTGAAAATTGTTGCGTTTCTGCAAACTGGTGCATATAAAAATATTTTGTCAAAACCTGCTTTTCCTTCAAACACTTCTGTGAAAGTTTGTTTAGGGGTTAATATTACTGGCTTGAGTGACTTGAAGTTGTAAGAACCCTTGGAATGTGTAAAGAGGGGAAGGATTCTGTAGATAAGGCTGAACTCTGAACTCGGGGCACAATCCAGTTTATACGTTAATCTCCACCAATAAAAGCACCATCAGTGTCTGAGCCAGCCAGGACACTGCTCCTCCCGCCAGAGCTGCTCAAAGAGGGAACGTGGGGTGTTACACCTGAGGAGAGGACGGAGAGGCTCAGTTGGGTTCTTTGAAGCAGACAAAGCAGTAGTGTAAAAAAGAAAAAATAATAGAGGAAGTGTTCTCCTGAGGTTGCAAAGTCTGTTCAGTCTCATGAAACTTGGTCCTTTTGCAGGGCAGTTGGGTTTTGTTTAGTTGGTTGTTTTTTTAATGAGGCTATTGACATCACTGCCCCTCCCTGCCTGTTTCTATTCCTGTGTATCTCACCATTTGCAGCGAATACTTGTGTTAAAAATTGCACTAAGAGAATTGGGTACCTTTTCCTTTTTTTTTTTTTTAACTTAATGTTTGCGCTTACTGTAACTGGGGAATTATTATACTCTACCCAGCAGCAGTTTGTCAAAGGCAGCAAAATAGTCTTGTGAAATAGGTGATCAGTAGAAGATGTCCACAGCAGCACTTCTGGTGTCACTGGGAACTCCAGTCCAAAGTTGGACACAGAGCTCCAGGTGGGGTCTCACGAGCACAGAGTAGAGGGGCAGAATCACCTCCTGTGACCTGCTGGCCACACTTCCCTTGATGCAGCCCAGGATGGCGTGGGCTCTCTGGGCTGTCAGTGCCCACTGCCAGCTCATGTTGAGCTTCTCATCCACCAGCACCCCCAAGTCCTTCTCCTCAGGGCTGCTCTCCAGCCATTCTCCACCCAACCTGTATTTGTGCCTGGGATTGCCTATACTTTAGTTTGGAAATATTTCCATTTCAAAATGGCAAAAATCTCACTTGAATGTGACTCCAAGTCTGATACTTTATCATTAGAGGCCCATTATTAAGTTTGCATGTTAACGTGCTTTCTCTTTCATGATTGTTATGGTTACCTCCTCCTAACTTCACCCCTCCATAAAGTCCTGAAGTAGTTGCCTGTGTAGAAAAACATGAGAATCCGTAGATTTGTGTGACTCTTACTTTCTCAGATACAAAACTTTGATTCTTTAAATATATGAACAAAATTGTTTGCTAATCTGAAGGAAAACCTTGAGGAGACTCTGGAACATAGGAAAAAAATGCTTTATGACTGTGACAAAAGAAGGATGAGAAGGATTCAAGAAGGATTCTTGGTCATAGTTATCTTTTGATTATAAGGGTGACAGTGTGAATCCGGCGGGTATTTGAAGTGTGGGAATTACTAGCTGTTTGGAAATCTGCAAGAAAAAGTGAAATGACATACATAATCTTTAAATCCATGAATTTACATTCTTTCCCAAAGGTTGGTAGAATTTGGGTAGAATACCTAAGCCGTCCTGTGAGCCTTGATTTTTAAGGCAGTAATGACTGGGCAGCTATTGAAAATCAGATGTCTTTGTATTGATTTTAGGCCCTGATTTCAGTTGAACTTTACTCTTGGCCCCCAGAAATGAAGGCTTGTAAGAATCCTATTTTGTTCTCAAACTACGAAACCAGTATCACAGGCAGAACACACTGTTATTTGGTCATTCCACCTGTGCAACATCTCATGACCTTATTAACATCAGAAGGTTGCTACGTTATTCTAATTCTCATTTACTCAGTATCTTTCCTTTTTACATCATTCCAGCAGATTTTCTGACCTAGGACATCATTTATTTTCTTACGCTCAGAGTATATTGTGATCTTAGGAACTACTGGGCATGAGCGTGAAGGTCAGAACAATTGGTTTCTATTTCTGTCTGTTGCTGAGTGATGGACTCGAAATCCTTGCCTCTGTTAACCTATCTGCAAAAATGGAGATAATGCTGCTTAGAGACTTATATGAAGCACTTAGAGGGTTATCTTTTTTGATAGGCTGCTTGTTAGGGAAGGATAAAATGGCTTGAGTGCTTGTGCCAAAACTAGACTGCACTGAACATTTGGAGAAATTGATTTTAATTTAAATATTCACTCTTGCTGCTAGTGAAAGCCAGAAGGGAAGAAGCACTTCAAAAAGCAGCCCTCAGTAGCGTTTTTTCTTTTAGGGCTCATGGAAAGCAGAAAGTGCAGCAATTCCCATGAAAGAGGTGCAGCCCATGTTTTTAATGAATAAGGTTGGAGGATCACTGACAAGGCTGCATTCTTATTTAAACTATGTTTCAAGCCCTACTACTAGTGTTGAGGGACACAATCCTGTGAGGTGGAAAAAATACTCTGTTCCTCCATTCCTTTTCAAATAGGGACTGCTCAGCACCCTGCTCATTTGAGCTAAGGCTCTTGCTTAGAAGAAGAGACAAAATCAGGGAAAATACCCTTCGGTCTCAAGACTATATGGTACCTTTAAAGTGTGTAGGGTAGTGATGGCAAGACTTTTTATTGTCAGATGGAAAACTTATCATTAAGAGTTCAATATTATTAGTACCAGCTTCCTTTTAGTGCCAGACTGGGTGGTGATGTCAAGGGTTCATTATTCCTGACCTCTGCAAGCTCTATATTCCAGAGAGCACTGCTGTGTCGCACTGGAATCGATACTCATAGCTACTGGGTTATGGGGCCCTGGGGAAATTCTGCTTTCCATGGGGTGCTGGTGCCCAGTGGCTGGTTTGCCCTCCCAGCTTCCTGCCCTGCCCTCCCCAGCTCTCCAAGACAGTTGAGGTGAGGAGTGTCTGCTGGGTTCCATAGAAACCTGGCCCTTATCACCTGCCACTGCTTCTTTGAAAGGTTGCTCAAGGTTTAAAGTTCTGGGTTTGAGTAATCAGTCCAGGGTAAGACCTTACGAAGGGAAACAATGGCTGAATACAGTGCTATAAATGCTGTCACTAAGGAAGTGCCTTGGTTTGTCTGAATTTACAACCTTTCTGACACAATCCAAAATGCACTGCTTAGATTCTGCTTTTTGAAGAAAAGTGTCAGCCCAGTTTCTGTCCCCTCTCCCCCATATATATTTTTTTAAGCCACCATTTTCTTCCTATTCTTGTTCTCTAGGGTTTTTTCTTTTTTGTCATTATATCATGTTTCTCAGTGGAGATGCTTTTTTTTCTTAAAAAAAAAAAAAGTAAAGCAGCCTCTTGTCAGAGGAATGTGCAAGCGGAGTACATTTAAGAGCCACATTCTGTGCTGCCATGGCAACCAGAGTTTTAAAAATGATACCGTCGGTGTTCCAAAATGATGCAACCTACAATGAACATCAGGAATAATTAAGAAAAGTAGCGTGTGCTCTGTGCTCAGGAGAAGAAACGATGAGGGGACCATTTCTCTATTGATAATTTTTTTTTCCTCTCCTAGTGACATTTACTGTTCTTTGGGCTTATTTTTTTTGCTGCTGGTAATACTCTCACAGTGGTCAATGGCAGGTTTGTCAGAGGCCCTAACATTTTGTCCCTCAGGGACAAAAAGGCGGCCTGTTGGTGATAGCACCGAATCAATCCATTTATTTATTTCCTTACTCATTTATTTATTTGAATAACTGCAGTGCTGGGATGTAGCTCTGCAAGGTAATAAGGTCTTGACCCAAGGGCCTGATGCTGGCCTTCCTCCAAGGCCTTCCAGTCAGCGATGGTATCAATGGTGGGGTGTTCTGGTCACACCAGACCCGCTCTGCCATGGTATAACGGCCGTGCATTGAGTGTTACCCCTTTTTGTGCTTCATTTCCATCTGCCATTATACTACCAGTAATGGAGAGGCAGCAGTGAAAAATGGAAGTCCCAGGGGTAGATGATGGTGCATGGAGGAGTCAAGAGGGCTTGAAAATGGCAAAGGTCACAGGTTAAGACCCTTTACTGGGAAGAACAGAAGCAGCCTGAACTTGTTAATGAAATGACTGGGATTTTTAGTGTTGGGGAGAGAAAGTGAGGAGACTGGGAAAGAATAGCAGCCCAAGCTTTCTGTGAAGTCTCACGAAGCTTAGTTGTGAATATTGCTGCTAATCCAATGAACTGGATACCTTCTCCCACCTCATTTTTTTCCAAACCAAAAATTAACTTTTTTTTCCAGATTAACAGCTCACTCTGTTTAAGAGAGTAAGATTGAATCCTGCTGTTTCCTGGACACTTAAGAAGGAACTGTATCTGCTAATTAAAGTATTAGAATCCAAATAGCCATGAAACTTCCAAACAGGATTGCTTACTCTTGGGAAAATTAGTATCCAGTTTGAGGATAAACATTCCTTTAATGGACAATGGAAGGTTCTGCTCTTTTTCTGGTACATCAGATGTTCATTACCAGCCAAGCCAACTATCTTAAACATAGGTTCCTGCATAAAGGTAATGTAAAACAATGAAATTACCCCTGAGTTCAACTTCCTGAAAAGCTGTTAAGTTTGTCTTTCCTTTTCCTGCTCCGCATGGATTCTGCTTTCTGTCCCTTCCCAGCTCAGGGAGAAGCCTTGAGAAAAAGATTCTGTATTTTTTCAAGGTTGTTTAATGATGTATCTTAAACAACAATGATAATAACAATAAAAAACCAAAACACAAACCAACCGCCAGGCAGAAGTGAATAGCACAAGGCCAGCTCACTCCCATACATTACAGACTTAGTGAGATTACACATCCCAGCAGTGTAATTGCCACCCACTGCTCTACCCCCCCCTTCTCCCCCTTTCCCCCCCCCTCCAGCATCCCCGCCCCAAAAGTGAGAAAGAAACGGCTTTGTGGTAATGTGGAGTTTCTGGTTCTTAACTGTTGGAGGTGAATCTGTAGAAGAACACCGAGTTCATGCCCCAACCACTTCCCAAGAGTCTGGTATTATAAGAATCTGATTTCTTTTCTCTTTTGCTGACAAGTCAGATTGAAATTGTTTTACGGGCACACCCTTTCAGGTTTCTCTATCTCCTCGCTTGCATTAATTTTTAATCACTTCCTCCAGTTGACATGCAACAACGCCTCTAAGGACTGGCTGAATTTATTCTCAGGCAAGCACTGCTCAGCCTTTATCACAAAATCTAAGGTGACATGACCTTAAAAACTACAGAAAATGGATTCTAATTTCAGAATGCTGGTATGCATTGGCTCCAGGGGAGCAATACGAGCCCCACCGAGATCAGAATCTGTCCCCAAAAAAAGCCCCTTGCGTTGTAGAGCAAAATCAGGCTTCTGGATTTTCTGGACTATCGTGTGTGTCTGTTAGCAGAGGATTTGTTGTGCAATTATGGAACTTTTCAGGCAAGAGGGAAGATCCTGCTGGTCTATTAACCCTGTTGTTTTGAAGTTTTAAACTCACCAGATTTCAGCAAGCAAAGTGCCTACTTAGAGGATGTTAATGTCTGTATATGGATACGTACTCAAAAGGCCTATATATGAAATACTCTGTAGATGATTAAAGATGCCATTTCATTTCCCAGGTGATGTACCAAATTGATTCCAATTAGAACATATAACTAGCAGAGCAGCATGGGAGGAGGGGGATTTGTAGTATATTGAGTGTGGGTAACCTTTCCATGGGAAGTGTGTGTCCGTGCTGTTTTGAAAAGTAGCAGGTACTACAGCAATGGGATCCAAACATTCTTTTTAAACATTCTATTCCCGGGCACTATGGTAGCAGGTTTTAGTGCTAGATCCTTGCTTTCTGCCTAACAGTTTTTGCTACTCATCTGTAGGCTCTGAATTGAGGTCAGAAACCTGAAAGAAGCTTAAGGTACTGTTTAGGGTGGAGCACGTGGACGCGTGCACTTGCACACAGAGAAATAGAGAAAGCAGCAACCTTCTTCCATGCAAATGCTTCTTTAAACCACTGGTAGGGGGTTGCCTGTCCTGGAGGCATAAGAGGAAGTCATGCGGTGCTGGTGAATGGATTTGCCTTGGACATAGTCCCAGCCAGGGAAATTGTGTGACAATTTTAGGGCAAAGGTTCCCCTTGGGTGACATTCGACAGTATTTCAAATATACTGTGTGCGTTACTGAGCCCGTGCGTGTTACTCCTCTGCCTTCAGACAAATAGGGCTTCAGAGAATTAATGATCTGTTTGCTGGGGATGACCCTGCTTGTCCCTGAATGACAAAGGAGTGGCTTCTGTCTGCAGAGTGAGCGAGTGCCTCAGCACAGGGCTGTGTGCTCAGACCCACACTCAGACTCACACATTTCCCATCAAAGCTGCATTTCCTTAAGCACATCTCCAGGTCGGCACAGGCAGAAATACCCGGGTCGACTCCACGTAGCACAAATGCCTATTAAAGGACGTGCCACATGCATCTTGCACACCGGTATGTCGTGCCGGAAAACCACATATGGATTTACCAGGCCACAAAGGGAAAACAGCCTCTCTTTCCCGGGCCTCCCTGCTGCGGCTTCGCGGATGCCTGCGAAATGCGTCAGTGCTGGCGCGGCGACGGCGAGCCGGGCAGACGGGGCGTGCGATCGCAGGCAGGAACAGCCGCAGTCTGGGCTCCCAGCCTCCTGGCTAGACTGGAGAAACTTATAATTGAGTTCCTGAGCCTCCCCTCCCCTCCCTGCAGCTCGGCTGAAAAACACCCTGGCTCCCAGCCATGCCCTTTCACAGTGACCTTGCCTGCAAATAGCGCGCAGGAATTTTTACAGGCGCAGTGCACTTGGAAAAAGGGCTTGGGGGGGGGGGGGGTGGTGTCAGTAGGGAGCTGGGAGGGGGGCACACTGGTCCCTTTGGTTTAAAAACCAAATCTCATCAGCTTCCCTTGTCTACTGCACCCCCAGCCCCCACAAAAACCACTGAGCCCGTGAATTGCAAATTTGGTTTCATTGTGCTTGCTGGTTTTTACAATGCTATAGATTAATTTATCTTTTCTGATGGTATGAGAAATTATAAGTCTCTGAAGATTGAGGTAGCCGATTGGTTTAAAGGAAATAGCTTAAGGTAGTGGCAGGATGATACACTGTACGCTTAGGCTCCTTGCACATATGATTATTATGTGGCATATATTTAAAAAATATATAAAATATAGCGAGGAGGAGTGTCTGTATGTGTGTGTGGATATATGCATGTATAAAAATGTTCATACATCCAGTTATGCGTGAACATAATGTAAAATGATACTGGTAATGGCTGTCTACTTAGTATATATACATAAAAAGCAGCAGCAGCCACTGGCTAAAAATAACCCCAAATTCTTCTCTCAGATTACATCAATTAAGCTTAGAACATTTGATGTAAAAAAAATTGGGCTGTTAAATTCTGTTTAAGAATTACTGTTTCTTCCGGGACGCTGTGATGCGGGCTATAGAAATGGCAGGGCTGGGACATAGGAGCCACGAGTAGTTTTGCCTCTGACCAGCTGTGTGACATTGAGCAAGCTGCCTTGACTCCTCCACCTTCCAGCAGCAATATTAAGTCAAACAGGCTTTTCTGGGTGGGATGCGTGTGACCGATGTTAGCACAGGCAGCATTTGCCTGAACCCTTGCTGGGGCTTCTGAAGTGCTACTGTAGAGTATTACTGCTCCTGCGTTTTCCCCAACAGCTTTGAAAGTAATACAGAAATACTCTCGCCATTTGGTTTCCGAAGAGCTATTCTTGCTCTAGCTGCATTGTGCTGTCTCTTGGATTTGAAGGTGCTCAGTACTTTGCAGGATTGTGCTTTTCCCATGTTGCCACCTTGCTCTCAATTGTGGAATCTGCTGTCAGTTGTATCCACTCTGCAACTTGTATTAGAACTTCACGATACAAAAGGGAAAATTGATTATCTAGAAGCGCCTTCAATTAAAACTTGTTTTTCTTGTCTGCTCTCCGATGTTTGTGTCTGTGGCAGCGCAGTCCCTGCAGTCAGCAAGCTGCTTTTCACTGCTCTCAAAAGTTCAGCTGTTGCAATCAAAGGTAATTTTGTTTGTGCAAGATACTCATCTCCAAAGGAAGGGCCAAGCAGGGGTGAAGGAGAGGACAGTAGGCAGATGACTTAAGTGTTTCTATTAGGCCCTTCTGACAACCCCAATAATTCCTTAATGGCTTCCTAATAAAGTGTAACATCATTAGGTCTGAGAGGTTTTTTGGACTTCTTTTCTACTCGTTCATTAAAGGTTATGGCAAAGCAGCATTCAAAAGCAGAAGACCTCTGTATGTGTCTCTGTGTTGTGTTGAGATGATGCTACAACAGTGTCCCAGTTCTTTTTATTGTTTATGCAGAAAAGGAGTAATGGACTAAATGTCATTACACGTAAATTCAACTGTAAGTTCCATCAATACGTTTTATGCTTCTGGCACCTTTTACATGAGCAACCCAGAGTCTCCCAGAGGGTTTTGATACCTGAGGGATCATAAAAAACCCAAAAGGGATTCTTCTGTTTCAAGATAGAATTTGCTTAGTGTGACTTTCTCTGAGACATATGGTGCAGCAGCACCTGTTTTGTAAGTATGATCTCAGTGCAGAGAGAGCAGATCCTCGAGAATAGAGGAAATTTCATCTCTCCTTCCCGTCATTCCACCTGGCTGCCACCTGCTCCCACATTTAATTGGCCCCGCTCCCTTGGCTCCCCGCACCGACCGCAGGGTTCGCAGGAGGAAGCGGAGACAGACAGTGAGTATGCAAAGTGTTGTGGGGAAACAAAAGGGACTTCGAAAGAGCAGCTCGGATGGAAGCCAGCCTGGTTCGTGTCAGACTTGTCACTCACTGAGGGGCGGTGACTGGCCAAAGTACTGTAGCCTGTCACTTGGTGTGAAGACACAGTACAGCCCAGTGTCCACCTGGGCCCAGTAATCTCAGTAACGGGGTGTAAAATGCGTGGCAATTCACACTTGAGGACAGATCCCTTGCCATTTGATACTGGACTGGTGGTTCTGAAGTTTCCATCCTTCTAGTTTTGTAGCACAAAATAATGGTGATAACAGCTGGGAGTATCCAAGTGTAGTTGGCAGAAATCTCCACACACCAGGGATAAACATCCTGACAAAACTGAAGTGTTTATTTGCGTGTGGATGTCACTGCTTGGTAAATTCCAACACATCTGGTTATCACCACTGAGATTTGCCAATAAAAAGGAGGGTGTTTTGCCTCATTTTTTTGCCAGAAGAAAGTGAGCGTGGCTGCTTGTGTAAAGAAGGTTTGAGAAGCTGATACTTAACAGATTTCATTCCTCCTTGTCTGTGCTCCTCACCCCCACCTCTGCTGGTTCAACCACCTTTTTTCACTTACTTAGTATGACCACAAATATTTAACCACCGTTTCTCCCTGTCATCTAACCACGCTGGTAGCCGTGGTGAAGACCTTGGGAAGGGTGAAGCTGAAGTGATCCACCAAGCCGTGGGGATCTCTTCTGTGAGCTCTGTACTTGTTTGGAACACTTAGACCATGCTCCTGCTGGGGCACGTTAGGAGCAGTCCCTGTGTGCTTCATTAGTCAGAAGTGACTTTATTGATTGTGGAATGTCAGACTCTGAAACAAATTCAAAAAATGTTAGTAATAAGTTTCAAGCCTTCTATTAGTGTTTTATAATGGCGGGTCACTAGTGTCCCTGTTTCTTCTCTGGGAAAACTGAAGCCAAGGGGAACAGCTCAAGATCATTCACAGACAGGGAGAAGCCCCTCACTTGTGGTGCAGTGGGTGTAGAACAGTCTGTTTCAGCAGTTTTGTCCTTACAGACCATTTCTTTCTCTCTTTTACACACATACACTGGTCAGCAACCTGGACTTAAAGGCTCAGAATTCTTGAAATATGGACTTTTTATGCAGATGGGCCCTGAGTGGGCCGCTGGGGCTCAAATTATTTCTTGGTAAAGTCAGGATTCACACCAGTGTTTTACTGTAAAGTGAACAAGGGTCCAGACCTGAGTGAGACCTAAAATTCCTTTCTAAATTGTTCTCCATTCGTTTCTGCTCTGAAAATGTGTAGGTCTAACCTATTGTAAGTTCTTAAAGACCAGAATTTCACTGATAGATGTTCAGAGATGCTTCTAAATTAGCTCAGGGGAGCCTCTTCCTATTGTAATATTTCTCTTCTGCGATGCGGTGGAGCTCTGGATTTCAGCACCTGGTGGTTGGTGGAGGGACACGTTCTCCCTCTCAGCGAGCAGGGAAAGGGAGGAGAAGGGCATCCAGAGGAAGGAGGTTGCTTACGTGGTTTTGGCAAGACTGAGACTGTCTGCAAAGAGTTTGTTTGGTAACACTGCACGCTGGGGCCACAAGAGACACCCAGACACTGTGGTAGTTCTTGCGTATTCGCAGCATTAATCTAAGCTTCTTTCTGTGTTACTGCATTTTCACAGGGCTTTGCTGCAGCAGTGGGGGAACCTGTGGAAGGGGGGGATGAGAAAGCCCCCTCAGTTTAAGGAGAATGAATTGCTTTTGTATAAGGCTCTAACAGTTACTTTGATATATAGACCAGTATACAAAATGGTCTTTTACCTTCCATCTCAAGGAAGGATTTTTTATGCGTGCCTACATGAGATGTCAGGAAAACACAGGAAGCAAGCCTTTCTGAACTTTCCTGTAGCTGGCAGTACTTATGTGAAGGAGTATGTGCCCTGTATCTTCAGGTACAGTACATCTTCAGGTGCCAGTGTTGGAGACACTGTTGGATTCAGTGGAGGAAGGAAGAGGCCGAGAGGACCCTTCTTTAAACTCTCCCTCAATAATCTGCCTTGTAGCTATTGCCTCTCACCTTTCAGTTCTGAACTTGTTTTAAGACATTGTTCCTACTCAGCAGGTGCTGATGTGAGGGCTCAGATGTTTGTGTATGTGGGGAAGTGGACATCCACAAGCGGTGGCCCTGGTAGTCCTGCCAAGAGAAGCTTCTTTCTCGGTCAGTTAGAACTATCTTTGAGTTTCTGGGTACAACCATACCTTTGAAGTGTGCAAATGCCAACAGAGTGGTTGGGCTGAAGCAGAACTTGCACCATTACAGAAACCATTTGTATAAAATCTATTCTTACAGGGCCTTTTGTTTACTTTGAGGCTCCTTTATGCTGCTGTAAAGAGGTTTTAATGCAATTTAGAACACACTGCAGAGTCCGTCACCAGCTTCCAAGCACACAAATGGGAAAATTAACAGCTGTTTTCAAGTGTAGCTGATTTCCTGAGGACCACCTCTCCCCGTTCTAATGGAACACAGAGATGATAGTGAACCGCGGTAGCAGAATAGAACGGCAGGAGCTGACCCTCTAAATCATCTTGAAGTCAAACAGCATTAAACAGTTCCTGATGCCGCCTGCCAAGTGCGTATTATCATCGCGTCTGAGTAGTGCAGCCATTTACAGATAAGAAAAGGTTAGTGCCCTCGGAGGAGTGGGGTGGTGTTTACAGAGGCATCGGTACCACGTTAGCAAATCAATGCAGTGTCTGTTTCTTTGCCTTTTTTCCTTATTTAAGGGACAGTCCAGCTCCAGGAGGAACATCTCTTCTGAGCAGACAGAGGCAGGTGGTGTTTCTGTAGCGTTGCACGGTGCTTGTATCCTCTGCCTCTTGCTGATAGCTAAACACAATTTTCATCACTCCAGTGGAAGCTGGGGCTAAATATGTAAATTTAATTCCTTTGCCACAGAAATTCTCTGTAAGCGTGATCCAAATAGTGTTAATCTAGATCTGCAAAAAGGGGCCTTTCTTTTCCTCTTCTTTGGATTGTAGACTCTTTGGGACAGGAATTGCGTATACGGTGCGTGTTTGTAGCACCGTGCTCCTGTTTGAGATATGTAAAAGCTTTTGCAATGTTCATACTGGAAAAATGGGACCAATTGAAAGTTTTCAGAGAGAGTAATGTCCTGTCAGTGAACTGAGAATTCTTCCCCCCCTGCCAAGAAGGAAGCAAGGGTATAGATAGCCTGGTACTGTTATTTGATTGCAGAACAAAGAAGGAAGTAATTAGGCCACACCCTTTATATGTTCCCTTCCCCTGCACGGATGTGAATTTCGGACTGAGAAAGAATCTTAAAGGTAGGGGTGTACTGGTTACCTAGAAAAACTAGACTAAATGCTGTTGTGCACCAACCAAACCTACTCTGGTTTTGCTGCCAGCTGAAACAAGGAGTTACGTAGGATTCTGTTTTTCTCCTTTCCATATTTCTTTTTTCCATTAGCTTTCGAGTCAGTTAATGTTTATACAGACTGAGTCACCCATCCCTACCCAGCCACCAAAGAATGCATTTAATTCACAGCTCAAGAAGCAAACTGAATGTTTAAATTGACTCAACCTTTGTGGAGGCTTTGATCCATTCTGGAGAAGGGTGACTAAGTGAAACCAGGGGAAGTCGGCTCGCAGTACCCCAGCTCACTGCTTTTGCTGGAGGATCATTTTCACAAAGAACACTGAACGTCGCAGACAGTTTGGGAGTGGCATCATGAATTCTGGAGCTGGGACAATGGCTGCTTTCTGCAGAGCACGGCACTGCAAACTGCCTGGGCAGCAGCCAGGGTCACTAAACGTTTAGGGTTTAGAAGTGCCAGCCCCTTTGAGTGGTTGGATTTGGATACCTTAGAGGGATTGGATTTTCACAAAGTGCTGAATACGCACGTTCTGACAAACAGGACGCTGGAAACTTGTCATATGAACAGCCTTGGTTGTTGCCTTTTTCAGAATGTGTGCTCTTTGGTCAGTTTTTCAAATGTCAAACCAATGATATTAAAAAAGTCAATCAAATATGGTCACAGACCGTAGCATCCAAACAAGCCTTTTTCTCTGTCCCCTGGCATGGCCCCCTCCATCCCTGCATTATTTGTTGTACTTTTGGAGCACTGAAGGATTGCAGCTGGATTTAAGGTGTAAATAACTAAGCTGTGTGTGGCTGGTGATGGGAAGAATCCTTGATTTCTCCTCAAGGGACTTTCCAGTATCTGGAAAGTATCCTTTGCCGGACGCGGTGCCGTGCTCCCGTCTCTGACCGCCGTTCCATACTGAACCAAGGGCTTCAGCAACCGGGTTTCAGAGCTTTGGAGAAAGGGGGTAAATTGTCTCTTTTGAGGCGTGCAATTCCTGTTGTACGTTTTCTGGTGAGGAGCCAGCAATCCCTGCACACTGCCTCTCTTTTCTCCCTCTCATGCACACTCTGTCTCTCTAGCTTTTCCCTTGCCTTTTGTGCCAAGAATGCGGTGGGGGAAGGGGGAACCGCACAGGAAATGCCTCTTCTTTTCTCTAACGACATTTCCAGCTGCATTTGGATGGGAGAATTCGAGGAGGGGGAAAGCATCAAATCAGTGGAAAGTTGTTCAGCTGCCAAGTCAAACTGGTACATTTTAGCTCTGGAGACAGTAGAGCCTTTTCTCCTGAATTTTGGCCCATTTTTAAAGTTCCGTTTTTGGAAAAGCAGGGGGAAAAGAAGTTAGTGACATCAGTGCTCCTGGTTTTTATTTATATGCATATTTTTTCAGCAAAAGTGAAGCTAAATTGCAGCTTTACTTTTAAGAGGTTTAAATGCAATTGGTTTAGGAAGGCTTAAGAAGGGTGATGCCTTTTGCTTTCCTAGCGAGGGGCGTCTGCCTCCCAATCCATCTTCTGCTTATCTCTCCACCCACCCACCCATGGGCAGTGCCAGCACCTCCTGCTCGCTGCTTTCCATCCTCCTCCTCGGTGTTATTATTTAGTAATTTGCCTGGCACACCTGAAAGCAATATGTTGCAATGCAGGATCAGCCCTGTTTCAAGTAACTGTGGATTGATCAGTACAAGGATAGCCTTACAATTGATGAGGTGCACAGAACTGGGGGAGATGTAGATAGGACAGGAGATGAAAGGTGTTCTAACCAGATAGCGCCCTTTCTTTTCTTCATCTCAGTCCAACAAGAAGGAGGAGTTCTCCCTGGATTGTCCAAGTGTTGCAGGAGGAGATGGGCTTTGCCTGTGGCACATTAAATGTGGAGTTTATCTATCTCTTTGGTTCAGTGCCCGGCATCCTCAGATCTTTTCTTCAGTTCATGTTCAAATAGTACTCTTCTTGTGGTTTGTGAGAGTAATATTTGTGGTGGAACTAAGAGAAGTGGCAAGAAACAACTAGAATCTTTCCAGTGGTGAATATTACAGTCTTAAGAGTTCAAGTGCTGTGTATTTTGCAATTGTTTGCCATATAAACTGTGTTCGAGTAAGGTGCAGGGAGACATCAAAGCTGTGCAGCAGCTTTACCTTGTGAAAAAAAAAAAATTAAAAAGGAGGAGGAAAGAAAGGGGGGGGGGGGAAGCAGCTTGTTATTAGCAGCCTGGTTGTCTGCATTTAGAAAACCTATTAAAAATGCATCATGCTGAGGAGACAGTCTGCACAGTGTGTAAAAAAGATGGGTTGCAATAATTCTGTCTGGGTGTTTTGAACCACAGCCTCAAGCAAGCTACATAGGCTGGGGAAAGGGGGTTGGGGATAGAATTCTGAGAAAAGTTGTTTATTGCTAGTGCAGTTGCATCTGGAGTCCAACCAAATGTGTGGCTGTGTGAGGGTCACAGGAACTGCAGCAAGGGAGAGGGGTGATGGGAGCAGGATGATGAGGGTGCAGAAGGAGATCTCCCTTGTGATGCTGAGCCGATTAGCAGTGGAGTTCCAGAGTGAGAGCTGGAGTTTGGCTCAGCTGTGTTGATTCCCATCTTGAGCTCGGGTACGTCAGAGATGACTTTCTGGAAGTCATGTGGCACCACGTTGATGGGAATCTCCGATACGTTGTTTGATTCTTCTGCTCTTTGCGTTTGTTAAGGTTAAAAGGAGTGCACAGGAGAATGTGGGGACATTCTGGGGGATACAGAGGGTCCAGTCTTTTAATCCTCTGTGTTTGAGTGAGCCTGTATCTCTGCTTTACACAGTGGATTGTGGATAATGTCCTGGCACAAAGTTTCGGGTCACCACCAAGGAGGTTGAATCAGTCACCTGCATAATCATCTTCTTCATGCGTGTGAGCATTCTGACTGCCATCAGAAACGTGCTGTCACAAGTTACAGGCATGGTGCACAGCAGCTCACAGAATCCAGCTGATAGTCCCAGGGCTTTTCTCCCCCAAAACTGCAGTTATTGCATTTACCACAGAACTATATTCCTTCTCTTGACAGCATGGAAGAGCAGCTAGGGTCTAGTATAATGCCAGCTTCTCTGGTGGGGCTCTACAGCCTTCTGTCTCTCTATCCTTAAAGAGAGGAGAGGGGAGGGAGTGTTGGAACTTCCTTCTTTCCAGGGTTGAATCACTGTGTGCCCCGAGGGACCCCACAGAAAAAGCAGGAGTCACCAAACTTACCCAGCACATGCTGTTTTCGCAGCCTACAGGGTAATGTCCTTTGCTCTAAGCAGTCTCTGCCCTTTTCCTTCTCCTCTCCAAAAAGCTGGATTCCTTTGGCTTTCTACTCATAAACCTTCTGTGGCATGTTCTGTTATCCCTTACAGCTTTCTGAGGGCACGACGGAGGCCAGCGAGTGCACAGGGGAGGCTAGTGTTTCCTGCAGATTGGGAGGGAAAGAGCAGCGAGGGAACTTTGAGCCTGCCTGTCTGATAGCAGGAATTGTTTTCACTTGGCATTTCCATACTCTGTAGCTCTGCTGTTTTTCTTACCTAACATTGCAGAATAATAATTGGGAGTTCACTTACTCTGACCTTTTGGAAATCTTTTTCTTCAAAGTTTTGAGGCTTCTTGTGTTGAAAGTCAAACAAAAAAACACTACAGAAATCCCTAAACTGTGATAAATAATTTCTTCCATTTATTACTTCTTTCTTGTTCTGTTTTCTTGACTCAGTCTGTCGTATGAAGATTTTTTGAGTGAAATGCTGTACAGTAATGGAGCAGATCAGTATCCAGCAAGGTATTTTCCCACAGTCTCTCTACTCAGAACTTCATTTTAACATGGGAAACAGTTTTCTGCTCTTGCAAACATGAATCCTTGTTGCTTAGATAAAGAACTACCTAATAGCTACACGTGGCTTTTGTCACAGAGCTGAGCTGGTTTTATTCTGTACGGTGGGTTAGGGTGTGCAGAACAGGATTTTAGAAGAATTGGGTTTTGTTCTTAGTTGTAGTGGCTTTTTGCAGCAAATCATTGTGTCCTCTTATGTCTGTTTCTCCAACTGCAGAAAAATCAGTTAGAAAGGTCTGGTTTGTTTGTGTGCATTTGATGTCTGCAGAGCCATATATGAGTGACGTACGCTGCGAGATTGTACGCTATCACGAGCAACTGCTGCTTGTTTAGTGTAATTCTGTGCACGTTCTTTTTTATGTTGTGTTTGGATTTGTCTTCAATGATCTGTGATAAGCCCTGTTTCATAATATTATTATGCTGCTTTTATATATGCATGAGAACATGCTGGACAGGTTCAAGGATCTGTCCTTATCCATCAGGGTGGAAACAGAGCTCCTGAGCCCTGATTGACAGTATCGAGTGCGATCGGAAGAGAGCGGGTCATTTCACGTGTCCTTCTGGGCATCCTTGGTTTCTGCTCATAAAATATTGTGGTTTAGGTGTGCAGTCTCTCTGTCCCCCCCCCCCCTTCTGTTATTACTTGTTAGCTGCAACCATTGACTTACCCAAAGCTGTATTAGAAGGATGTGACCCAAATAAAACACCAATTTAAGGTCAGTTAGTGATTTACCATGTCCTTTTGGATACTTGGCTTAAAGCGATTTGTGAAAGGCTGGGGCAGCGTGTGTCGTGCTGTGGACAGGCTCTGACAGCAGTGCTTCAGAAATGCTGCTGGTGTCTAGTGGGATGTGCTGTGAAATTCAGCATGGGCCCGTGAGCGCTGAAGAGCTAAACTGGAGGAAGCCAAAATGACTTACTTTTACTTTGTTTTTAGTTTTCTTCCATATTGTCTCAATTTTGGAGTGAGCCGATATTTTTATTGGCACATGGAGATTGATGAAGCCAGAAGAAGAATAGCAAAAATATATGATTACATGAAAGATGATGAAACTATTCTTTTTCTTTTAATTGCAAAATTGTTTTTAAGATGACTCGAGGCAGTAAATGTTCCAAAATAAGGTACTCTGCTTGTGGCAGTGGAGTACAATACACATTAAAACCTTTGACTTCTCTCATTAACTTCACCTCTAAGGGAAAGTGAGAAAGAAAAAGATAATATTTACTATAGGAGAGAAATATTTACCATGTTTGGGTTGCTCTGTGGTGCCTTTGGAGTCCAGATAGAACCTTCAGAGCTGTGTAAGCATCTTCCAGAGCAAGGACAGTGCCAGGGAGCTGCAGCCTCTTTTATGGCTCCAAAGAAATGTCCTGTTTGCAAGCTTGGCAAGAGAGTTACACGAACCTAACTAGATGAACAATATTTTTTTTTTTTACGTGGTGGAATCAGCCTGTCCTAGAGAAATTTCCAGGTCTTCTCAAGACTATCTCATTGGGGCAGCCCTGCCCTATCAGAGAGACATTTTGGTGCTGCTGGCACTAATAGTCCCTTTCCAGAAATATCCGCCTTTTTGCTGGAGGTAGGAAGACACAGGTGTCCAAAGGACTGAAGATGTGGCTCAGGGATGGAGGGATCTCTGAATGTTCTCCCCAAGGCAATGGTCATGTTTCCACTCATATCTAGGGAAGATAACGCCTGTAAATGAGTGGTTACTCAAAGGGTTGTGTGTGGAATAGTTTGGGAGGAGGAATGTTACTTCTTTTAGCCCAGCTTTACAGTGGGAATCTTTGCTGGTCTGCCGTTGCCACTAATTTTATTTCTCTTTGGAAAACAGCATAACCTTTTTGAGAATTGCCTCTGTATTTATCCCATGTCACAGATGTCTTTTTAATAGGGTACAGAATGTATTTAGGTCTGATTTTTGTGCAAATGCTATTTGCAAAGAAATGTGAATGAGCCGTTTGGTTTTTATTCAAGAGTCTTAGGATTATGCAGTCTGGTTAGTGTTCTAGAAGACCCTCTGAGCCTGGCAGATACCTGATCCCTCTCCTTTGGCTAGTGTTCCTTCTGTAACTGCTGGAGGGGGAAAAAAAAACCAAGCAGAGGGCACAATGTTGTGTTACTCTCCTGGACAGGCCTCGTAGTACAAGATGGATGGGACTGTTGCCGTTACCCGGGGTGGTTCAGAACAATACCTTGCAGGATCAGATGTGCTTGGCAGCCTGTGGGGATCATGGACATTTCTTTCCATGTCTCTGTGTTTCTCTTGAGTCTGCCTTGGGCCAGGCTGTGTTTGTGGAGCTGGAGGTTGGCTCAAACTTGCTGTTATGTCGGTTTCTATGGAGGAAAAAAAAACATCGGGGTTGCCAAACCTGGAAGAGTATTAAAAAAGGAGAAGAAGGAAGGGGGGGGAGGGTGGTGAGGGGAGTATGGGGTGGAGGAGAAATGTGATCCTCGTGTGCTCTGAAGGTGAAATCTTGATTTCATCCCTCTCCCCCCATTATTGAATTGTTCATGGTGGTTTTTGTCTTCCCAGGCTTGCAAAGTCAAACTGAAATCTTTAACAGAGGGGAGCTTTCGGCAGGGGTGGTTTCTGACCCCAAAGCCCAGCTGGTACATCCAGCGGTGTGGGAACCAGCTCAGGGCTCATCCCTGGTCAATCACAGGGTGCTTTAGGTTGTGGTTCTGTCAAATCCTCTGGATGATCTGCAGAATTGGAGACTTACAAATCAAGTGTTTCGTGGAGACGGTTCCAACCTCTCCCTTGCCTTTCTTAGATTTTTAAGTCCATCTCTGGATGGCAAGCTCTGTGCCCCGCTCTTTTAGGAGCAGTTTCAAACAGCTGCCTCTCTCTTTGTGTCTACATTGTAAGTTCCTTTTCAGAAGGTTCGTTCCAAGTGTTTAGTAGCAGCCTCTGGCATCAGATAAAAGCCCCTGCAACTTTTCTGGTAATGGAAGTGAATGGGTTTTATCACCTTGTTTTGTATCTGCCTGGTACAGAAGATGTCTCTTAAGATCTTGACTTTGGGGAGTTCTTGTCGCTTCCTGTAAAGTGGCGAGCGTTACGTGTTCTGATCAGGATGCAGAAAGAACCAAAACAGATCAAGAAGAGGTTATTTGCCCTCAGATTAGTACTCTGGGCTCCATCCCCTTGAGAGATGGAAATTTTTAAATGTATCATTTTGTAGTTGTGTGTTTGGATGGTTTCCGATACAGTTTGTGTCTCTGGCCTTACGAATACAGAAGGACTCCAGCCACTCACTGATACCAACCTGCCCTTGGAAACCCTTTCCGTGTTTTCCGTGCTCAGTGGGAATCCTGCACTCCTACAGGATTTGATCCTCCATTCTGGCTGTTGAATAGCTAGAGGTGAGAACCCCTGCCCTCATTTCATTCCCAAGAGAAACAGGAGCTGATGTTCTGTCTCCACAGTGTCCCAGACATCAGATTAGAAGGAAATTTTAGGGTCTTCAGGTGTCATTATAATAATTTAAACTTGGACTGAGGTTGTTGAGATTTGGAAACTTCTTTTCTGACCACCAGAGCTGGGTTTCAGGGAAGCTGGGAGCAATTTATGGTTTTGTGCAGAAACCAGACAGAATTTCTGTGGTTTCTTCCCCTGAGTTTTGGTTTTATTGCCTTCAGAAATAGTCAAAGGACATACACAGGCATATATAGCTGAAGTAAAAAAACCCATCAGTGCAGTTTCTCACGGTAGAATATTCAGTTGTTCCTCATTATATGGAATTTCCCTCTTTTTAAGACCTAGAGGTACCTCTCTGAGAAATGCTGAGTCATAGAACTTTGGTATCTTTGCCTTTAAAAGAAATCATTAGTTCTGGGTTGTGCAAACTTTCCTGTGCTGATAAAAATGGGTCACATTTTGGGCCCTTCTTACTTCCACATTTTACATTAGAAATCAACAAAAATCAAGGAACAAATTCTGTACTCTGTGGGCATAATTATTTGCACCTTAGGGCTCAGTATAATTGCTTTTACAGGTAGATAGTATTCTCAGAAATATTCAAAAAGCATGTTGTATTTTATATATTGTTTTTACGGAGACATTATTGTTTAAAAAAAGAAAAGAAACCCATCAGAATTGTGCACATTAAAGACAATCTTAAGATAAGTGTATGCTTGCTTCAGGCAGTCCAGTGTATTTATTTTTTTTACCAAATAGAGATCATTTTCTTTTCAAACAATGTTGCATCTGCCTGTTTGCATGCTGGTATTTTTACCTGGGGATAAGTGAGGTGAAAGTGCAGGCCAAGTACAGACATACACCATGGATCATCTTCTGTCTGGCATCAACGGACAGCAATCTTGTGGTAAGAAATAGATGGACTGGTTCGTGTGGGGTTTTCTTATTGTTAATGTCATTTGAAACTGTCTGTACATATCTCATTTAGTGTCTGGCTATTCCTCTCGGGTGTCCCGCTGCCCTGACATTTTTGAACAGTGTCAGTCTGAAGAGCATTTTAGCTGCAGACCAAAGGTCAGCATTGAAAAGAGCGTAGGAAATGAGGATTTTCTCCAAGTAGTAGTTGGTTTTAGAACAAAGCCTGGAACATTCAGTAAACTTAACCACGTTTGCCCTTTTGTTTTGCCAGTTCAGACACTGACTACAGAAAAGGCAGTTTCAAGTATCTTAATTGCAACATGATCTGGAGGATGAGACATTTCTGTCGTAATCCTCCTTATTTCAACAGCCCAGCCCTGGCCTAGGAGATGATAATGATGATGATGATGATAATGATGATAACGATCTTGTGCCATTGCACACTGGAAGATAAGCTTCAGTGGTGGTGTGTTTGGGACTGAGGTGTTGAATCTGAACAGCACCTACCACACTCAGCAGGCTGGCTGGTTTGCCCTTATATACATGACCACAGCAAATGTGATTATTTGTAATAACTTTGCTAATAACATGTAGCAGAAGCAGTTTGATAAGGAGACATGTGTGTGCAGAGGGGAGCAGCAGTGGGTGCAAGCTGCTGGCTTGGAACTGGTGTATGGGAGGGGAGAGGGGGGGCACAGAGCAGCCCGGCTGCTGGAACTTCTCCACCCCAAAATCTCCCCGGGTCCCAGCATTCCCCTTGGTAAACACTGGCCTCAGCTGGCAGCTAAAGCAGGGCAAGAGTTTATTTTTATTTCTTGGAATTTGGTAGACCTGAAATCTCTGTTAAATGTTAACTTTAAAAAGACACATGCATCAGCATTCTGAGCCACTGCTCCTATGAAAAAAGAAGAGATTATAGAGAACATAAATCGAGTGAGATTTTGTCCTTTTCCAGCCTTCTGTCTCTGCCATCCTCTCCATCCATTTCTGTCTGACCTCTGGAATAGTCTGCACACAACTGTGCACCATTTAGTAAATGTGACTTTTGACTTTTAATTTGATTGTAGAAGAAACTGAGCGGGCAAACATTTAATCCCATTTCCCCTTTTCCTCTTTTTTTTTTTTTTTAAGCATGTTTTCATTGAAGCACTGATGGGGGTTGCCGTATGAAAAACCCAGCGGTTTAGAGAGTTGGTCGCTGAAGTGTTGACTCATAGACTGAGTGCTAAATAGGTGTTTAAGGCTTTGCTGAACTGTTATCAAAAATGGCACAAAATGTCTCTCTTGACTCAGTTTGTAAACTGCATATGCATATATAATTAACAAAGAGACCTTGTTAAATAGACAGTTTTGACCTCAGAAAGGAAAAAGATATCCAGAATTTTAGTGTAAGCAGTTTCTCATCCAGTTTAAGCTTCGTTCTGTAAAGACCTGAGAGAAGAAATGTCTTCCTGTTGCTTTAGTTAATTTGTTACTTTTAAGAGTTTCAGCTAGTCATTTTAATTATTTTTTTCTCTTTCTTCCCAACAACGATTTGGAATTACTCCAGGTTTATGTCAAACTAGGACGTTGGATAGACACTTGAAAGAATTGAATTTATGTTGAATCTTCTCCCACTTCTGAGTATTTGTGGTTAAAGAGGATAATCTGTGCAAGTGAATGGTCTGAATTTTTTTCCCCCAAGTTTCAGATTTTATTCTCTCTGGCAGTTCTGTAAATCTGGAGTGGCGCCATTGACATTGTCTTGGCATTCAGTTGTTGACATTTGTTTCTTCCTATGCATAGTGGTATGTCCCTCTCTGATCTCAGGGCTGTGATTATAGGCTCATTGCACAGAATACCAACACCAGATTCATGATTATTGGGACTGTAGTAGAGGCTGGAAACCAGAACCACGACCTTCTGTGTTAGTGCTCTGTAAATGTCGGGGGAGGCATTTACTTCCTTACTTCTTGAAATCCAATTTAGCAGAAAATGAAGCAAATGAATGAGCCTGTTCAGGGGAGGACAGAGGTAAGGAGCAGGTTTGGCAGCAGTTGGGATAGCTGCTGTGCAACCTGATGGGTTTCTCATAATACTAAAGATAGAAACGTAAACCGTATCAACTCCTTCCACCTTTCAATTTACTGGAAATCAGAGAGAGGGAGCAGAACAGAGCCCTAACTCGAGGAAGAAACTCAAGCAGATTTCCATCCAGTGAACTCTCCTGCCTGCAAAGACGGTGGGTCAGGGTGCGTGGGCAAGTCCTGTCACCTCCACAGGTTGGAAGATCGTGCCCCAAATGTTTTCTATAATAGATGCTTTATGAAATAAAGTTGTTTATATTTGGTAAAGACCAGAAGTGATGAGAGAACAAGAGTTTTTGGACTTCAGATTTTTGCTGCTGTTTGTTTTAAAGATGAATTCCAAAGCACCTCAGCTATGTAGGAAAAATAATAATACCTTCTTTGCTCTCTTTCACTTCCCTTGTTATCTGTGCGTTCCATCATTCCAGCTGTTCGCATAGAATTTGGGCAAAAACATTTGGGCTTCTCAAAAAGATTGTTTATACTGAAAGCATTTGTTACCTTACTGTAAGTCTGAATAGCAACAGTAAACTATAGTGACAAAATATAAACACATAACAGCTGTCTGGAAGTTAACACAAACTATAGGAACTGTTCTTTGAGTGTTTATAATGCATCCTGAGATCCCCAGTAAGGCTCCTCTGGCTTTAAGTAGCCTTTTAATTTACACAGATGTTTCTTAAGCATCTATTCTTTTCAGGCTGTTGGAATGATCAACAATTTAGTCTAATTGTGCTGGATGTTTGGGTTGTAAGGCTGTTTATTTTGTCTGTATGTCTGAAATATTCACTCTTTCAAGGACTTGACTGGACTCCCCAGACCGCACATGATTTAGGGGGGAATGGTTGTGTGTTCAGTAAAACCTTGAAGAGGATGTTTCCGAGCTTGGTTTCCAGCGTGGTTCTCCTCTCCCTGGCTCTATCACGTGGCCTCACCCATCTCCGTGCTGCCTCTGTAAAGTGATAGTGATGAGAATAATTACCTGTTCACATAATGGCTTCAGATCTATGGATAAGAAAGTGCTATTATTCTGCTCCTAGAGAATAATTTTCCTTTTTGGGAGACTAAAATGCCTGAAGTCAATTCCTACATTACTGTGTCTTCTGGGTCTGATTTTCTTAAATAAAGCCCAAATTTGGCAGAATACTGAACTAAGCATGCTTTGCCAAGCTGTGATCATCTTTGTCAGTGAGCAAATACACTGTGGTGCAAATAATGGAGGGGGCTCAGGCATTTTACTGGCTGGGGCCAGCCCCTAAAACGAGGGTATTGGGAGTTCATGGCGGCAGGAAAGCAGGGGTGTCCTTCCTTGAGATTGTCTCAGGATGATGAGTTTATGCTGAAAATGCCTATGAACAGGATTCACGGAACATTTTGCCCGCTCTGAATTTATTTTTCACATTAGTTTAGTTTGTTTTCATGCTAATAATAATACAAAGCAAACACCGAGAAGTTGTTGTGCTTACTGAGGACAGAGGTAAATATTTGCCTTTTGTGTTATTCTTGAACCCTTTACCCATAGGACATGTGGGAAATTGTTTTGGCATCTGGAACATATGTATTTCTTTACTGGAACAGCACTTGCAAAAGTTGTGTATCAAGCCATGCAGTACCAGTATCCCCAGTTCCTGTGTTAGCCTTGACTCCACGTCTGTTCTGTTTCGGGGGGGGGGGGGGTCCTTTCAAGTGCAGTAGCTGCAGTTTCTCACCTGTGTTTCCATTGCCTGATAGTAAAAGAGGTGGTGTTGGGGTTTGTGGTTTGGTTTGTTTGGTTTTTTTAATGAAACTTACATTATTAGTAGTGGGTTTTTTGTTTCATAATTTACATATTGATTGTAAGTAACATTTATGATAGCTCCCCAGGCTGGCTTGGCAGGGTGGGGTGGTGGCTCTTGGAGATTGTCCTGTGCACCTGGGTCAGTGCAGGAGACCCTGCCTTGGGCCTGATAAAAATGGCCTTTGCTTGCAGCTGAGGAGTGGAGAGGGAAGAGAAACTGAAAAAACGATGGAGTAATTATTCCCTTTTTAACAAGTCCTATGGATCTTTAATAGCTGTAGTCAAACAACCCTTCCTCACCTCCCTTGATCATGATAGATAATCAATTGTCCAGGACAACTGATGTGTAATAAAATACCAGTTAGTGCAAGAAAACCCAACGCATGGAGAAGCAAAGAGCCTTTAATGACTATAAGACTATTATTTAATCCCAGCATGTTCCTTGGAGAGTTCTTGAGTTTATACAAGTGCCTCAGTCTACAATACATTAGGTTTGCAATTAATAGCTGGTTTTCACTGATCAAAAGTATTTATAAAGTGACTCAAATATTGCTTTTTAACACATCTAGTAAATTTAGATGTGTGTGTGTGTGTATGTGTGATCCTGTGTTTAAAAATAAGGGCAGTGGTTGTGCCATGGGGTTATTAGTGTCTGTAGAGTACACACAGTTGCACTGGGGGAGATGGGGCAGAGGTGAGCAAAATGTACTTTCTTGTTTTAGGAGTACAGTCTTGAAATTCTCCCCTAGACACTGCGGCTTTATTTGGGAAAAGTGTTAGTTTTCCATATTACCAAGCATAATCATTTGAAAGACTGCAGACCACCTGATACAGGCTGTTCATTAAGTAACATTTAAAATATGTAAAGTTAGTGGGTTGGTTTGTCACTTACTGAATTTTTCCACACCAGCTGTGGGACCTGGGGAGCTTTTGGGAAGATTGGGGAACTGTGTGTGTGGGGTGTGTGTGCTTCCCACCACAAATCTGCTCCATTGCTTACCTGTTTGCCCAGTTATTTTCAGTGTAAATGCATTCCCTTGGTTTGGGTTTTATTTCTGTTGGGTACTTAGAGGAAATTTCCTCGGTGATGGCTCCCCAGGCTGGAGCCAGGGCTGGCTGCTGGAGCAGGAGGGTTGTGCCCCACGGAGTCACTGCTGAACCCCGGGGAACGGTGGCAACAGAGACCAGAGAGAGGGGCTGGGAGTGAGACGTGGCCTCTTCCAGACTCGGGCACTCACGGAGCTTTATTATAGCCCAATATTCTGCATCATGCAGCACAGGGATTGAATAATGGACGTGTGTGTACTTGTTTCTGGGCAAAATAGTAACCAATAATCATAGTGCAAGCAATGCTTTTCTAGTATTTCAGTGCCACAGCCCCCACCCCAGCTCCCTAATTGTCAGCTGTAGATCTTGTGAGCTGACAGCTGCTATTACCTTTTCTTGTTACATGAACTGTTATATGAATTGATCTGGTTTTTACGTAAAACTCCATTTAAACAAAGCACTAAACCGTTTTGAAGACAACCTGTAAAAATGAGATTGCCTCTTTACAACTGTGGGTTTTGTTCTTTTCTGAGGGTGAGGGAGACAACACCTCACTAGAGTATTACCTTCTGGAGAAGCTTTTCTAATTGTGGGTGCTGTCTGTGGCTTGTGATGTGTAACATTTTGGAGAATTAAATAGTTAAAAGCTGGCAGCTAAGCAGTGGATCTGTGAAGGGGAATCTTTGTATGAGACTTTTGGGGGGAAGGATGAAATCAACCCCCCACACCCTCCCTGGGTAATTGGGGTAGTGGCAGTTCTGTCAGTCTCCTCTTGGAGATCCCATGGACAGATGTGATTGTGGAGATCATGGACAGATCACAACTTCTGTCCTTGAGGCACAAGCCTTTATTTCAGTTGCCTTTTACAGCAGTTACTGTGCAAAAGGAAATAATGGAACATTAGAATTGTGATTTTTGTCTCCCACTGCATATAACTTATATTTGCAAATTGTGGTTTGGTCATGAAGTGGCTTCCCATGGGAATGCATGTGCTTCCAGATGAACTGGATGGGATTTCTCCCTTCAAATGCTCAACAACCTGCAGGGTGAGCAAGGCTCGGGATGCATTTTGATGTCTAACTTAGGGCTTGTATTGTACATATTTGAAATCTTTAATTTCCTATTATGTTTTATTTGGCTTTTCTTCTAAAACTGTGAGCAGTAGCACGTCCTACCCTGTCTCAGCTTTCCAAAAGTTCCTTGAGTTCCTCTCTTTTTTCTTCTTACTTTACCTAATGTTCTCTTCATTCTTTCCTTCCTCCCGTTCCCCCCAAATGTTGATTCCTCCTTAGCATATTTCATCATAATTAAGCTATAATGTATAATTCATCATTCTGTGCCAAACCATGAATCTTTTTCTTGGGGAGCGGGGAGAGAGAGAGAGAGAGAGACATTTGAACAAATAAAAGGTTTTATTTTGCATGGAAACTTGGCAGGCTTTCACATGCCAGCTTCCAGACAGAACTAATACTGGACTTATTTTGCACAGGGGGGTGATTTAAAGAAATACACCTAGTTAGAAATACTAGAACAAGAAGAAAGTAATCTTCTTGTTACTCCTTATTCTTTACCACCTTCAAAATTGTCTGTTTTGCAACAGATTACTTTTGCTAACATTCCTCTTGTATGTCTTTAAGGGTAAGAGTCAGTGGAAAGAGCTCTTTCCTCTTGCTCTCTTTCCCGTGTGTGCAAGGGGTGATAGTGCTTTGTAATTCTATCTATGGATCTCACAGCACTTTGCAAATATGTATTAATTAGTCTCCTGATGGGTGGTCTTAACTGTTACTGCAATTAACAGAAAAATAACGGTAGTGCCATGCAGTGCAGGACTCTGCTTCTGTTTTTAAGCATGGTTCATGGTACAGACTTAACTCCCATTGTGTGTTACCCAGAAGGTATCCTCCTCCTCTGGTGACAAGCTTCTGAAGACAGAAATGTTAGTTCTGTCTGGGCTGGATGTGGTACATCTGTACGTATTCCACAGCCTGGCAGTATTAGCATCCCATGAAAATATGGCCAGCAGTCCTGAAGTATAGTAAGACCTGATCTCGGAGGGGAATAGTATTTTAAAATACATAATGTTACTTTTCTGATCCTTAAGGTGCTGTAGTATAGAATACAACATAGTGTAGTTTCAGATCTTTCTGGTTTTCTCTATTGGTCTCCCATAATTCTGAAATGGCTTGGTTTAAAAATATTTTGCAGGCCCCTTATGTATTTCATTTCATTGAAGGTGGGAAAATGTCCAGCCAGTGATTGATGGTTTTTTGGAACTTGTTCAGACATTTTACTTCTCTGGGATGGAGAGGGTTCTTTTATTTGAATTTGATCCAGCATTCCCTGTGCTGCAAAGCTCCTGCTGGCTTCTTACTGATTTGCTCTTAAATTTAAAAAGAAAAATGAGAGAGGAAAAAAAAAAGAAAAGCAGCGAAAAGCACAGCAGACCTGAAATATTTCAGTTGATTCTGTGTTGAAGCTGAAATTTAAAACTTCAGAACAGGTAGGTTTCCACTTTCTGTCTTCCTTTTTCCCTTTGCCTTGTTTCACTGCCTGGATTGCTGTGCATGGCCTGGGGTTTTCTGCTGTGCAAGGCAGAGTGAAGAGATTAAATGTGAGTGGTGAGTGCTGCTGGCCAATTTCTGCTATGACATTTTGAGTGTAAATTAGAAAATTTCCCAGATTAGGGATTTCTGAGGACCCTGTTAAGCTGTATTCTGAAGGTTGTGTTAAATGCTAAGCCTGCATTGGGACCTCATTCCAGGGAAAAGAGATGTGAACATTCCTGAGGGAGTTTGGGACAGGTGGGTCCCAGAAGAAGCAGATTTTTAACAGCGTAGCAAAAATGACGGCAAAAACCCTCCTGATATTTTTGCAGAATGGGGTTTGGAAAAGTGACTTAGAATGCAGGCCTGGTTGCATCCTTAATGCTGGAGCAGCTTTCAAGCAGCTCTATAATTTGGAATGTGAGTGACGTCAGTTCTTCTGGCCATCTGGTTAGAAAATCTAGTTGTAACTGAAAATATCCAGCCCTTTTTTCTCCATTGCTAGGTGGTGACTACACACTTATGTAATTTAACAGCTCAAATTCTTTTCCATTCTGGTGATCTCTTCACGAAGTCATAACAGAGTGGATGCTACTGAAAGGATATCATCAACCTATTCAACATTAGCAATTTGTCGGGGAAAGGGTAATGTGGCTTCAGAGGAAAGTAGAAGGCTGGGGCTGAGAAGCTGCAGTTCTCTTTGTTCGGGTACTGGTCTGGTGTCTGACCTCGGACAAGCGCATTCCCATTTTTCTACCTCAGTTTCTCCCACTTACTAAATAGTGATGGTGACACTTCCTATCGCACAGGCATTGTTAGGATCTAATGACTCATGCTATGAAACACTTAGAAAGGCAGCAAGGTATTATTATAATTACTGCCTGCGGTGTTCTGCTCATTCCTTACTTATTTCTTTCTCCCCCCCCCCCCCCCCTTTTTTTTTTCTGCTCAGCACGTCCAAACAGCCCATTTTAATGCTGTTCTTTAAATACTTTTAGAGCCTCACTGCTCCTCCTGCAGAGGTTGTAGACTGGATTATAAAATTGTATTGATGAAAAATATGCATGAAAATGCACTTTCTGATAGCGTATGAAGAATAAAGGGATGCAAAACTGTCAGCCATTTCATAAAGCGCTTTTAATGGCAAAACTCAGAAGACTCCAAGAATAGGCTGTAAACTAAGAAACTGTAAACATAGTCATACAAATTTAATATTCATATAAAACATTCCTTTTTGATTTACTCAGATTCCCAGTAAACAAATTTTCCAAGCAGAATAACTGCAATATCCCAAATTCCATTTTTTTATGTTTAGTGTTTCCTCTAAATCTTGATGGAAAAGTTAGATCTTTCTGTATCATTGATCCTTCATGTCATCAGAGCCCTGAACCGAGCATCCCTTTAGTCCCTCCCTCTGCCCCAGCTCAGCCCAGTCACCTGCCTGAAATGCCAGATGCTGTTAAGTGTCCATGAAAAGAGAACTGATATCTCTAGGGAAAAATATGAGAGAGAATTTGCCTGGGAGGAGATGAAGTTTTAGGATGTAGGAGAAAAAAAAAAAAAGAAAGCAAGAAAGCACTTTTTGCATATTCTTTTTAGATTCTCATGTGTATTAAAAATTTAAATTGAAATGGAAGGAACTGCTCTGTTTCATTATTCCAAAGGAGTGTGTGAGGGGGACACCACTAAAAACCAAATTATAAATAAAATAGAAAACAAAGTGCTCAGTGGAAGTAAGAAATGATCATATTGGTCTGTCCCCTCCCCTGGTTTTTAAGCGAACAAACTCTTTGTGTTGTGGTAGAAGCACCTCAGAAATGAAGAATGGTACCTAAAATGAGCCAGCACCACTAAAGGAGTAACAGGCAGAGGAACACCTGACTGTGTGTACCCTGGGCTTGAACTCCCCCTACACCAGTGGCTTTGATAAAAGGCTCTGAGCTTCTGCAAATACACAGCAGCTCACCCTTTGGAGAAAGGAAAACTCTATCACTGCAGGGAAACCTGCCCAAGGTTTCCTCTGCCTTTGCAGGAATATCTATATGTGTGTGTTGCTGGAGAGGGGCTCACGCATTGGCTGTTTGCTCCCTGACACACTTGCTCATGTGCCACCACTCCTGTGCTCTTAGGAAATGAATTGAAGGATCAGTTGTCAGTGAATAAATAACAGAGAGGAAAGCTCCCAGTCTTAAGGAAGATTGTTACAGGCAGAAAATCTCCTCATTTGTTTAATATCAAAAACATTCCCCATACAAGAATCCTTTTCTTTTCCCCCCTCTGAAAGCTTTTCCACCTGTCAGGCATAGGTGAAAATTGTCAAAGACCATTCAACTGGCCATAGCACCCGCTACTGTGGAACAGTAACTCTTTGTACTGGCTTCTCTTGTTAGAATGCACCCTTTTTATACATTAATACTGAGCTGGAGCTCTAGAGCTTCCATTTATTTTCCTAAAGCGCTAGAAGGAATGATTTCATATTAGGGGGGGAAAAAGGAGTGGGAATTACTCGGTGGTTAGGTTTAATTGTTCTGAATCCTTACAGTGTTTCATGAGAAAATGTACTGAGGAGATGTGCAGTACAGTGGGAAATGTGATGGAAAGGTATAATTTGACCACCTACTACTAGCAGCTGAAAAGTAATTCTAAGGGCTGCATGCCTATCAGCATTAATCACTATTTCATTATTGAAAATACCTTCTTTTTCTCTCCTGCAATCCTTCATGATGGGCTCGAGACATCAGAAGGTGTTTGCTTGAGGTAAATAGAAGTCACGGCCCAGCTCTGTTCCTCTGAGGTGCCCGAGAGCACCTTTAGCTCGGTGCAGTTCGGAGTCTCTCGCAGTGGAAGGTGCCGTGGTAGAAGACGGGGCAGGGCTGGAAGGACAGGCCATGGTGTCCCCGTGGCAGGATGCATCATGGCTCGAGACAGTTTATGGCCCCCCTGTCTAGTCATTTACCTCCAACTGAACTCTGGCGATGGACGTGGCCAAGTGTTTCATTTGGACAAGAAAAAAAAGAGCATTATTGAAAGGGACTGACCTTTCCATCACCCTGTTCTGTCGTCATGGTGCTTTTATAGCATTTCTCTTGACCAACCCCTTCCCTTTTCTAAACCACAGTAATTCCCCTCCTCCTCTCAGTCCATCCTCCCAGGAGACTCGGTGGTTTCTCTTTATTTTCACAGACACCTGCACTGCTGTGCTCGTCCCCTGAAATCCTGCAAGCTTCTGCCAGAAGCTAAAATAATGGGGTTTGGGCTATTGGCAGAGCTGGGAGCCACTGGGTTCCCTCTCTCTGGGCACACACGTGCTTTGCTGAGAGGCCTCGGGAGAGAGAGAATCCAAGGAGCCTTGGAAAAGGATTTCCCCCTTCCCTCTGAGTAGAGGAGCTGCGGGTATTTTGCATGGCACTGGTGCTACTGCAGCACTTGTTTTATAGATAGATTGGCTTTTAGTTTATAGAGCAGGAGGTCTGTCCTCTGATCCTCTCCTGTAGAGCCTTTCCTCTGATCTAAAATCCATTTTGGGAGTGGGCACTAATCCCTTGCCGTCGTCTTCAAAATTGGCCATTAAGTGTATTAACGGGCAGTTAATGCTGAGGGCCCGGCTCGGGCAGGGCAGGCCATGCTGGGCACCTGGGCACCTGGCTGTGGGTGAGCCTCGGGTAGAGACTCTGGGGACGGGGTCAATGTGCGTGTCATTCTGAGGAAAAAGCTGAGGCTAAAAATGAGATTGCTTATTTTCCTTAAGCACACAGTACATGTGGTTTTGTCAGTGCAGTGAACAGTGCAGTAATAGTGAAAAGTCTCAGTTTGATGTTTTTCTTTTTAATTTTATTTACAACAATTCTTAGCCAATCTAGAAGTTGAAACGCTTTTGTTTAAAATCACAGATTTACAAAATATTTGGAAAGTTGGTGTGTTTCTATGAGTTTGTATTGGTATAAACAAAGTATATACAAACTCCACAAAGGAGGATGTGAGTCATTTTCAGGGGAAACCAAGGTGCATTGGGAATTAAAGAGGTTTGGATGTTACTGGATTCCAGGGATTATTTTATATTCTGTTTGCAACAATTTTACCTCTCCTGCTTCAGTATATTTTGCACATTTTGTATGTATACTTTGGTCAAACTTCTAATGAACGTTAGAACTCATTAGTAGGCAGTTGCTACTGACCTCGGGCTGGAGTACTCCAGTGACAGTTCTCTGTAGGGCCTCTTTGACCGTTTGAAACATTTTATGTAAAATGAAGTGTGATGCTGGAATCATAGGAAGGGGTTAATTTTGTTCAGTCACTCAGGTGAAACCTTGACTGGCAAGAAAACTATGTCCTTGCCCAGGTTATGTGGCTGCTATTTTTATTTTGCACCTCTGCAATTTTTAATCTTTGTAGTAATCATACTTACTAGGCATGAGGCTTGAGCAGAAGCCAATAAAAAGAAGGAAGGAGACAAACTTCTGCCAGGTGACTCCACCAGCCACGTAGAGCTGGCTAGTGATGAGCCGGGGGCTCTGAGCCAAGCCTCGGACAGATCAGGGGGGGCAGAGGGGCCAGAGGAGGGGGGGGCTGGCACTGTGCAGGAAAGAGCCAGACAGAAAAATTGATTGTTGCTTTAAAGTGATCTGACATCAGAGAAAGTGGAAGTAGAGGACAGAGGAAAACTGCAAACTCAGCACTACGTTAGAAGCTCTTTGACTTTATAGAATATATTGGTGTCCTCTTTCTCTCCCGGGGACGGATTTGTAGAATCCTTTCTAGGGAAAAAGCAAACAAGGGAGGGAGTGTGTGTGGTTCAGCTGCACAGTGTCCTACTGGGACGGGATTACAAAGGTGACATGAGTCAGACTGTTGATGATTCCTGCAGAACTGTAACCTCCTCGTAATAATGCTGTCAATAAACATGTCAGAATGGGCAGAGTCACAGCTATAGCAGGGAAAAGGATTCAGACGTGTGGCTGGAGTGGTAAAAACCTTCAGAACTGCTGATTGTGTATGATGGCAAAACCACTTTTATGTGAGGAAAACTTAGGTTATTCATGACCTGCATTTTGGGTGCAGTTTCAGGCATTTACAACAGGTAAAACATCTCTGCTGACAGGAAAGAGTTGCCTTTCACGATCTGATCACTACCCCATGGGCTTTCTGTATTTTGGGAGAAATGTGCAGTACATCGGGTTCTTTGCTCTTCTGAACGGGAAAATTATTTTTGTCCTACTGAAAAATGCCATCATTTTAAAAGAGCCATTCATTAAAAGAATTCTTTAGCCTCATTGCTTCATGTGGAGGAGAAAAAAAACACCACAAAAATAAATTTGACTTAAGCATGAGGCATAAGTGTTGAGTGAGATGTTAACAAATCTTGGTCAGCTGACACAAGGGAGCTGGGAGAAAAGATGCTTAAACATTATTCCTTTATTCAGAGACCAGTCTTATAGAGGGTTTTGACCAGATTTTCAAGGATATTTAGACACATTTCTTCTCTCTCTGGAAGTCTCATCCATGAACCTGAATAAACTTAGGAAAGTTACTGGTTGCTTACAGTGTAGGCGGCTGAGTCTGTGCTAACTGAGAGATTATCTGGTACCGTTTAAAGCATCTACTTGAGGATGAACTGCAGCCCAAAAGTGCCTTTCTGTTGACTGTGAGGGAATGTAGACAACTATCCCAAATGCAGACAGCTCCCTTGAAATCATCTGAAAGCAGATGATAAAAGAGTGATATCTCACCTATGGTGAACCCGGCTTTAAGGAGCCGTATTCCACGTACGGGTACCCGGGTTAGAACCCGGCACATAAACGTGCTGTTTGAGAACAGAGTGGAAAGATGTGTCAGATCTGTCAGCCTGGACGGGGCTGGTTGGAACAGCAGTGTCTGGTGACGTGTGATGGGAAAAGGGGGGAAAAGAGCAACTCTTGTGGAAAGTCCAGTTTTAGAGAACATTATTGTAGGGTAACTGAAGGCTCTTTAATTAAACTCCACGCTCTTGTTCAGAATGATAAACGGAGATGTTGGGAGTTCCCACAACTGTCCTGCAATAGTTTTCTGCAACTATTTGAAAAATGTTTAAAAACACATAGAAGACAAAACTCACGAGCTCCATCTTGAATTGTTTCCCAGCTCGAATTAATGGTGCTTAACCCTATTAAAGAATTAGGAAAATTAGATTCTTTTATTTTTGATTTCTATGAAAACATTAGACTCATTTCTGTAGTGCCTTTTATTTGAAAATCTCAAACTCCTTTAGAAATTCAGATCCTGTTTATGCTAATGCAGTTTAACGAAACATACGTGTTATTTGATTTACCTAAAGCCATTCAAATAACATCAGTAGCAGAGCCAGGAATAAAATACAGTAATCCTGATCTTCAGGCCTTTGTAACTATTACCCTTGCCCTAAAGCAGATCAACAGATCATTCTCCAAACGTCAGAAGGAGGGGAAGGGGGGTGTTCTCTTCTTCTGTTTTAATATTTTTTTCTGTGGAAAGAAGAAATGGTTGTAGGAAACATGCACAGAAGGACATGTGCCCTTCATGTTAGCTAGAATGAGATGAAAGTAGCTAGAACTGATGAATTTTGCACAAAACCTAGGTCTGTGAACCCAGATTAACATGCATGTTTGTTTAATTTGGTGGATTTTCAAATCAAGGTATTGACATTTATTTATTTAGTGTCCCTACTCCTAGCAGTGCTTGGAGACCAATTTGTTACCCCTCATTCAGAATTTTGGGTTTAGACTGATGCAAAGTAAAGGAAATGAGAGTAAAAAGAAGGAAGTTGAGGTTTTGGGTTTTTGGTGGGATTTTATTCAGCTTTAATATTAATTATAGTTAAAACAGGGAAGAAAGAACATGGTGATATGAATCCTTTCCCACCCACCTGAAAGCTACCCCAACTTGCCTTCTTGTTACCTCTACAGTGACTGTTGCCAACAGCACGGGACTTCAGTATCTAATCCGATTAGTCATGATCCGAATCAGCTTTAAAATGGTTAAATGCATAGAAGAGGAGTAGGAGTAGAGTGTCAAGAATAGCTTGGAAGAAGATGTTATCCCACATACCAAGGAGTTGGTATCTCAAAGGTGTCACAGTGATGGAAGTGAGGAGAGGACTGAACTGCCAAGTAGGCTCAAGAGATAAATAGTGGCTTCCAGTGGAACATGCACTTCTCCATTAATTGAAAATATCCCTTGGTACTCCTGACGTAGAGCTTCCATGAAGCTCAGGAGAAGCTGGTATTGTTCTATACCTTTGCAAATAATACCCATCAAAACTGCCAGTGATTTCTTGTGGTTGGAGAAGGGGATCAGGAGCCAGAATCCAGCAGCCTTCGCTCTGGCATTCACTGGAGTGAGTCACTTGGCCTGCTTTTGTTGTGCGGTGTGAAGATGGGAATGGGCTTCAGCATTTGATGGCACGGCTTGTTGGCTCTTCATGCAGGTCAGGATTGAAGTTGCTGTATAATTAGGCCTAATTTCTGAAATTAATTGTCACTAAAAAAGCATTTTTGGCCTTCATGTTTGGTTCACTTTGGGTAGAGCTGTGGAAATGCTGCTCCATTTACATTTTTTATACTCCCATTTCTCACCACTCTAAACATGCTGTCGTGCTGTCTTTGGATGGATGAAAAGAACCACAGACCTACAAAGCAGCAAGTGGAAAACTGTAGGAAAGAATGTCAAGAGCTCTGACAGGGTCTGAGGTAGCGGGGCTGGAAATTTACAGTGTATGTGTTAGAGTAAAGAGAGTGTCAGAAAACCCACCTTCGAGGATGTCTTGATGGTGTTAATGCATTCACATTAAGTGCAGCCCTTAATTCATTTGCATATCTTAGTTTCTTGGTACTTACCGATAGCTTTGCACCCTCTCTAGAAGAAAAGTGACCCAGGAGGCAGAAAATTTTCAAGATATTTTAAAAGAGTACTTTTGCCAGCGATAGATATTGCTTCACTTCTGATTTAAAGGGAGAAGGCTTTATGTTGCAGCTCTCCCTTTAAGGATTGTGGTTATAGGCCATGTTTTAATCGCTACTTTGATCTGATTAAATCCTCAGCCACAGAGAAATCAGCTTAGAGAAACATGTCTCCTGTTGAACCTGAGAGCAACAGCAGTTCAGAAAACCAAGCCAAGCCAAATACCATTAGAAAAAAAATAAAAGCTTTAGCTCTCCCAAATAGTATGGTGATGTTGTAAATCACATAGCGCTGCTTTACAACAGGATATTTCAAATCTGCTGATGGTAGATATCCAAAATGAAAATCACCTAGCTGTACTGTGGTTTCATCTCCTGGGCAAACAGATTAAGCCTGTCCCAAACATAAAATGAAACCTTCTGGAATTCGTTGGATTTTTATTCTTGGGCCTTCTGTCTCTTAATATGGTGTCAGGACTCAGGTATGTGTGGGATGGTGAAAGGGGAGGAGTTGCCGTGCTTTGCCTGGGAGTTGGAGATCAAATGAAGTTTTAATCTTCTTTCAATCTGTCTGCCTTCTTATTGCACTCGATCTCCTTTCAAGATGTTACTCAAATCCATACATAGGTCTTTTCACCAAGATTATTTCACAAGAAGTATCCCATTAAACAATTCTGATGGCACCCGACAAAAATCCTTAATCTATAGATCAATATTAAAGCTGTACAGAGGGGTAAAAAAGATGGGGAAACCCCATTTATTTCAAATGAGAAATGTTCCTGTCACTGAGGAACATAAAGCATCCAACTGACACCTTGGCCAACTGAAGGTAACTAGAAGAGGGGCCTGAGGCAGACACATAGATACGGGGGAGGTGGTGGTAGTGAGGGTCACTTTTTTTTTCTTTTTAATTTTTTTTAAATTATGAAGCTGTGGGGGATGAGAGAGGTATGCAAACCCAAACCTAGATCTGTGTAGAATACAGGCAGCCAGCTATTCTGGGAAGGCAAGAACTAACAAAAGATATGAGAAAGGCAAGAAGACAGAGGGCCCCAACCTATTGTTTCCCCTCTTCATTCCAAATAATGATGACTTCCATGACCTCCTGGCTTGTTCCCTCCAATGAGGATTTCGGGACAGCTGCTGCCCTGAACAGCTGAGCCAGGAATTATTTGCCTGGTTTCCCGCAGTTCCTTCCTCCCACTTCAGCAGCAGAAGCAGTTGAAATTATAAACGTCTCTCCCACAAAATTAATGTGTATTCTTTAATAAAGGTTTGAGATTCTATTCAGTATTTCAAATAATTTTTCCTTCCCTCCTCCTGAAATTTGCTGCTTTACTTCCATTCCTTGTTCCATTTGCAGAATTTTGATTCTGTACAATAATGGCTCAGCGCGTTTCTTACAGAAGTTGACTAAACTGGGCCTTGTTGAGAAGATGATGTGCAAGTTTGCTGAGAGATTTTAGCAGAGGTGCTGAATTTGCACCACAGTTTAGTTCTTTTCCCTCTTAAGCAGGAGTCTTGCTGTGGTGGTTGGGAGAACCTGCCCAAATTTCTTGGAAAATAATCCTCAAGCCACATGTATGGGAAGGTTTAGGTCACTGTGAAGGATTTTTGCCTTTAGTGTTTGAGGCCTTTGAAGCTTTTGGCTGCTGAACTAGGTAACTGTATTTTTATACCTACCTAAAGGTAACGGTAACATGTGAACCAGGACTGTCTATACGGGCTCCTCATTTTGTGTTGGGTTGCACAAGTGAATGGTCAGTCAGTCTAATTTGGGATTTTTCTTTTGAGTTTTGCAGTTTTTCTTTTGGAGTTTCAGTGCAACAAGACACCTCAGTGTATGGTGATTTGCAAATATTGAAGTTCTTATGCCAGTTTATTCTCACAGTCTTGAGGTTTTTTTCTACATCCTTTAAACCAAGTCAAGCTCTGGCAATTTAAGGTGGGTGCAATTTTCCTTACAGGGAGCTTCAAAGATCAAAGCAAACCATAGGAACATCTTCAGCCCTGGAGGACTGAACTGTAGTTTGATTCTTTATGTTGGCTGTGACTGTGCTGGCATGATGAGTGACACTGGGATAGACTGCTTGCTTGGATTTGCATTAGTATTCTGTTACCTACTGCATTTAAGTCAGATTGGTGAAGGTTACACAGCAAGTCGTCTTTTATGGACTCGTTTCCTTTGGGGAAGGTAGTGTTCATGGCACCGTTGTACAGAGACAATAAAGGAAATTGTCTTTAGAGCTACAGAAGAGAAGTAGTTTCTCTTTACAAGAAGCAAAATGGTTTTGGTCCTTTTTGGAAGATGCCAGGCCTTTTTTCCACAGTTATTTTTATGGTGTTCATCCTTGTCTCTGTGTAGTAGCAATAAATGTGTCTGCAACAAGTGCAGGCGTGGAACTGGATGCCTTGGGCTGGTGTATGCAGAGCACATACTGCTTAATTGTCTGGGAATACACAACGGTCCTGCAAAGACCAGCAGCACAGAACCTCCTGCCCAAATTTGTCCTCTTAAAAATGACCGGCAGTTCTCTTCTTCCTTCCTTCCTTCCTTTCAGAAGCCAGGGAGCATGTGTCTGAATGCAGATGTTTGACATTTCTCATGCCACCCCACAGATCTGAGCCCTTCGTCTGTGTTATCACCATTTCCTGTACAGGACAGCCTATGGTTATTAAGTTCCCGTCTGTGCATGATCCACCCTCACTACAGCGTCTGTCATTAGACAGAGATTTCCTGTCCCTGTTCTAGATGGATACACACCATCTCCTCCCCTGATTTATTTTTATGAATTTGTTGTGTACTGGATGTACGAAACCAGTGTTGAAATGCAGACCCTGTGAAACTATTTGTGTTCTTGAGCAGTTGCTTTTGCTTCACACAGGTCTGGTTTTCCTCCTGCTGCTCACCCTGGCGTCACGGTCTGGGCTTTCATGGAGTGAGGGCTTTTCCTTGTCCCAAGATCTTTGGGTCAGGCATTTATCGCTAATTTACACCACAGCTTTGGCAAACAATACAGCACAGTTCTACTCTGCCCAGAATATGGAAGGCTTTGGTTTGGCAATGCTGCTCATGATGGTTTTTAATATAGAATAGTGCTCCAACTCTTGTGTGTGTCAGTCGCTGCATTAAGGCTTCGTTCTGTGTTGATTCCCATGATGTGTTTGATGCAGCATCAGAGGCTTGTGATAACATAATTCCACGTGCAGAAAGGCAGACTTAGGCTGTTACCTTGGAAATCTCACTTACTTTGCAGTTTGTAAGGCACTTGTGTTGACAATAAGGAAAAAAAGATCCATCCCATGGTTTAAGAAAAGGAAAGTGGGGGAAGGGAAGCTGGCATTTATAGCTCTAAACTTTCTCTCAACTCTTTTCTTTGTATTTCTGATCTCAGGCTGCAGTCCAGACTCCATGGTGGTTTGTAATTAAACCCAAATTTTGAAGGTTCTGTGGAGTTCTCGTTGCCCACCAGGTCAAACAGAATCTGGTTTTTATCATGGAATATTCCAGTTCAGTTACCCCTGGAGGAAGTCCGGGAACAGACAGTCCATTCATATCCAACAGATGACCGACGCTTAAAAAAACCCTTTTTGTCTATTAAGCTTATGGCTCAGATATTATGAAAACGGCTTAATAATGTGCCCTAACATTTATACCACACTATTTTCTTAGTTTAATTTTCCAGGCAATTAAAAATAATTGAAAGTCACTGCCAAACCCCCTGAAGATATACTTTTTCTTTCAAATAAGCTTATTTTCATACTTGTGAGGTCACCAGATATTTATTTGACCATCTTTATAGGGGTCAGGCACATTACATACACAGAATGGGGATGTAGAATAGAACTCGCATTGTAACAGGAAAGTGAGAAGCAAGAGGGAAAAACCAGTACGTGTGACGCCCGGTGGGTGTTCATCTTTATTATTTGGGCAGGACAAACATAACTCATTATACATATACCAAGTGGGGCCTAAATCCTGCAATTCACTGAAGTATTTAAAAGCTAATTCTGTGTTTAAAGCCTGTTAATTTGGAGTAGATGTAGACAGAAGTTTGAATGCTTTGTCAGATATGCGGGATGAATTGGAACCAGCAAATGGTCCAGTAAGGGGGTTCCTCAGCCGGGGTCAGCCCAGTACGGTGTGTCTGTTTGCCCAGTGGGCCCTTTGGGGTGCTGTTCATGTTCTAACATCCCGGGGAGTCTGTGGCAATGAGAGGAAAGGCAGCGGGGGGAGAAGCAGGAATTCTATTGGTAGATACTGAGTGTCCATAGAGGAACCTCTGTAATCTCCTCTCCTATTAATAGTTGTAGCAAACACAGCCCATGTGGCTGCGCAGTCACGCTGCCCTGCAGCACTGCTCCCCCACTGCTCCCCTAAAGCTTCAAATCCATGACCTTATACAAGAGCCAGAAGCCTTCTCAAAGTGTCCCCGTTTCCCCCTCCCTCCATCCCATTCCCCCTCCCCTCTTCCCCCTCAAGTTATCTTTTCCTGCCTCATTTGACGTTATAGAAAATAGGGGGTTTTTTAAAATATGTTGTGTATCTCTCTCTAGACATAGTCACATACATTCTGTGGGTATTTCCTCTTAGATCTCTTACCTGTCAAAAGGGGACTGTATTTTGGAAAAAAAGAAAAACGGGTGGGTTTGTTGTCAGGATTTTGTATATTGAAGGAGAGAGTTTGCCGAAGGCTTCTTTAGCGTTGCTTTTCACGTCCGTTGTCCCAGGGGAGGGGGTAATATTCTGCTCAGTTATTTTAATGGGGGTGGGGGGAACTGTTGCAAATGTTTCTCTTTTCTTAATATTATTACCCATTTTGAAGGACAAAATTTCAAAAGTGTATTACTGCTGCATGGTAAATGCCCTAGCTGAGATGAGTTGTATTTAGCCAAGTCCCTCCCTGGCACAGAAAAGGTCCTGCCAAAGCAACTCCTTTCTGACTGGTTCAGAGCGGGGCTGGTTCGATGGGAACCAGCCTTCTCCTCTCCTTCATTCCTCCTCCTCCTCCTCCTCCCGCCCCCCTGAACTCAGCATCTGGTGGAAAGAGCATGTGATGCTTATTTCTAAAGGCAGCAAAAGAAGCTTTGAAAGTCTAAGACTGTAATTGGTTGTCTGCCTTTATCCTTGGAGCTCTGGGGAGGTTTCAGAAGTAATAACTGTTACTTAAAGTAGATGAGCTTCTTGTGGTTTTCTTAGAATTGTGGAGCACGTTAGTTGTCGGGTGGTGAAGAAAGCATCTGCCTGTCTGTAGCTTTCAAAACATTTTGGAAGCAAAGAGTTTAGGTTTTTCCTGTCTTCTGTATGTGAACTTTTATTCTTGTGTATTGTTGATTATCAAAATGACACTACAACCGGACTAGACCTGCTGATAAAATGCATTTTCATTAAGTAGAAGGTGCGGATGCAGAGCAGGTTGTCAGAAAGAGCCCTATAACTAAATTCAGTCCGTATGGATCACCGTGCAGACAAGTGGGGCCGTGTTTGCTACGCTCCACTGGCTCTTCAGACTGTGAAATAATTCACTGTGATGTCCTCAGACTGTTGTCCCGGGCTCAGGCTGACAGAAAGACGGTTGCCTTGCCCTCACCCTCAGTCTCACGTGCTTACACACATGTGCCAGGCTTTGGGGAAAGGTCTGGAAAGAAGAGCAGCCTGCCACAAGTATCAGGCTAGAGTGGGGTGAGGACTGAAGGCCTTATTTTCCAACTGAATCGTGCGAGATTGTTATATACAGACTGGTTATTGACTTCACTCTTCTATATGGTATTTTCTTTTCCTCCCATAATTACTCTGATTCAAAACTAAACAACAGACCTTTGAACTTTGTCTTCAAAATTGCACAGACAATTAAATATACAAAATTACTCAAGAAACCATAGATCTGGTTGCTATCCATAAGGTTGATCTATATGCTCTTGATGGTATTTTTGTCTGATGTGCACTGGTGTAGGAGCAGTAGGGTTTTGGACTAACATCAAGGAGCCTAATGAAGTCCTGGCACAGAAGCCCATAGATGAGAGACAGTTGCCCTGACAGCTCACCATTGCCATTAGGATCTACGCTGGAGGTGCTATGGCTTCAGATGTGCACTGTTCCTGGGCTTGGATGTGCACAGTACGTGGACACACCAAGGGTGCTGTCAATCAGGGCAGATTCCGTGCCCTTGGGAGCTCTGCAGGCACTAGCAGAGTTGGGTTAGGACCCAAATTGGGGCAATCCAGAGGTTGGCAGCTGCCTACACAGGTGTTGTAGGAGAGGTTGGCAAAAGACCACCAAAAGCCCATCTGTGGTCCATCAATTTAAAGCCCCCTCTCCCCTTTCTTGGCTTCATAAACTGCCCGTTTGCTGAAGTTTGTTATGTTTTAGCCAGTGTTTGGGGAAGAACACTGTGCCTGGTAGAGAGCTGATATTAGTGGAAATCACAAGGGGAAGGCTTGTCCTTTTATGTAACATTTGAAATTAAAATGAGATTCTTGGCTGGCAGAGTGGACATGTCTCCACAGTACAGGAACTGATGCCTTGGCAAGGGTTTGAAGCTGGATCTTAAGTGCAGTTACAGCAAGAGAGCCTGGTTTCAGTTCAAAGAAAATGGGAGGAGAAAACTTGGTCCACAAACTTCTTAATTACCAGAGTTGTGACCCCACAAACAATTCAGCAAAGATTGGGGCAAAGCAGATGTGTTCATAGAGGAAATTTTGATTTTTTCCTTGCTGAATCTGATGGCATAACTTCCCTCAGCTTCGGTTCCAACGGGAGCTGAGCCCTTAGTCCCTTCCAACTGCCAAACCTGTGCTCTGTTTTCCTGGAAGAGCCATCCCTGTGTGTGCCCAGATCCCTGCTTCCTTTGTTCTCCTCCGGCAGCTGCGTTCCCAGCCCTTCGTATGGACGGGGCATCGGAGAGTTCCCAGGCAACTGATGCCAGTAAAAACCACCGGAGGAAAAGGGGCCATTCTTTCTCCTTACCCCCTCTGACCCGGCTTGTCCTAGTCCCTGTCACTGGCTCTACTCAACCAGTGGGAAGTGTGAGTTGAACTGGTTTGGTGTGTTTTGGTTTAGACCACGGGGCAGGGAATTCTTTTCGAGCTGTAACTTTTAGTTTCCACTGGAAGGGTAAAACGGTCTCTTAGCCAGTGGAAAAGAGGCTTCCAGTTGCATCAGCCAAGAGCCAGGAAGCAAGTAGCTCACGTAACAAATAATCAGCTATTTTTTCAGATGTCTCTTTGAAAGAAAAATAGAAAATATCAGGGAGGTGTTTTATTTGAGGGATTTAACTCTGACATCGAGAGGGCTGACAGCCACTTCATACATGTCTTTTACTTTGTTTCTGGCTCTGTGTGGCTTATTTCAGTTTTCCCATCTGTGCACTGGGTGTGATGGGTTTGTGCTTTGTAAGCTTGCCCATAGCAGAGGGATTTCCTAGAAGAATTGGGGAGGCAGAATCACTTTGAATGGGAAATCATGATTTTGTTGAGCAATTACTAAAGACCCATAGAATTTTGAGACTAGAAGAATGGATATTAAAAATTCAATGTTTGTAGAATATTCTGTTTACTAGCAATGCCTTAGTGTTTGCTCCTCAGGTTAAGTGCAGTCATCAGATGTCATCTGGCCTAATTTTTGTACTAAAACAATAAAAGGAAAGAAATGCTGAGACAGGAGAAAAAACTTTTTTCTTTCTTTTATGCTAGCCAAGAAGCCTTGAAAGTGGATGATGACTTATGCCAGAGGCTATGTAGAGTGTTCTAGAAAATAATTTAAATTTTCCTTTACAAAATGAAGTCATCAAAGGGTGGTCTGTAGGAATTTGCTTCAAAGTGAGATAGTGTCTGAAATAAACTAGTCCAGCCCCTTTTCACATCTTCTGTTGTGAATCCATAGAAACGAAAGTTTTCTGCACAGGTGTGAGAGAAACTCAGTTCTCAGTGTTTGAAGAGGAATGTCCTGGACTCCCACACGACTGAGACATTCCCTCTTTACGTGGGCTTCTTTGAGACGGGCTGGGGGCTGCGGCTCCGTTAATCTCAGTGACGTGAGAGGAGGCCTTTTCCCAACCATCCAACGAGAACCCCTCTCGGGAGGAGACAAAGCCAGTCCTTGTAGGCTCATCAATAGGAAGGGAGGGCAGGTTAGTTCCAGTGAGGGGGTTTTTCACAGCTCCTTTTCATGCCTGTGCAGAACAGGCGCTCTCCCAAGCGCTCTCGGCTGTGGTTTGTGAAGATTCCCCACAGGTCAGACTGGGGGGACACACTGGCAGCCAGCATGTGTGCTGTGAAGGCAAGAATAGAAAGCAAATACTTCCCGTAATCACACGTCCCAAAATGACAGGGTAAAATGAGTACTTATGCTTCCACCAGAGCAGTGAAAAATGGGAAGATGGAAAGCCTGGACTCCTGCCCAATGAAACCAAAATTGTAAAAAAGAAAAATAAAACAAATGCTACATACACTCCCTAGAACCGACACTGCAGTGTGGTAGGTTTTTTTCTCTTTTAAATATATACAGTAGACGAGCAGTAAATCTTCTTACAGATCTGTAGAACAGCATTATTTTTAGCTTTTTTTATTATCGAGACAACCCTTCTTAGCTTTCAAGCTGTAGCTGAATATATATTCTTTTTTTTTAATCCACGTGAAAGTGCAGTCCTTACAAAGACCTCTAATACCTTATTAATCATTTCAGGGCCACGTCACAAAGAGGCTTTAGGAAGCAAGTGCTCCAGCCATCACTTGATGTGCTTATGAAGCTTAAAGGATGCAGAGAAAGGTCCTTTTTCCCACATTGAAGATGTCTCTCGTTTTGCATTTTTTAGTTTGATTTTAACTAGAAATCTGAAAGAAACCTGAAGAGAAGCAGAGAGCACCCTCTGTTCTCCTGTGGTTCAGCCTGTTCTTAGACAGACTCAGGCCTCTCGTTCATAAAAGCACCGTGTGGAGAATTCAAAGTTCAGTTCCCAAGTTCAGGAACTGTGGTCTCGGTAACCTCCAGAAGTAGCTCTGAATACTTGTCTCTGGTGAAGGTACGTTTCTTCTGAGGTGCCATTTCTCAGGGCTGTGCAACAGAATCCCAGCGTTGTGCCAGCAGGAGCCTGAACCACTCTGAGGGCTCTGAATTAAAAATGAGATGGTTACTAGTAGTGGAAGGGTTATCACACACTGCCGTGACTTCGTTGTGCTTAAAATAAGACTTTGCAGCCTTTTCTTCCAAGAAAAAGTAGAAGATAAATCTCATAGCACCCTTTATAAGTGGATAACTAATATTACCCACTTTATGTCTACAGGTTAGCTGAGTTTAAGTGACTGGTCCATGGTCACACCAGTGAACAAGCTGTTTAGAATAGAACCTCGAAGTTCTGTCTTTCAGTTCCCACTTGTATTACTCAATGTGCTCTTAGGGAGTAGGAACAGAGCTCATACTCTGATTTCTCACCAACGGTCTATGCAAATACGTTCTGGAGACTTTCCTAGAGCTCTTCAGGCGTTACCAGCAGCATGAAATGCAGAAATTGGGGCTGTTGCTTAGATTTGCTTTTCATCGTCGAATAAGAAAAGCCATCCATTCCTGTAGAAAGATGCTTTAGGAGGTTCTTGTACTCACATCATTTTATTGAATAGTTGTGCAGGTGATGAGAGCAATAATCCCTACAATTTTTTGTTTTCTTGCTGTGCTTTGACTTCCAACATACTACTTTGCTGTATGTGTGCTGCCTTTCCTGCAAGGAAACATTAATAAAGTTGTGTCCCAGTAGCTTTGTCCCAGTAATGGTTAACTGTGAAGTTGCCAAGTCAAATAAGAAGCACTCGCAGCTTTCCCAAATGCTTCACTTGCAGATGCCATAACTGAATGCAGTGCAGTTGCCTGGAAAGGTAGTTTTAATCCATCTTTTTCACTGTGTATATGGTTTTTGGCTATTGGAGAAGTTTATTCTTAAGAGCAAACTAGTGTTGGTGAAATAAGCTTGGCAAAACCTGGAGAATAAATAGAGCATCTACTGAGATGCTTTTTAATGGGCTTTTGCTCTGGTACAGCTTAGGAGCTTTTGAAAATGCCTTAGTTCAGACCTAGAGGAACACCTCAGAAGGGTGAGAATGATTCTTGAGTGAACTCCCACTTGGTCCTTGCCTTCCCAGAGTGTGTTGAAATGCTGCTGAGTTTTCCCAGTAAGGTGTGTACCTGGCCAGTCCATTCCTTGAAACCGAGGGAGGACCTGGGTCTGTATAAAGCAGTGAAGGAGAACAAGGATGTTCCTGGCTGGCAGGAATCTGCTGGAGATGGTTCTTCACTGCTCTGGAAAACTTCTGGCATCCATAAATTGAAATAGGTGAAAATCCTTAGGCACTTTGGTAACATTTTTCCTGGTAGATCTGTAGGATCTACCCCTTGGTAGATCAGGGGGTTTTATTCTTGACACATCCTTTGAGGCAAAACAGAATTAGTGGTAGTTTCCATGGGGAGGGGAGTGGAAATTATTTTGCTTAAGATCTGATAAATCAATCGGTAGCAAAATTTGGAGTCACAAGCTGTTTTCTGCTTGTGTGTTCCACCCATGTCCTCTACAAAGCCACCTTTCCTATCCAGTTTACTTGAGGAGGAGAGCTTTATTACGAACAGGTGTTAGGGTTGTCTTTCAGAGCCCCACGGCCTGGGGTGCAGGAGTGTTCATGGCCTCACACCTTCCCCCTCTCCGAAGGGCAGTGGCTGCTTTGGGTGTTTGCCTGAACCCCCTTGGGGTACACGTGAGCTGAGATGGGCAGATGATAGTTTTTAACAGGAAAACCTTATTAAATGACAAATGGATAATTCTTAATCAAAGGCTGGCTAAGTTAGTGGGAAGACCCCACTGACCGTGTGGACCCCAAGTGGCTGTGAAGTCCAGACCAGTGGGGTCTGGTGCTGTGCTGGTGGAGCACAGACCCACTGCAGCATCAGCGCCAACGCGGGCACTGGGTGCCGGTGGGGAAATGGGCTCTGGGCTCTTTCAGTGTATTTTTATCTTCTGATGTCTGACACGTTCTGAACCCGAGCAGTCTCTCCCCGGGGTTTCTCCCGGCTTATATCAGACCGGCGTCTGGTCTTGTGGTTTGTGCCCCTAATGAGAAAGCTGCTTAATTTTCACACCCAGACGGAGCATCAGATGAGACAGGAAGCCCCACCCTTTCTCATGGTGTAACTGAACTCAGCTGTTTGCATGAACCAGCAGCAGAAGCAATGGCTTGAACAAAACGATAGCATGTTACCTAGAGATTTACAGCCCTTGGGTTGTTTTAATTTTTCCCTGCTCTGCTCATACGTGCTTTTCTAGCGGCAGAGTTTTGAATGGAGACATTTCTGATTTACACCCGAGGTAAGAATAGGAAATGGAATTCTTCAGCCTCCCAGTATTTTCCCAATTAATTTTTTTTAAGAGACTGAAATACAGATTTGTGCTTGTTGGGACAGCTTGATAGATTCTGGGTACACTAAATCTTTCCTTTCTGAAGATGCCACATAGGATGCTGTGATTTCTGTTGGTATTCCCAATCCATCATTAGCAGGAACGGACTGGGCCCGGGGACAGGCTCCCCAGTCTCATCAAAGCACCTTGCACAGAGCCTGCTCTGTCCCTTTAACTGCCCGGCTCATGGGCGGTGAGGACTGGTAGCCCCATGCAGTGTGGGCCACTGCACCTGCTCCCAGCCTGGCTGGGCTCCGAGCTGCACCGACGGGCACCGCTGCTCCAGGCTGGCAGTGCCACACACAGCGTGAGCAGCAGGGAAACCTGGAGATTTCATGCTGTCACTTGTATCACTCACACACACACACAGAGGAGAGACCAAGTGTCACCTGCTCAGCCCGGTTATGTAGTGTTGGAAATAAGGTAGGGAAAAGAAAGTGATCTGCTTCAGGAAATGCGTTTTGATAGATCCTCGGGCACCAAGAATTGTATCTGTAAACGCTCTCAAATCTTAAGAATATTTTCTGAGCTCCTTTTCCATTCTGTGTTGTGATGAAAAGTGATGTTGAGGTACCGTACTGAGCTGGTACCACTCAGGCTTCACGGGACGAGCACTGGGAAAGGTTTATCTGTCAGAGAAGTAGGGGGCCAAAAATTCTTTGTACCGACCTCATGGTTTATTACTGGAATACTTAACTGAAGTAGAAAATTTGATCAGACATGTCAAATGTGGTCCTGGTTGGCCAAAGCCCAACTTCGGCTGCTTCATTTCAGTTTGCCTTAAAATGGCTGACATTAAAGTTCACGTGCCCACCATTCCCTTCAGAATGTACTTTTAAAAATCTTTTTTAGTAATTTTATAAATCTTCCTGTATCTGTTTTTTGTCAAAAATCAATTGCTTCAGAAAACATCAGTCCAAAATCTTAAGTAAATGTTTCATATAGATTTTCTGGACCTACTTTGTATCATGATGTTTCTTCCATCTGTGGATCACAGAAGGGGTACGTTACCCCTCGCTTTGCCCAGCACAAAGCCCATTTGACAACAAATTATTAGGTTGCCAGCAATGGAAGAGAAACTGAACAGAAAATAAGGAAATATTTATTTCAGTCTTCCAGGGTTTGGGTTCAAGTTTTTTGTAAGTCACTTATGAAGATGGCAAAAAAAGTTAAATCATATTTTCAGTATTTCTTTTGCAACTTTGTATGTTTCATTATTTGGCAAAGAGGGAAAATGAAATCAAATCATCCCTATTTGATCCAATACCAAGGTTTGCTGGCGGCCGTGGCTGGAAGTGTCAGAGTGGGGTATATTGTTGTCTGGAACCTGGCCTAGAGTGGGATGTAACGGCTGAGTCAGACCAAGGGAAGATTTTGTGTTCAGGATCTGGTCTTGTTTTAAGTATCTTTCTAGAGTTTTGAGCAGATTTTCTTCTGCCTCTTCCAGCCTCAGAAGGATGAACAAAACAAGGGAAAGTGATCATTACTGACCTGCTTTGGGTAGTTATAGGTGGGATTTTTGGCGAGTTCCTGACACAGCCCCAGTATTTGTGCAGAGGGGGAGGGAAGTGTCCGCAGTGGGATGGCCAAGGAGAGAGGGATGTGCAAGAGCACAGATTGAGTCAAATGACTACAGGTGCAGTCAGAAGCCTTCAGAGCTGAACCTCCATTTCTTGGTTAACAGCAACACGTAGTGCCTCAGTGTTTCATAGATCATGTGAGAAACTACTACAACTGCTGGTTTTCTGCATTGTTAAATGGAACCGAGATACACGGTGGGGTTTTTTAAGTGTGTTCTGAGAGGCAATTCCTGCCTCAACCAGATGCTCTGTGTAACCAAAACAGGGTCTGGGATGGAAAGAAAAGTGGTAAAGGTCATCATGGCAGTTCAGAAATGGTGTTGGCAGCAGTACTGTTTTGAGTCCAGCTGAAGTGTTTTGCTGCTTCAGACAGCATCAGTTTATGAGGAACACTGAGGAATCCTGTGGTGGGAGATGACTCAAAGTTAGAAAAATCTACACACCCCATGTAGCACCTGCTTTTCTCTCCCCCTTTTTTCACCCCATTTCCATTTGTGGGGAAGGCAAACCTGTTTTTCCCTCGTGCATGCACTTTGTTTACTGCTTTTTTCTTCTAGCAGCAGCTCATGTTTTTAGATCAATACTGGCTCCTGGCAACAAAAGGCTGAGCATCATTTCCCAGGTCTGTGCTCAGAGCCCTCCTGGTCCTTGGCGTCAGCCTTGATTTCCCAGGGAGCGGAGGGGGACGGTGGAGAAATCTGGAGATGAGACATGATTTCTTTAAAAATGCAAATGAGATCATTCTATTGAAATTTCTCTTCTAGAACCTTTCTAAAACCTGACACTTGCTCTCCTCCTCCTCCCAAAGCTGCTCGTTTTCCTGCCTGCCCTGGGGTTACTGGTGCTGTCAGGCCGGGGGAGCGGGGTGGCCGAGGGGGTCCCAGGCCCAGGACTCCAGCCCTGCCCAGAGAGAATGTTCTGCAGAGCGAGTGTGGATGGTCGGGGGGAGGAACGGGTTTCCATGCTGAGTCTTGCCACCTGTTGCCTTTTCCATTCCAAGCCCCCCTTCCCTCCCCACCCTCCACCCCAAGTTCCTCTCCCCACACAGCTCACCATCCCCAGTGGATAGGGCTGGGATCAGTAGTCACTTGCCAAATACCTTTCTAATGCTGTCACTAATTCTGCACAGACAGCATCTCTGAAAGCAAACACAAATCTTTTCCAATGCATTGTCCTGCATTTTCTACAACAAAAAAAAGCATTTTCTTAGTAGAGTTCGATGGGAGGGACCGTGCCACAGCCACGACGGGAGTCAGCCCTGGGGGAGCCTGAAGCTGTGCCCAAAGAATCCTCTGCAAATCCATTGAAGCTGGCATTTGGCACTGACACGGGCTAATTTTGTACTTGGGGTTACACATATACACACCCATGTCATTCTTCTTCATCTGCTACATATGGAAAGCTGCCCCAAGCTCCGAGTGCCAGGGAATGTTTTACTAAAACCTCCAGACTGGGTTTGATTACGTTACTGTGCGCACTGGGCTGGAGACGCCGTGCGAGCGGTGGGAGCTGCCAGATGGACCAGCATTAGCCAGAGTCATTGCCTTCAGCCCGAGTCCCACACTCCTTCCATGAGAGCAGTCAGCTCCTCACGCACGTGAGGTCATCATTTCCTCCTAATGAAGGTGTGCAAAAGGGGTGGCATCGCTCTGCTTACGTAGCTGGTGGGTTTGCCTGGAAGTCTGTTGGGAGTCTGGAGAAGTAAAGTGAAGCCATCTCTGAGTTCCCAATTTAAGATGCCTTGAAGGGGACTAATTTTTGGAACACAGGACATTGGCAAATAAGATCCTTTCTTTCTCTGACAGGTAGACCTGGGTTTGAGGCATTTGAGGCTCTCCAACCGTTGCCCTGCCTGTGTTTTACAGACACACCAGTATAAATACTTGTTTGCCCACACAAATCACAGTGAGGTGTAAGGATGAAAGAACAGAAGTTACTGCAGCACGGTTCTGCTGCCTTACTTAGAACCAAGTTGAATGGGAACATGGAGAGGTAGAGAGTTCGGAATTGCAAAAAGAAAGCAAATAATGAAAAAGGAATGGAAACTGAGGTGGTGCATTTCACTTATTATTCCTAGTTGTGATGCAGCATAAGGTCCAGAACCTTCTCCCTCCCTGCTGATAGACGTGTTTGTACTGGCAGGGCTTCAAGCTGGTATCCCCACTGCACCAGTTAAACCAGTAGTTACCAATTTTTTTGCAAGCCGCTTTGGGACTATAGGAATTTTATTCCTTCACAGTGTTGAAGGAAAGGGGTTTTGCTTGCCAAAGGGCTTTCTTATGCTTGCGGATGATTTATGGGCCAAGCTGAGCCACTTGTGGAAAAGGCAAAGCAGCTCTTGGCAGCACCCCCAGAATCCACTGCAGCTGTGGGGTAGTGAAGTCATCGGCATAACAACCACTGCAAACAGAATAACAAAGTCTGTTCTGTTCTCGTTTAAAATAATCTTTCCAGTTCAGCAACCACATTAAACCTTACCTTTCTGCATACAAAAATAATAAAAGGCAGATAGTTCTCTGCAGCGTGGTGTGAATGTCTCGCTCACATCACTGCCTGTCACTCCTGCACCATCTACACTTTATCCAAGTATTTTAAATGAAGCCACGTTCTGTCATATGTGTCTGTCCCTTGTTTTCACTCTTTTGTTTTTCCTTAGGTTTAAAAATGCAGAAGAAACTCCAATGTTTTTTTCTTTTAAATACAAAATTTGCTCTTGCCTGATAACCTGTTTTTAAGCTGATTGCAAAATGGGGTAGTTCTGTCTTTGATTTTTCCTGCCTGTCTTTGTTTCAGGTCTCTTCAGATCCTCCTGCTTCCAAAAAGCCCAAAATAGATGACTCTGCTTCCCAATCTCCAGCTTCTACTGAGAAGGAAAAACAGTCCAGTTGGTTACGGTCCTTATCCAGTTCATCTAATAAGGTGATTGCTGAAATATTTTGTAATCAAAAGAGAGATCAGATTAGTGGGTACCATCCCTCTACTGAAAGCAGAAGAGAAAATGTAAGGAGAACTTGCCCGTGTTTTCTAAATTAATAATAATAACAACACTTCTGTCCTTTTCCTGGTGATGATTGAGCTGTGCAGCCCTCTCAGCCCAGTGTTCACTGACCTTGGTTGTGACAATGAAGTGAGTGATTCCTTTGTGCCTTTGAGGTCCAAGAATCCTGAAAGACTCGGGAGCCTTTGTGCTCTCTGCAAACTCCGGAGTTGGACAAGGAACACGTGAGGGCTCATGTTAGTACAATTCACCTCGTCCACTGGAATCTACCAAGTGAGCAGGTCCTAACCAGTAGTTTGGGGGATAACAGAACGTACTGGAAAGCACCACTAGCACCCTGTTGTGATTTCTAGTTTAAAAGACAGCTTGTATATACTTAATTTTTCTTTCCTCTCCTCCCCAGAGCATTGGCTGTGTCCATCCCCGTCAGCGTCTCTCAGCTTTCCGGCCCTGGTCCCCCGCTGTATCGGCGAACGAGAAAGAGCTCTCCACCCACCTTCCCACACTGATCCGAGACAGGTGAGGAGGCACCAACTGGAGGCAGGACAGGGTTAGGGATGGGCAGGTTGATTTGACAGTGAGTTGCTTTACGTTTGTTCCCTTGCACTGTTAACTGGTGGCTTTGTCATTCACTCAGTCCACTGGTATCAGCTGAAAAAGCAATTGCAGCTGCAAGGCTTTAATTTGCAGAAGGGAAACAAAAAAAAGTAGTGTTATTTTGTGCATACATTAAATAGGTAGGTGAAACGTGCCATAAAAATCTGAAATGTAGGCTCCTTCTATGAACTTATCATCATTTTGGGGTACAGTCATCAGAAGTTCTCAGTCTTTCCTGTTTAAAGGAAGAAGGAGTTACTCTCTGAGGGCAGGGGGACAGGGACCAGCCCTTTCCAGTCAACTGCCAACTGGGAGCTGCCTCAGCTCCCAAAAGCACAGGAGGATGAATGGACATCACAGGCTGCCCCCTGCCTTCTCGATGGTCCTGGGGTGCTGCAGGAGACTCCTCAGCTTGTAAGAGCCATCAGAAAGCTGATGCTGTGGGTCAGAGTCTGCTCTTGGGTAGGAACATAATTAAATTGGTACAGTAATGAGTCACCCCCCGTAATAGGTGGGATTCCTGGTGTTACAGATAGAAGGAAAAGCATCAGGGCAGTTACACGTTCCTTTGCCAGGCTTGGACTGTTCAGTCTGAAAAATCTTAGTGCCTGATTTCTGCCTAAGGGTAATGGTTTCTTTGGAAAGTTTGACTAAAGTGGCCAGGTGTTTCTAGGGAGCGTTATGGAGAAGATATTTTGCTGTGCTTACAAACAAGTTTCTTAGAGACTGTGGGGATTGATTTAAAATAAAATAAAATTAAAAAGTAAAAGAATGCCTAGCAGCATGTCCTTGCTTTTAAACAGACATTTCTGTCAGGTGGGGAGAGAAGGGCTGAACTGGTGTCAGAGAATGCTCTTGGTATCCCGGGAGAAATTTGGCCAATTTAAGTCTTGGGAAAGAACCCACCTTTGACAGGTTCAGGAGAAATAGAGGGTCTTTGTGACGTTTATTGAAAAATTCTGTGTATTTGACATTACATTATTACTGTCCTTTCACATAGATTTGTTGGGGTTTTGAACTGGTTTTGAACTACATACACACACTCAGGTCTGTGCAGTGTAAAATAAAGAAATGCTTTTTGCATTCCTGTGGCCTTTCTTAAGGAAGTGCCATTTCTGAGTTTAGAAAACACTTGTGACAGACAGAAGTAAAAGCTTGCAGTTGGGTAGAACAATAATGCCTGAAGATCATGACAAAACACCATTATAAATTTTAGACTTTGGGAGATCTCATCTCTTTGGTGCTGTTAGATTATGTGGCACTTCCAATACGATCCCCTCTGAACTGGATAGAGATCAGCTCCATCAATCATCTCTGTGTTCACATGAGTGCAAAACACTAACCAGCTACAGGCAGATTCTTACCTGGTGTGAATCAGTGGAGCTTCACTGTCGTTCCAGCAAGTGCTGTGCAGTTTCCGTGTAACACGTGCACGGGAGGCATTTCAAAGCCAAGAATATGACTCTTTTCTTCTTCCTTTTTGCCTCCCCCTCTGAAACAGTTTTTACTCCTACAAAAGCTTTGAGAATGCCGTGGCCCCCAACGTGGCACTGGCACCTCCAGCCCAACAGAAAATTGTCAGCAACCCCCCCTGTGCCACCGTGGTGTCGCGGAGCAGCGAGCCCCTGAGCAGCACGGTCCAGCCTCGGAAAAGGAAACTTGCTGCAGAGAACCCAGTTATCCCAGAAGCAGCAGCCACTGTCACGGCCACTGTTACTGCCACCGAAGAGGATAAGGAATCAGAAGCAGAAATTGAAGTAGAAACCAGGGAAGAATGTAAGTGACAGTTACATCTGCCTTTACTTTGTTTTATTTTTGCTGGATTTTCCTTAGTAATTCACGTGAGTCGGCTGTTCAACTCTGGTGTGATTAAATATAATTCTGGAAGCCTAATACCTCACTGGGATGTAAAAATACAGCCTCAAGTAATAATGAAAACCAAGAATGGAACGTGGGGGGGGTGTTTTCCTGGGAGAGGAACGGGCATTGACAAAAGGAAGCACCAGAGCCTCATGTGCCCACTCACCTGGAGTCTCCCGTTAGAGCAGGTGGGTGCTGTGCAGAGCACAAAACGTGTGCTGTTCACATGGAAAGTGATGGTTTGCTCTCACCGAGAGCCTTCTAGAAAAGCCTCTGAGGGATATGCACAAATAGCCCGTAAAAATTCCAGAGCGTGCACATGTGAAGTGGGGAATTTTGTGTCAAGGAATGTGGTCACAGTTTCAGCGCCGCATCCCTGGAGCGTAACGATCAGGAGTCGCTCTGTTCTTAAAGGGTATTCCCAAACTGGGCCTCTCAGCAAAAGGGGAAGACACTGGTGTCACCTTATTATTGGCACTTAGAGAATTGTGCTGCTGCCCTCGGCATGCTCAGTCTTTACCCAGGACATGCAGTTTATGCAAAAGGAAGAAATCTTAGCCCCTGAAACCAGCAAGATCATGTAGGTTTCCCTGAAGAAATCTGTTTCTTAGCACCCATAGAGAAAACACTGTATGTGACATAAATTCCAAAGTCACAACTCAGGCAAATCCTAAGTAGGTCCCGTGAGTCACTCAGGTTTGCATTTCCATCTCATTTCCAGGATCAAAGTGTAAAATAAGTATTTTCTTTCTTCCACTTTTTAAATTCAATATTGAGTGTCTCCTCTGTACAAAAGGGCCGTGCCATATTTTGAGTTATATTTGTTTTAGACCTTCTTTGATTAATTTCCAATGTTCCTGTTTTTCAGTCACCTCCTCCTTATCCTCGCTCTCCTCCCCATCCTTCACTTCGTCCAGCTCTGCCAAGGACATGAGCTCCCCGGGGATGCAAGCCCCGGCCCCCGTCAGCAGCTCCTACGAGGCTGCAGCCCACTCTGACTCCCACAGCAGCGGGTTGGAGGCAGAGCTGGAGCACCTGAGGCAGGCCCTGGACAGTGGCCTCGATACAAAAGAAGCCAAAGAAAAATTCCTCCATGAAGTTGTTAAAATGAGAGTGAAGCAGGAAGAGAAGCTCAACGCTGCCTTGCAGGCCAAGCGCAGCCTGCACCAGGTACCGCTGAAAAGCAGCTTTCTCTTCCCACTGTCTCCAAATGCTTCCCCAGGTAGAAGCTTTTCCCAAATAGCAGCAACTTTTTGCTGGGAAACCAGGGTCTCCAGGAACCGTTCCTACATTTTTAAGTTTGCCACCTGGTTTTGCCTTGGGGTATAAACCCATGGTTACCAAAATCAACATTTTTTCAGTACTGAAAAAATCTCCTAGTCCAGCACACTAGAAATTTGTTTGAATTTCACTGAAGTAGAAACATTTCTGTCCTTATGGAGGCTTTATCTGTAGTTTCTAAAGGCCTGAGACAGTTGCCCGGGCGAGGGAGGGTGTTCCTGGGACAGAGCAGTTGCTGACGCTGCTGAAGAGCTGAGCTGTGGAGCTTCATTTCGCATCCATCAGCCACGTGTCCTCCCTTTCGTGTTTTATTTTATGTATTTGAAAGTAAATATTTATAAGTAATATATATTTAAAGCTAATTTTTAAATATCTAAACTAAATAGGCTGTGTGTACTTGAGGTAGGAATTACATGCAGTGGCTGAGGAGTGCCAGGGGAGCAGGAGCAGGGTGTTTGGCCACCACTTGCCATCAGGGTGGCCGCGGGTTCACGCACACGGTGCTGGTGTCCCCGCTCCCGGGGGCGGCGCGAACAATGGCCTGGCTGGGAAGTGAGATTGTCAAAAGAGTGAATTTCCCATGACCCGCTGCAGCCTTATTTAACAGAAACACGGGGCTGTGGGGGTTTGACTCTGACAGAGGAAATGCTGCTTCTGGGGGAAGAAAAAAATCAAACTTTAATTTCTAATTTAACCATTTAGGAGACGGACCCTCAGTGAGCCACGGTTTTGTGCTTACGATGAGCGTGTCCTTTAACAACAGCTTTTTAAAAACTTAAAGAGTTTCTTCCTTTGTAGCTGTAGGTTCCTGATCATTATCACTTCAATTAATGGCTCTCCCTTGGATTTGGATCTTCAGGGAGCAGCTCCTGTTACGGACCTGGGCAGTGGGAGCGGCGATTCCCAGAGCAAAGCTGGTGGTTTTGATTCAGCTTCAGGTTTTAGCCGGGAGTTTTGCAGCCGCTGTGACAGGCGCGGTGGCTGGTGGCCAGGGGGCTTAGGGCCACACACCCCAGTTACCTGTAGCGACACAGAATTGCCTCCAGTTAGAAAGGAGAGACACAATTTGTTGGTTTTTTTCTCACACTTGCCTTAAGTGGATTTTTTTGGGGGGGGGACCTTGATAAAATGGAGCTGTTTTAGTGAGTTCCTCAGCAAGTGGCAACCGTCCCCGTTGAGCTTCGCTGTGCACAAAGGGCGTTCACAAATGGCGTTTATCGTAACGTTGTGTATCTTCAGTGTCTTCAGTTACAGCCCAGCGTTACAGTTGGTTTGTTTGGAACTTCGACTGGTGCAGAGCACATTGCTGGGAGCTCTCTCCAACTGCACTTCATCTTTATTCAGTCACAGATGGTCACAGCTATTTTGCTTGACAAAGCACACTGTGGCTGTGGCGTGTAGCTTTTTATTATCCAAGAATTCAGGGTATCTTGAGTGTAGGATCTCGTGTTGATTTAAAGGAGAAGAGCTTGTACGAAGTTCAGGATGAGGTTTAGACATGAGCCTTCTCGGTCATACCCAACAGAAGGTGGGAATGGGGTTTGGATCCCTCTTTGCACTTCTGCTTCTGTGCTAATTCCGACCCTGCTCCTCGTTTCTCACAACCCAACTGCTCTTGTGTTCCAGGAGCTGGAGTTCCTCAGAGTGGCCAAGAAAGAGAAACTGAGAGAAGCGACGGAGGCAAAACGCAACTTAAGGAAAGAGATTGAACGTCTGAGAGCTGAGAATGAGAAGAAAATGAAGGAAGCCAATGAGTCTCGGATACGACTGAAGAGGGAGCTGGAACAAGCCAGGCAGATCCGGGTGTGTGACAAGGGCTGTGAAGCGGGAAGGCTCCGGGCCAAGTACTCAGCCCAGGTAAGACCCGCGCGTGGAAAGGTGTGATGACAAGTGAGTGATTTGGGCAGTTTTCAGGGTTAGCTCAGGTGGTGTCTCACGCCCTCTCACGCTGGGGACTTGTTTTTCTAATGCGATAGAAGCCCAGCTCTGTCCTACAGGACATCTCTGCCCCATCTGTCACTTTACAGCCCCCGTCCCACCGCAGGGCGTCACCGAGGCCGCGCTCCGGCCACCGCCGTCGCTCACACGTTGGAGTGTGCACGTTTGTCAGCTCAAAATCACCACTTGGAGAGAACTGAGACAAATGCTGGTCCCCATTTCAGCTCCACTAATGCTCTGTTGGCGCCGCCAGTGCACAGGGATCCATTTCAATACTGGAAATATTAGGCAGAGCCATTTTCTCTAATAGTATTTTTTCCTTGAAATCAGCCCAGACCTACAGGAACCGTTTAGAACAAGAGCAGGACCCGAGGCCCCGAATGAGGAAAGTGCGGTGCTGGGGAGGAGGGGTGTTTACAGCTGTAAAGCAACAAGAAGAGCAAACTGTCAGGTCTAAGAAAAGACTCCACTCTGATCTCAATGAAAGTTCTAGGAATGCAGGAACATGTTGTTACAAGCAACGTCTATCCTTTAAGCTTTAGAACTAAAAAATCCCTCCCCGCCCTCTCTGCATCAGACTCTCTTGTAATAAAAGATTCTGAGATTTCTTTAAACCCTCCAAAGCCCAGGGAGCCAAGGGCTCAGGCTGCACATCCCCAGGTCCTGTGTTGTGTTGGTGTCGGGGGGAGTGTGAGGCCAACTCCAGGCTTCCAGCCCCCCTGAAACCACCCACCACAGCTCCTGGACTTCCTGGGAAACAGCCCTGGAGAGGAATCCATTGCTCTCCCTACCGTCCCCTTCCTCCAATAAAACAATCCCCGTTGCCCAGTAGACAGTTCCTATAAAAGGCCATGGTCCCTCGCCCCCTCTGCTATGGAGGGGGCTCTACAGAGCCAGCCCCTCTCCCACAGGCTCCTTTTCTTCCCGGGGGGGTTTGCTCTGCCCCACTTGACACCCCTCTCTCTGCCCACCATGGCCCCACCGCCGTGTCCCCAGCACCAGGCCTGAAAAACGTGTAAATAAAAGGCAAGGGTGAGTGTTGGCAGTAGAAGGGCTCTGAAAAACGAGGCACAACTGCCCAAATTTGAAGTCCTGCTGTAGCCTTTAGAGGTGCAGGTGTCCCAGGGGTGTCCCAGCTGCAGGAATGGCAACAGGAGCTCTGCCAGAGCTGCTCTGCCGCGTGTTGTCACACTCCTGAGGGTGTGCTCACGCCTAAAGCAGGAGTGCAAACAGTGGGGGGGGAGGGGCAGAAAGCAGTAGCAATCAGAGATTCTTCTAAGGCCGGGCTCAGTAACGGGAAGGGGAGTGGTTCCAGTTGTACCAGTATGAGCCGTGTCTGCCCGGGAGCCCCGCAGCAGGAAATGGTGTGGGCTTCCTGCGAGCAGCGCAGGGCAGGATGTCTCGCGGTGCCCAGAGCCCCCGGCAGCTGCCGCGCTGCTGTGTGGGGCGCTGCCGCCCGCGCTGACACTGGGGGGGGGCAGGAGCAAGTGCAGCTACAAGTGTGTCCCCCCCAGACCCCCCCCCCAGCAGGTATTTTTCTATTAAATGACTTCAAAGCCTGACTTTTACAAGATTTCAGTGCGACTTCGGTTCTTAAGTCCTGTCAGAAGTTTTAAAATCAAGCTTTATCCGGCCTTTCATCTTGAACACAAAGTTTGTCGCTTTGGTTGTGTTTGTCACTTGTTATTTTTGAGGAAACCACAGTTCTCTAGACAGGCTGAGTCTGGGCGAGCACCGGGCAAGTGTGAGAGGAAATGAGACAACTTCAGGGGTGTAAATGTCTTTGTGGGAGCTTAAAGTATTAATTGTTTAATTGAGTATCAGTGTGGTTTAGGCCTTTCTTCTTACCTTCGTCCTGAGATCCAACCATGGATGGGGTGGGTGGGTAGCCTTCATTTGAGCCCAAAATGTAAGAGTTTCATTTCTTTTGTTAAATAACAATCTTAATAACTGCTGGTCTTGTATGTTTGTGACCTAAAATTGTGCATTTCAAAGTGGTGCAGTTTTTCTAATGTTTACACCCTTGAATCCTGGGGCTTTTCTCTGCCTTTGGTGTCAGTGAGTGAAAAGCAGGAAGATGATGGGGAGGCTGAGGCCTTGGGGGAGGCTGAGTCCATCTGTGGCTCTTGCTCTAAGCTGCAAAAAGGCACTTAGATCCCAGCAAGTGACCTCTCTGCAGCCCCTTGGAACATGTTCTTTAAGTGCATTTCAGTGCAAAGTTACAGCACAGGTGAAATGGTGCTCATTTCCACGGCTGTGATTTAATGTGCAGGGTCTAAGGGTTCTTGTGCGTGAGAGGGTGTTGCAAGGGCTCCTGTTGGACATCAGCTTCTGCTGAGACAGGGGCGACTCCACAGGCAGCGGAGGCTGTTTCTAGTCACTCCTGGCAATAACCATTGTAACAGAGCTGACAGCAAAGCACCTGGGCAAACCCAAGTGCTGTGTGTGTGCAGAAATATCAGGAGTGCTTTAAGGAGTAGGCACCAGAGTTCAGTTACACGGTTAACTGCTCTGGTTTTCCCCCTCCTTTCTGGAAACAGAAATACCTAAGAATGTCAGAGTGAAACAGCTCATGCAGTGCACTTGTGTAATTGTACACCAGCGTGTGCAAAAACGTGGGGAAAAGGGAATTCCTTCCTCACCTCAACTTTGATAGTCTCGTGTCTGCTGTAGCCTGGGTTTTATTACTCCTCTCACTTTGGGAGTGGTGCTGGGCTGTAGTAAAGTCTACAAAATCACAACGGAATGGAAATACTAATTTATGATGTTTCTTTCTCTGCTTTTTCTCTAGATTGAGGACCTGCAGGTCAAGCTTCAGCACGCGGAGGCCGACAGGGAGCAGCTCCGGGCTGACCTGATGCATGAAAGGGAGGCTCGGGAACACTTGGAAAAAGTAGTCAAGGAACTTCAGGAACAACTGTGGCCTAAATCCAGCAGCCAAGGCAGCAGCGAGAGCACGGCCCTGGAGAACTGACCCCCCGCCCCCGACACACCCCCAGCCCGAGACTGAGCAGGGGAAGGGAGACGGGCGGGAGCGTGTGCGAGTGCGTGTGCGAGTGCGGGGTGTCTCGGCACACACAGCTGTCAGTGTGGATCCTTGGGAGTTGGAAGGCAAACGTTAACTCTTTATAACAGAAGCACTGAATTACGCCTCTTTTTTTTTTTCCAATCCATATAGCACAACATCTTACTGTGCCTATAAAACACAAAGTGTTTATAAACAAAATACTTTTAAGTCCACAGCAAATTTTCTACTGGCAAACTCCGAGCAAGCAGCCTCGTCCAACTGAAATCAGAGTAAAAGGCGAGCGTGGCAGTGGGTTTGGGTTGCCCTTCTGCCTGTTGGAACGTTTTGGAATTTAAAAACAAACAAACTTTTCTTATAAGCTATTTAAAATAATTCATTACACAGACTTGGTATTAAAAAATTAACAAGATTTTTTTATAATGAACCTTTAAAAGCAAAACAAAAAAAAAAAACCTTCGATGCACAATTTTTAATGACTTGTTATATTGGGATTCTTAACGCAGAAGCCCTCTGGTGATGATGCCATTTCATTAGCAGTTTTCCAGCCATCTAGGAAGCCATCGCAGCTCTAACCCCGTCCCGTGGCTGTACAAGAATTTCAGAGTTCAGGGCTTTTCAAAGTTGATTTTTTCCTTAGAAAGAATTCTCTTCATTTCCTGTCCCGAACACAAGAATAAAAGAAGCTGCAGGACTGTGAAGGGGGGGTGGGAGGAGAAGACGTTGCAGACCTTGGTGTGTGCAGACCAGACCAGACCAGACCAGCTCTTCTGAAGACACCTTCATCGATGTGTTCAAAAGACTCACTGCATCCAAGAGCACTTCAGCTTTGGGAAAAGAACGAAGGAAACAAAGGAAGGCACTGGATGATCTGTTGAGCCGGTTGAGAAACAGAGCAGAAGACACAGGCGTTTCGAAGTCATTCTGAAATCTTTTATTTCAGCTTTCAGTTTACTGGAAAACTCACCTTTGTTGCACCATCTTACCATAAATTCAGTATTTACCTGCTTTTATTATGAACTGTCAGTCAGGATTTTCTGTGCCCAAGGAGAGTGCAACATCGCGTTATCAGATACTACAGAAAAGAAAAACGACATTTTTGCTGCTGTGAATAAGCCTACATCTTTTTTAAAAAAAAAAAAAACTTTTTTGTTTTTAAAAAAAAAGAAATTACTTTAATTTTGGGATCCAAGCCGCAGCCCCGGAATAAAAATGCAGCGTGCCATCACTTTGTCTTATTGTTGGTGTTATTGTTGTTGTTATTGTTGATTTTTTTTTTTTTTTTTTTAAAAACTGCACTTTCTCAGAATCTTACTCTGCATTTTATTCCATAGTTCTAAAGTTTACAAGTTGAGCATTCTAGACTCTCCCCTGCCTAAGAGGTGTGAAAATCATCAGCCCGGTTTCCACCACCAGCCACCCCCATCAGCGTTTGCGTTGATGCCGAGGGGGGTCCCACAGGGGGGTCCCACAGGGGGGTCCCTCCCACCGACTTCCCCCGCCCCGAGCCCGCGCTGCCGGCGCAGCCCCACGCGGCTTCGTGTCCCCGGGGAGCCGGGAAGCAGCAGGGACGCTCCCGCCAGTGCTCAACAAAGAAAGTTGGTGCTTTACTCAACAAGAGCAAAGTGATTTTTCACCCGTAAACACTCACCTCTTACACACTCGAGCTTATCAGCGTGAAGTGAAAATTTGATCTGGGGCTGCAGATGTGCCTTCCAGCTCATTTTTCCTCTCAGCAGCTTCTACAGGCAATGCTGACACTTTTTTTTTTTACCTTAAAGAAAAAAAAAAGAAAAAAAACACCCAAACCCCTCTGCATCATCATACACAGAAGTTATTCTAAAGGAGGAAACCTATTTCCAGTAACCTTTATTTGCTTTTGGACATTACTGCACACTATGTCAGCTTGAAAAGTATTTCCCAGTAGACAGAAAGCGGCTTCCAATCCTAAAATTATAGTATTTACTTACAGTACATTAGAGAGATTTTTTTATTTTTTTTTTTAAACAAGAGCTGTTTGCTTGAAACCATTATAATAACCATTATAATAACTGTGAGCATTAACAAAGAAGTTCATATATATGTTTTAGGTACAAAAAGAAGAAATAAGAAAGGAGTCGAATTCCTGGGACAATGTAAAACTGTTGGGAGCAAGAACCAGTTGTACCAAGTAAATCACCGGAACCTGTCCGTTTCTGCAGGGGTTTGCCCTTGTGTTTGGGATGCTGGAGACTGAGAGGCAGATCTCCTCTTCTAAAGTGCAATGCAAAAGGAATTTTGATTATGCTTAAGCAGGTTTTTTTAAATGTGTTTTTTTTTTTTTCTTCTTTGTATGTTTTTTTCTGCGATTATTAAATCATATGCATGGAATTAAAATCTCTGCCATACGTATATTCATTAATGGGCATTATTACTGTCTTATGTAAAGGGTTTATTTTGTTATGCAGTATGCATAAAAATGTTCTCAGCCTTATGATTTCCAGATCTGTATTATTCACTTATTTCTTCAAGGGAAACTAAATAATTTTAGCTTTAGTTGCTCATTGTGCATTTCAAGTGTCTCGTGTGCTGTGCTGCCACGGCACGAAATTACACACAGAACAAATGGAATCCCACCCCCCTGCCCCCGTCAGCTTCTCTGAAGCCTTTACTTGGAAATCCTGTGTGTTTGGGTTCTTTTCCCCTGCTCCTGGCCTGTGCCTGGCCCTTAGGACTCGGCAGAAAATGGCTCTGGGTTTTCACAGGAAAAGTGTCCCACTTACCTGCAGCACGTGACAGAGTTTTCCTTTCCTGTGTGTCTGGGGAAGCACATGCAGCCACTGGCACAATTTCTTCTGTGCATATGATGCTTTTATGCTCCAAAGGAAAAAAAATAGAACAGTAAATAGTCTTATCAATAGTCGATAGTTTTCCAAACCACCCAGCACCACCACTGCTCATGAAAGGGGATACGATTGGCAAGAAGTGACTTCTCTTTGGAGAATTCTAACTATGGCCACAAAGCTCTGGTTTCTTGCTTTACCCTGCACTGCTGTGATTACAGTATAAAATGTAACGTATGGCCATGAATTTCACAGTGTTTGAGGTTAAGACTCAATAGTGTTTCATCCACAGGAGTGGAGCATCCTGGAAATTAAGGTTTTAAATCAGAATGATTAAATAAGGGGCAAGAAGTCTGGGAACAAACGTTCTACGCCAGCAGTTTATCAAGAGGAGAGTCTATCTTAAATCATACTCTCTTTCCTAAATGCATTTTAACAATAAAATATTTCCGCAGAATATAGAATTTATTTCTAATTCCAAATTCCCGCGCATGTAATTTATTTTAAAATTCTCAGGAGACAGCCACAGAGACACTAATTTTAGCAAAGGGCTGTCAAAAGGGTGGAATCTTTAGAGAAACAAGTCCTTTGCGGGAGTTGTGTGTGTAATTCCTGTGTCTGCAGCACTCGGGGAAACGGCCCCTCGGCCCCTTCAGGGGGAACCGCTCCTGTTTCCACTCACTCCGAGTCCCTGCTCATTCCAGTGTGGGAATTACAGTCACTTCTGCTCATTTCATCTGCTCTTTAGTTTCCTTTAAGAATTTAAAAGGGAGAAGAGGTGTTTCATACAGGCTGTTGACTCTCCCTGTACTTAAAAATATATTACTTAATACTTGTATATTCAGTTTAATTACTCATTGTTTCTATTACTGAAAGAAGACTTAACGAAGGGAAAAAAAAAACCAACAGCAATAACATTCATATCTATGGAGCAGCTAACTAGTATACATAATATTCTGCTTTTCAAACAGAACTAGCCAATGTAAAAAAAAAAAAAAAAAAGTTAAAAGTAAATTCAACCTGTAAATACTTTTTTTCATTTTACACTGTTGTATTATAAGTGTATATGGTGTTTACTTTTTCAAAACTTTCTTACCTGGTAGTTGTCTTGTTTTATGAGTTGTGTTTTTAACTAAGAAGAACCTTTGCTGTCGTTAGGAAAAACAAAAGAAAATCTTTTTGCAAGTTTTAAATGTGGGTTAACCTTTCGCCATCATTTGCATTTGAATTGTCCTTATTTTCACTGTAAAGTATTTTATTACCAAAAGGTTGATTTTCTTTCCATTCTGCCCTCTCATCGGTCCATGTATTTTAGAGAGAAGTTTTTTGTTGGTTTGGTTGTTACTTCTTTTTTTTTCTTTTTTTTTTTTTAAATCAAAAGAATTCACAGAAATGACATTTTTTCAATTGAAGAAAAACAAATCTTTACATTTATAATAGCCAATAGCATTTCAGCACATTTTTGTTATCCTGGTCTCCTATGCTGCTGCTAATGACAATATTATGACTTACTCTACTATTCTAGAACTATTTTTATGTAAGTAATGTATGCTTTCTTGTTTATAAATGCCTGATTTAAAAAAAAATAAGAAAAAAGCTTGGCATATTTATCTATTTCGCTGTGTACCTTGATAGTCCTTTTCCACCCCCTTTTCCACATCCCCCTCCCCTTGAAGCAGATAATATTGTAAAATAAAGGACTTTATGAGATTATGTATGAAAATAGCTATGCTTATATACCACAGTGACTGAATGTACAGTGTATAGACGCATTACCTAAAATAAAATTGTTTGTCCAGAAAAAAAAAAATAAATAGATCCGGGATGGTTTTTGAGTTTCCTGTGCTTGTGGCTCCGGCCCTCGGGGAGGTGCGGGGTCTGGGGAAGCAGCAGGTTCCTCTGCAGGAGCTCAGGGCTTGGAGAAGCACTTTAACACCACAGACCTAGAGGAGCTGTGTGACACACCTGCACACACACAACCCATCCGCCTTGAGGAGCTGTGTGACACACCTGCACACACACAACCCATCTGCCTTGCCATCTTTTAGCCTTTCTGCCACCAAACCCAGCCCTCCTACCTCATCGTGCAGTCTGCTGAGACCCACCAGCCACCCAGGCTGGAGACGGCCCCTTCCCCGATCTCTCAGGGCTGCACCTGACAGTGTTGTAGGGAAACGGGAATTGAATTGGAAACTCTGCACCCCCTTTGGGGGGAAACTCGAACAACAAAGTGGAATTGCTCTTGAATAGTGAGAATTGCAAGCATCTAAAAGTTTTTACCAGGTCAAAGAAAAAGAAATGCAAGAGAGGAAAAAGGCAAAAAAAGCAGAAGATGGAAACATATGTTAAAGTCATTCTCTCATGGTTTTCTGAGAAACGACTGCACAATTTCCACAGCTCTGGTACATTTCTTAACATGCCCTTGTAAAACACTGGAAAAGCCAGAGAATGATCAAACAGCTTAAAAAAATATAATCTCTACTTCATATTTCTGACTCACTCCCACCTTGCTTTCTAAGGGCTTGGTTTGCTTCCTCTTTCTACCCCTGGATATGGGCAGAGACGCTCCCGCTCCTGTCACGCCACCAAAGCTTTACTTGAATTCACCTTGCACTTGAACTTTTTGGCACATCTAAAGCCTTGAAGAATGGGACGGAACTGTGTTAGTGACTCCTGCCCTCAGAAGCCAACAAAACGCTGGTTTCACCCATTTTTGGTACCGAGTAGAACCAGTAAGGTTTTACCTCTAAACACAGTCCACATCTGTCACTTGTGAAGAGACCTTGTGCCCCCACATACGATCCACACACGTCCTTTCACCTGTACCTCTCTTACTAGGAGCTGGTTTCTAAAATTAAACCCAAAATTTCAAATAACTTTCCTCTAGGCAGTTAAACAGCTGGCAAATGTGTTAAGTTTTCTGATACACTTCAGTGACACACGTTGAGTAACTTTGTTCCACAGATTTTTGTTCACAAAAAATAGGTCTGAAGAGACCCGATTGCCAGGTAGTTCCAGGAGAGCAGCTGTTTCTCAGCACATTGCATTGGCATCGGCTTTGAAATGTTCAGTACCTTTGGAAATACCCCATTTAGGAGCAAGATGGCTTTAAAGAAAGGAAGATGTTCTCCTATCACAAGGGGCAGGAGTCACACTTCCAGCTCTTTGAAGAATTAATCAGCTCATTTTCTTTACTTGAAATAGTAGAATTCCTTCAATTAGGAAGGAACAGGGAAAAACATCAACTCCATTTACCATTCTACTGCAAATCAGTAAATTAACCCAAATGAACCCAAATTCCTGTAGATACAGATCTTACTCCCCCTACACTGATAAAAGAACACTGCAAAAGTATCATGCAAGGAGACAAAGACAAGATCCAAATTTTCCAGCCCACACAAATGGCTTCAGGCTCACTCAACCCCCAGTGCTGAAACCAGACGGTCGGTTTGTCCCGAAGAAGCTCTCCCTGGAAGGAGAATTCCCCAGAGAAGGGATGGTTTTTGTGCCGTTAGAGCCAGAACTGCACCTCTCCCAGCCCCAGGTTGGTGCCAGAGGCCAACTCAAGCAGGAAGGACCTCGCGCTTCTGCGGTTTTCAAAAGACTTTAGGAGTCAACCTTGTTTGTCTTAGCTTCTCCCTAAAGTTAGCTGAGGCGAACTTGGAAATAAGGCTTGGCCTGACCTCTGGAAATCTCAGGGCCTGAAACCTGCTATCCAGCCCTCTTGGACACCTTCCTTATTCTTACCCCTCTTCAGCTATCCCAAATCCATCTGGCTACTGGCTATTCTAGGAGCTTCCCTTTCACTGACCTAGATTACAAACACACAAAGCAAAGGACTCTGTATTTCATTTGTCTGTCCTGAACTCAAGTCTTTTAGATGGAGTTGTATCCTTGAGATGACTGTCACACATCCCCATGGAGCTACCAGTTCAATTTTGGCAAAACTTGAAAAGACCCACAAAATTACTTTTTCTTCTTTTTTTTTTTTTTTCTAACTGGCTTATATGGCAAACCGAAAACCACACAAAAAAACCTCAGAGCTTCTAATTTGTCAGCTACAGCTGTGCATCAAGGCCGCCCGTTCAAGTTAACATTGTAGAGAAGGTGTTCAGAAGAGGTTTGGGAGTCTCACCCACACCTGGCGATGCACTGAGAAGAGACATGTTTTTCCAAAGGCACGAGGTCACGTGCCTGTCAGAGAGTTTCTGACTGGGCACAAGAAATTAAGATGTCCAAACCACTCGTGGTCACTTTTCTTTCACTCTGTTCTCCCCACCTTTTCTGGGTTTTTACAGCCTTTTTTAGCAATGTGAAAATGAAACAAATTCGTTGACATCGCTTCAAATTCAACGATTCAGCCTCTTCTCAGAGTGACTGACTTTTCATGCTGTTTGTGTTCCAGACACAAAATATAAAACCAGATTCGGATGTCACCAATGCCCTCCAAGTGCGACGCCACAGACTGGGCAGACAGACTGGGCAGGCTGTCTTGTGGCTGGGAGTAAGGGGGGAACTGAGTTCTGAAAACTCTAGTTACTCTGCCAGAATAACTTTAATTTACTTAATAGAAGAACCAAAATACTAGCAATCAGACATGAACCTACCCAGTTGAACACTTCTGAGTACCCTCAAATCCCAAAGTGCATTCACATTGTCACTGCACCAATTCACTGAGTGTCCACACAGTATTTTCTCTTTCCACACTCTCGGTGTAAGCTGTGTGAAGGAAACAGCACTGGAGGGGATGTTTGTGCATAAACTGGCTGTCGCATCGTTGCTACAGTTGAAACCTGTGTTCTACACTGCAGGAAGTCCTACAGGTGTGTTCACTTCTAGTCAACATGTTGGTTGTAACCTATTTCTCCATCCCGACCCCCCCCTCCCCGTTCACAGGGAAGGGGGCTCGTGCTCCTGCAGACCCTGGGCTCTCCAGTGGGAAGCCCTGAGCTGCTGAGCCCCTCAGGCAGGATCCCAGCGGCTCCAGAACAAACCCAGCTGAGTGAGCTGCAGCCCACAACCCCAAACTTCCAGGGATCCCTTCTTCCCAAGCACAATAAAACCCCCTCTGAGATCAACTGATACTCTGACCTCAGCTCAAGCTGGCAATGTCCACAGAAACCTGACTCACAGAACTTGGTATGCTCAAGTACCCCTTGAGTTCCACTTAATTTCACAAAGTGGAAATCGTTAAAAAGTCTAATCGAGGCCCCAGTCCCCTTTGTGCTCAGTTCCCTACAAATACTTAGTGGGTACAGCCCCTACTCCAAGGAACTTTCATTCAAACAGGAACAACAAAGAATGAGAGCAAAAAAACTGATAGCAAAGTGAACAGAACTGACCCAAGCTCAAATTAGTTAGGGAGATCAGAAATAAAAATCAGATTTTCTGATCAAATCTTCATATCTTATTTAATAGCTTGTGTTATTCAGCCACCAGGAAAAATACCCAACAAAAAAACCCCACACTCAAACCAAAACCCACACACACACACACACACACAGAGCTGCTCATTCTGAACACAATATATACATAGTCAATTACAATAGGGAGCCCAACTGAAAAAAATGGCTACAAAATATCAAAACTAGAACTAAACAACAGCACCTAAGTCATTTCCATTTTGGGGGAGAGCACCCCCTATTCACACCTACAGCTGGAGCAAAGGGACAACAGCCCTGAGCAGAGCAGAGGCTCGGCAGGGATTTCCAGCAGAAACCAGGAGCGCCCTTCGTCCTGCCCAAACCACCGTCCCCAAACCCTACTGGTTCCACGCTCCCACAGTCATTTGCTGAGAAAATATTAAAGAAATACATCTTGGCACATCTGCAAGGAAGGGATAAAACTTGCAGAAGATGATAGGAACCAGGGAAGCAGTAAAAGCCCAGGAGTGTCAGAGTTAATGATGATATGTGAGTAATCCAGTTCTAAAGGCACTGTCAGTAGGAAGAGAGCACAAATATAATAAACCACAGCTGTGTGACGTACACCCCAGTGGAATTTTTATTAGATGGCTTATGTGCACTTTAAGTATACCTGACTGCAATGCAAATTCCCACACACTTTTATTTGGGAGGGAGAAAAGTTTCCCCAGATCTCCGGGCTGAACTGCCCAGGCGAATTGTTCTGTGCAGCATCTCTGCATTTTCTGGCTCATCTTTTGAATTTGCTTCTGTATTTGTTTTATGCTGAGTCAGCCCCTTAATCTGGAACCTTGAGAATTTCATGCTTTTAAGTACTTCCCCAGCCCCTATTCTGGCACAGCTATCCCAATCCTCTGGCCCTTCTACCACTTGCCCAAATGACTACTCTTGTATCTCCCATCTGTATGAACTGTAACAGAAAAAAAAAGCAAGGGACAAGGAGAACCCTCCATTGGACAAAGGAAAATGAGGTCTTACTGATCCAAAAAGGACGTCAGATTTGTTCCAAAATCTGCTCATTTCTGGAAACACCATAAGCTTGAGCGATCGTAACTATCCTGGGAAGAAAGCTTACAAACAGAAATTTATAAACCCATTTACCTACTCGATGTTTTGAGCTCATGAAACCAAAGTGGCCACACGTGCTGCCAGCAGGACTCAGACCTGTATCACACTGGAGCTCCAGAAGCTCCTGTATCAGCCTGTTGTCAAAAAGAGTCATGAAACCCCCACCTTTCACACGGCCAAGGTATAAACCCAGGTACCACACAGTGCATTAACAAAGCTCTTTGCCATGCAGCCCACAAATTCAACTGATTCAACTAGTACAAATGGATTTTTTTTTGCAGCATCCCTAGTGACAGTCTCCCTGCTGTTGTATATATGGATCTACATTCCTATTTGTTCACATGCCAAGTAGGAAGCACCTGCCAAACATCTCCATAGATGTACTGGTGGCCTTTGCAATGTCAATTGCAGGCCCAGTAAGAGAAAGTGCCATTTTACAGATGACACCAAACCCCACAGCAAAAGGTACTTTTCCTGCATATTCAAAAACCCATCCCAAACCTCTGTAGCCCTGAACTCAAGACCCATTGACTTTCAGTAGATCTCGTACAGAATGATGTGCTCTGCAGTACAACTGCATTGCCAAGAGATCCAACACATGCATCATTTTTGAGCAATAGAGCTGTACTAGTATTGCCTCTGAAGTATGCAATTATTGTATCTTCGTTTATGATGCCATAGTTGCTTTCTCTACAGGCCTTTGCCATGTAAAAATTGGGATGGAGTGAGCAATGAGAGACTTTTGGCCACACCAAAAAAAGAGATTAACGTGGTTAACTTCTGAACTCCTTTTGCACACACAAGTTAGTGGGTGCCCAAGAAATTGCAAGCAAGTGGAAGTAAAGCGTGGCTCCCCCACCTGCCTTGCCCATGAACTGAGCTTACTATAAACAGATTCTTTAAGCTCTGACTCTCACAGTGTGTAAAGCAGGGATCCCATGCTGCTTAATTCAATTTGGCAGATAACACTGGTGAAAGGCATTGATTTCTTCCCTCACTCCCCCCTTCTCTTCCATCAATTTTCCCAGATAAGAAGCCTGTGGCTCAGACCCTGCTGGTGACGGATGCCTTGTAATTGCTTTGAATGGATTATCACCAGACATCTAGCAGGCATTTACAGTGCTACAGCTGTAATCAGAAACAGTCTCACCCAGTAGAAGGACTGGGAGGAAGAGACAGCTGTCTCTGTTGCCTCTCTCTTGTCTCTCTGTTCTTATAATAAGCCTAACTTGACTTATTTATATTTTTAATACAGTAATATCTAGGACATCCAAGTGAAGGCAGGGTCCAGAAATCCTAAGGTCAGATTTTGGTCAGTCTATAGAGGATATTTACATGGGCAAAGGGACCTTCGTAGGAAAGGTTTTCATCTTCAGCATGAACAGTACAAGTTTCATGCATGCAATCTATAAATCTAACCAAAAATCAATTTTACTTTGAAACAAGTTTCACCCAATACTATGTTCCAGCTCAAACTTCCCTCTGCTACCTCTGAAAACAACATGAAATCTCTCTTGGAGCAAATGGAAGCTGCTGTTGGTTTGGTGTTTGGACCATCAGCAAGAGTCCTCCCCTGCATACTCCACACACACACTGAAAAGGCCTCCTTTTAAGAGAGGCTAATTTCCCAGAACCCCAGTGAACCATAACTTAGAATGTTTCGTACTGGCTTGTTAAGTGTGCAGGATTTGACTAATATAGAAAGGGAGCTTTGAAAAAAGTCATGTGACACAACAAGTAATATGAAAATCCTTTGCAATTTCTGCACCTTGAAAAGCAGAAGGGAAGCAGGGGAGGAGAGGACAGTGGATTTGCTGCCACACATGTACAAACTGACTGGCGGGCTCGTGCAGCTGGGAGATAATGTACTTTGCAGGTCATTGGCTCTTCAGCACTGCGTTATCTCGCTGTAACATACACCTTGTTGTGTCTTACTGCTTAATTACAGCTGATATGCAGGCCATAATATTGCTTATCATTAGCCAGAGGATGACAATTACAATTTAAGATTAAACTGTTTTCTTTTCTTCATCAGCCAAGTCTCTGTATGACACTTCCTCAGCCCAAGAAAAGATTTGCACATGCAGAACAAATCCATATACTAATTGGTTATGTGCCCCTCACAATGATGTATAATTTAGGAAGCACACATTGCATGATGAACATCATGAACAGTACTCAGTATTGCATAGAGCCTGTATCTGAATTTGGAGGGTCAGCTAATCAGCTACACACACCTGAAAAATCTCAAGACAGCAACAGACACTGAAATACTATGATGTTCTACGGGGGACAGGTTCTGGCCTGGTGATTGTGCAGAGCAGCACCTCAACCTGCAGTAAGCTCAGTCCTCACTGTAGCCATCACTTCTCAACTTGCCTTCCACTCCATCAGCTTCACCCTCTACATTGAGCTTCATTCCTCTCCTTCCTGTTTTCAAAAAAAGGCTTGATAGTGTTTTAGATGACATCTGTCACACAGGCAGAGGAGCAGCTGCAGGCATCCATCCTCCCCCTATTATTCTCTTGCATTATGATGCACTGCAGAAATTTGGGGCTTAATTCGGCAGAACACTGAAGTGTATACTTTATTTAAAAACAGTGTTTCATACATCCCAAAGCCATTTTTTTGCTTTATGAGGGATTTTGTCTCAGAAATGTACATAGTTAACACAGGTCCTAGAGTTGTGAGGTAGTTTGAAAGACTGGATATTAAAGGATCATCAAAAAACGATGAGTCTGCTCAAGCTGAACTGTCATTAAGTAGCTACGCCCTTTCTGAGAAACAGAGATGTGTTCTTTTGCACAAACAACCTGAAGACATAAAGATTGCTTACAAATATTCTGCACTAAAATCCACAACGGCCTGAGAGATTCAACTACTGATCACCCACAATAAAGCTTAAAGACTTGAATAAGAACTGTTCCTGTACCTCTGCTAAGCATTTATGAGATTCCCTGAGACCACAGCCTTTAACTCCTGAACATAAAGTTGACAACATACAGTTCTGATGACTCTTAATGTCAGAGGTCGATGGTTTAAATCTTGTGTCCTGTAGTTTGTCAACTCCCATTTATCCTACCCAGCACACCACAAGTGATAAATCTTCCAAAAATGTGTTCTGATCTTTCACCTACAGTAGATTAAAAATAGCCCAGAGCAAGAGCTTTTAGCATTTTGTCATAGCAATTTTTCCGTCAAATATGATAGATAGCCAGCTACATGGAAAAAGAATGAACCAGCCTGGGGATCAGATAATGCAAAAGCCTGCATTACACCTCCAAGAAGCAGGAGTTTTACTCATGGTGGAAATCCCCACTTAGCTCACCCCGCTGATCCTGTGTGCTGCAGCACACAACATGTCTTAAGACTCAGCCAGTAAGGCGTTAGTTTCTCCCTGCATATTTTTCACTTAAACCTCGTAACAGTTTTGGGAGCTCAAGGAAAAGTCTTGAGTTCTGGCTTGGATTTTGAAATCTTCTAGCATGATCTTGGTCAGAATGCACATTTAAAGTTTTATTTTAAAATAATTATTTAAGGACAGGTGCTAATTTTGGCTATCTAACGTAATTATAAGAGCTTCGGCCATTTAGATTTTCTGAAAATCAGCTGCCTAAAGTGTCTCAAGTTAAAAGCCAGAAACAAAACATCTTCCTCTGCTAATTTCACTGAATTACTCTGTTGTTAAGCCTCACAGCTCTTTGAGGTATCTTCAGGTGATCTGCAGCCATGAGATGTATATCACCATTATTAAAGCACATAATGCCTTTTCACTACCAGTAAAAAGAGAATCTTGACAGCAAACTATCCTGATCTATTACTTCTAGGTACTAATGGTTTCCTTCCAAAAAGGAAAATTAAGCTGAAATGTATACATTAATTTTCATTAACCTAATTTCAGACAGATTTTACAATGTGTTAAATACTGATTTTACCGTAAGATTTTGTATCATCAACACTTTTATGAAACCCTCCCAAGAAGACTTCTGCTCTTGTTTATCACAATGGCTCTTACAGGAGCTAAACTAGTAGGAGAATGCCATAAAACGTACTCAACTGTCAGAAGATTCCCTCTGCATTATGTGCATTCACGAGCTAGGTGCAAGAGCTGCAGAAGTGTTGATAAATCCAAAGAAGGAATTAATGGCTTGAAAGTGAATCTATTTTTCTAATATTATCAGTTGGTTTAATGAAAGATATTGTCTATTACTGTAAACTATGCTTTACTTGTATCTTTAGATCATCACAGCCACAATAGCCAAAGTAGAATAGATGTCCAAAATATTTATTCAGGAAACTAAAGCTTCCAAAACTGCAGCTGCTTCTGTATTTATTCAACATGACGCACTTTCCCAGCAGCTTATAAAGACTGGAACATCTGTTTACCAGACACCTTAATGACATTCTACCTCTCTGAGTAGCATGCTAAGATTTAAAGAGTTATCATGTTAAGTCTTGCAGAGGTGCTAAATAAACTGCACCCAAAAAAAAAAAAAAAAAAAAAGCACAGAATTGCTCATAACTCTTCCCTCCTTCCTAGTCTCCATTCTCCAGAGAATCAGCAGCACAACAACCCAGGTATTTATCAAACGTAAACCAACCAGCAAAAACGGATACTAAATCATTTTGGCATCTTTGCTTTCATAGATTCTACTGTGCACGTGATCCAGCTCAAGACATCCCTGGGAGCTCCCAAGTTACTCAGACTGAAAGACAAAGGAGGTGGCTTGTGGGGGACAACACACAGAACACCCACCGCTCTGTACCTAGGAACTCTAGGAGTGAGTGAGGAGCTTAGAGTCTGTACACTCTCCCCAACAACTCAGGTCCCAACTTTGAAGTTTTACAGACAGGCTGCCCTTTTCCTTCAGATTGAACTCATTTTATTACAACATAACTAGACACGATATTCTGTATGACATATAGTAACAGAAAATGAATTTGTGAAGCCCTCAAAACAGCAGCTGTAACATAGATATGTAGTATAGGTCTTACTCATACAAGTTGTCAATAGGAAGACTTCTTTTCAGAATCATATGAGATACAGACGTAAAACTGAATTTCATCTATGAATCAGAACTAAATAAAAACCACAGAACTTTACCCATTACTTTAAATTTACTTCACTTTTTCAGAACACATTATAATTTTGATCAGACTTTACCTTTGCACCTGGAAGCTAGAGCCTGTCTGCTTTGTCTACCACCATCACAACTGGAACAACCCGCAACATCAGAAATTTCCACACTTTTCTAACAGGACAGTCATCAAAAAAAGAGACTTCACCTTGCTCTCTTAAATCCATGTGCTGGCTATATTTAGGGTTTGGACTAGATGATTTTTAAAGGTTCCTTCCAATCCAAACCACTCTACGATTCTATGACACTCTTAGTATTTGTGTTTATGTTTTTCCATAGGCTTTTTCATAGGCCTCAAGGAGCCGTTTGCAGGACCAAATTAATGTGGTCTTCACATGATCATATCATATTCATCTTGGTTTTGAAGCCTGGATCAAAAGAAGAGATTCTCTCTTATCTTTATGCCTATTTATATTATTGTATCCCCAAGAATGGGCCTGTGGAAGGAAAAGAGCCAATGAAAAACAAACACAAATGCCAGGACACTTGGGTTAAGTCAGATTTTACTGAACCCCTCAGTATCCTTAGAGGTCCCTAAGAGCTTTGGGTTTTGGAGGGGTGGGACAGGGGGTGACATAGTCTCTTCTAGTGCCAGATAATAACAGTACAGATTTCTGTCTATTTGATATTGCAATGTTTTCTGGCTAACATAGTCACGTAAGAAATTGTCTGTCATAGAGAAAGCTGCAATTTCACATACTGCAGCAGTGAGAGAGAACACAGTAAAAAAAGGTACAGCTGTTAAACTTCACACCAGAAGCCAATCCAAACGGAGGAAATGTGGGTGATTCAAGCCAGACACAAAAGCATCATTAAATGAAAGATGAAAGAAAAAAAATAAAGGAAAGCATGGTTATTGCAATTATACTGAAAAATATTTGTGATTTTTATCTCATTTTGCTGATTATTTATATTTGGGTAGAATTTGGAGGATCAAATTGACTGTGAGATTCAGACCCTGCCCCAAATGCTTTGTGATGTACGTAGTTGTGTCAAACAAAGCGGTTGGAGAAAGAAAGGCATTGAGAAAGGAAGGAACTGACTCTTCCAACACCTTACAAGTCAGCAATGGAAATGCAACACATCTCCTCTGAGAGCCATCCAGTACCTTCTAGCACTGAAACAGGCAGCACTTTCTCATTTTCTTCCAGCTGCCAGTCATCATAATACCTTCTCATCTGTATACTCATGCTAAATCCCATATGCATTAGAGACCAAAAGGCTCTGACAAATTCTACCTCATGTACACTAAACAGTGCAAGTGCTAAGGGAAAGGATTTTCTGCCTTTGATCACAGAGCTATGTAGGGTCTCACACCCCTACCAGTCATGAGAATCCATTGGATCTTAATATCAGAGGCCAAACACTCTGTCCTCTCCTTCTCTGCCCCTGCTCTTGGTCACGCAGCATCCTAAGTGCCCATTTATAAGCAGTTTATATGGAGGCAATAAACTATTCACAGATGTTATAAACATTTTACAGATTAGGGCTCTACACACGCTAGGGTTAATAATTATTTACGAAAGCAGCTATTAACCATTTACAAAATGTATATTAATTGAAACTCAGTATAATTCATTACTATGTATAATGGCCGTTATCTTTGCTGCCACACTGCAGATCAGTACAAGGATCCCCGCAGTTCAAAGATACATCCAAGGTTAGAATGAAATAAGACTCCCCAAAAGAGGCTCTGACACGCTCACACACATCACAGGTAGGATTCACAAAACTACAACCAATATAGTGAAAGGTTCTTTCACTCTTTAGTGAAAGAACCGAAAAATAGTTGCACCAGAGTTCACAGAAGAAAGGCAGAGATATGCAAGTCCCCTGAATTTTAGGCATCCTGTTATCATTGGTGCTTTTCTTGAACATCTGGGAGTATTTCCTGTTAGTGGGATGAATGAAAGTTGTAAGTGAACTCCAACTGACTGTACTGCTGTTTTCAGACACCTCAAATGAATCTCTATGCCATGGACAGAACACTTTTTAAAGGCAGGGTACAAAGCCAGATACATATATCTCTTTTTAGACAATGCTATTTATCTGCCCAAGCCCTGTGTTCCAACCAGCCATGAAGCAAGGTAACCTATCCAGAGAAATTTTTCTGGGGGGAAAAAAAAAAATTCTCCTCCCTTTTCACCAGAAACCTGGTTTTATCTCTTACAAGCAGCTGAAATTCTGGAGAACCAAAGCGCTAAGCCATCTGGCAGAAATCACCAAGGCATGTTTTTGACTCATTGTTGCAGGTCATGACCTACAACCATTGCCAGTGTTCCAGGGCTTTTTTCTCTCCCCCTTGTCTTCCCCAAAGCAAACTCAATTACAAATTGGAAAAACCCTGCAGTGCAATTCTCCCCTCGTGGGGCTGAATGTCTGTCACCTCTGTATGAACACACTTCATAAGAATTCCACAGTTGTTGGTTAGCTGTCAGTCCCAGTTACATCAGTGATTACAGAAATATTGAGCAGTTCAGGTTGGAGGGCAAAAGCACAGGTGAACTCCTACTCCTTCCACTGAATTTAGGCCTGGATTGCTAACTCTGCAGGCTGTGTTAGCAGCGAGCACTGCTGCCGTCTCTGGGTTTCTAGGACCCAAAAGCCTTATGAAATATCAAACGGCTCTTTACCCTAAAAACAACATTACTTTGTCCTGGTGACAACCTGCCCATTGATTGGGGTTTTCCTATGGAGTTGTTTTCCTCAGCATGAATTCAAATCATGTGCACATATGCCACATTTCAATTATCCATTACATAAGTGATCTTCTTGCACTAAATCTGGTTTAGTTAGAGTTTCCAATAACGGTGCATCTGCGCAACAGCGCTTTTTTCAGAACAACATTTTCCTCTGCCAGTATTTTTCATGCTTCACAACTACTTGTGTACTACCGGGAAAAACGACGCTTCCTCTTCCCGTAACACCACCTCCAATAGGTGCCCACTTTTCACACTGAACTCTGCAACCTATTTCCAGCTGAACAATTATGTCCTTTCTGCTCCCGTACAGATGAATACTTATAAGTCAGATGAGCTCAAGCTCTAATTGAAGAAAATGTTTAAGCATATTCTTAACAAAGCAAAAGAGTAAATGTATTACCACTAAATGGGACTATGCACTTGCTTAAGCATGTGCTTAAAACACTTTCCTGAATAGAGACTGACTTAACCTACAGGGCAGGCTACTCTCTAATGTAACCCTGGAGATAGAAGAAGAGTGTCCAGGCCGCCTTTGTGCAGTCTGATAAGCACTAATCTGATAAAGACTTAACCACACAGGCTATATGCGTCAATGAAGACAGTGCAGCAAGTGGATATTACAAGGATACTGCTTATCTAGCTGAGAACAAATGAAAATTCATTCAAAGAACTTGGTGCTTTAGAGATAAAAGCTGGGGAGGTCTTGTAGGGTGGACACTAGAAGATGAGGTTATCAGAACAACAGGCAGGCTTAAAAAAACCCAGTCTCTTTATTATAGTGGCAATTAAAAGATAAATGTGCAGGTCTTCAAAAGATGGAGAGGTGTCTCAATCCAATTTAAATCATTGGACAGCAGAGCACTTAGGAGTCTTTGAAAATCTGGATCCTAATGGCACTGATTTTAAAGTGCAATCAAATGTATAATACACTTTTCCAAAAAATTGTCTGTTCTGAATTATTTCTTCATGAGTTGTTGGAACAAATGAATCTGCAAATTTAGGTTATAAAGGGAAGTATGCTCCATATTTCATGTTGTCCCACACACAGAGAAAGCATGTAGAAAGCATATTGTAATCCTTAATTTGATAGTGCCACTGACATATTTCAGGAAATTGTTTACATGTGCTCAGGGAGTCCGCATGTGTAGCAAAAAGACAGGCTAATCTGGCAAAAGGTCCATTAGGAAAAATACTTTTACAATCTGAGAAAAGGGACGCTGTATGGCTGGGCGGTTGCCTGCAGTTAGATTTCTTCTACCAAAAACCCAAAGCACCATCTCTCTGAATGCGTCTCATGTGGACCCTTTTACTGGGATGCAAATCAGCTCTGATGCAGGGAAAGAACACACTGTCGACTGTCCAAGGCTGAAGCATGACTTAGTGAAGAAAGCTAATCTCCCAAGCCACTGGGCTCAAGAACAAACTGCAAACGCTGAATTATGCACCACATTGGCATCTATCTTCCTTCAATTCATTGCTCCACGCAAAGATAGTCTTGGTTACCAAAGGAGCTTTAAAAGAGGGGAAGAGTTCTGTTTGACTTCTAACTGGTCTGCACACAACTGGGGAAACTCAAGTACAGTTCAGGAGCCGCAGGCTCAGCTCCACAGTGCTGCTTTCCAGAGTGCTGCACAGAAACATCTTTCTTAGATTTTTATAACACACATCTCCAGTTTCACACCACTATGTAACCTAGTGCAACAGGGCAAAGATACAGAAAGGTAGTCCTTCTCCCACTGGTTAAATAAAGTAGATTAAATAAATGTCCACAACACCATCAAAACACTTTAAAAGCATTCTTTGATCAATTTAATTTTGTTTTCTAGAACATATTTCAGGCTTTTTTCTACCCCAGGATCTCCTAGTTTCACTGACAGATATAAAAAGTTTTCATGTACTTTTGCTTCTGAGGTAGAATACCAGTTTCAACAGGATCCCAGCCCCGAATACAAGCCATTCAGTTTGGAGTGTGACAATTAAGAGATCTTTGTTCATTCCCCGTATGATGAGCACCCGTCTCTCTCCAGCTGACTCAGTGGCAGCTACCCACTTCCAATGCTACCCAATGCTTTCAAAAACAGTACTCAATATCTCTCTAAATTGAGCCACTGATGATTAGTTCTGAAACTTCTAACAAAAATATTATTTCCCTTCCCAGACATGCCAGAGCTAAAGGAAATTTAAAATAGCTCTTTCTTTTCCCTATATCTCGAAAACTTCTCTGTAATGAAGTCCAAACCATACAGAAAGGTCTGCTTTCTCACCTAGTGAAATAGAGCACCAGCCAGTTTCATTTCCCCGACACTGAATGCTTAAATTCCCTGCTTTACAGAAGAATTGCAATTCTGAGTGAGACTCAGTGGTTTCAGTTCTCAGGAGATTTGCTTCCCACAGCTGCTCTTCAGCCAAGCTGCGAACAAACCTGAAAATTCATTTGAAAAACCCTCTATGGTTTCTCATGCTTTCACGATTACATTATAGCTCTTTCCTCAACATTTACCACCACCCCCCTGCAGGGAATTCCCCAACACATGGGTAAAATTTACCAAGAGGGCTTGTAAACCTTGATAAGCGTTTCATCTCAAACAATGCAAAAACTTGGTTTCAAATAAGTCTGGGAAATTTTCTTTTACAAGCTCTGTGATTTTGGTATGGAAGTTTGGACTTTTAAAGTTCTGTTCCCTAAGCTGGATTTAAACCCCACTGAAACATCTGGAAGGACTCACATTAATGTTTGTGGGCTCCAAATTCTCAAACTGCAAATGTCTGTTACTTTGCCGGTGACTCACTAGGAAAGTACTCTGTGAACTAGGGCTGGGGACAGCCAGCCTCTCTGATCAGAAATTGAGTTAACAGTTGGGGTATTTTATACGAAATGTCAGATGAGCCACTCTCCAGGGGCTAAAGTTTCTTCCCCAGGTAAGCACAGGGCGTGCAGGTCTCTATGCAACAGTGTGGGACCTAACTCTTTACCAGTTTCACTTATATTAGTGCTCAAGTGATCACCGAGGTCACAGCATTTGCACATTAGAGTAGCAGTCGCCATGGAAACCAGTAAACTGGCATCTGCTTGATGTCTTGTTTAAAAGGAGTGGTGAAGCTGCTTGCACTTGGGTAGGAAATCTCCTGGAAGCGTGCAGCTCCCATCACTGGAACATTTATTTCCTTCGTGCCTCAATTGCACACTCCACTTTCCAGCCTTGCCCTATTACCGGTACATCGTTTACTCGAAATGCACCAAACGCTCCCACTCACCTGAATCACTCAGGCCCATTTTCCACCACTTCTTTATTAGTGGGTTAAGATTCTACCAGAAACTAACATGGAGCCAGCCCCCAAATTCACACCCCCCAACCCAATGACAGAAGCCCTCATTTTTTATTCATATTGACAAATCAACTTTCAAAATTATTCAGAATATGTAAGCAAAATCTTGATCATTGTCATCTTATTTATTATAGTTATATGATATATGTAAAAATTCAGTGAAATTATCTATAAAACTAGCTATTTATAATCAAGGTAATAAATTTAAACATTAAGAGCCACAGTAACTGTTAGTTTCTGATGAACACATATCAAAAGAAAAAATGCCTGGAAACATATATGGAGCCTAGATCTATTTCACATGTACATTTTAAAATGTAAAATTGCCTGAATTTTACATTAACCACTACCCTACCTTTCCTGGGCCCTCGAATAAACAAGAGTGAACCTGAGACATTTCTTTGGTAGCTCTCAAAACTGTAGTATTTTGGGGGGGAGGGACACACCTTCCTATTACATATGAACATAGCTCGAGAAAAGTGTATCTTTGATCTTTCTTTATAGCCAGCACATGACAAAATAATGAATATTGTTCTGAAGTTTATCACATATGCACACACACTGCCACATAAAGTTCATGCCCGTGAACACCACTTTAAATCATCGTAAGTATTTCTGCCTGATCAAAGGAAATTGCTGAACACAGAATCAGCTACAATGACACTTGCTGGAGCATAATTTAAAATAAACATCATGTAAACAAGCTCCTGAAATATGTTCAGTGGTAGATCACATTCTTTAAAAAGATGACATGAAAAGCAAAAGGGGAGAGGGGAGGGCCTAGCCAGATTTTAACTTCATGTAACAGATACTTAGACTGGTAAATTAAATGGGCATAGGAATGTTCTCAAACATGAAGGGCAACGGACAGAGAATGGATCACGTCTGTATCAGAAATCTCTTCAGTCTGTGGAATAGGGTGACTGCATATAAACTACTTATTAGGAATGGTCTCCAAGCCATACCTGGGAACAGTTTAGAAAAATACTAGCTGGCATGGGCCAAAATTCTGCCAAGAAACATTCCAGCACTTCAATAGTACAGTATCGTGTTCCCTGTTTGAGGAACATTCCTGGGAACATTCCCAGGCATCCTTGATTTTACTAGTATGGACACAGCCTAAGATTTCCAGATGCTCACTAGAATAAAGTTTTGCTACTTGGACACCATCTTCTGAACAGAGGACCCATGCAAAACAAACAAGAAAAGGGCTTTATTACGGCAGAAATGACTGTTCCAGTCAACAATACTTCCTAAAAGGGACTCCAGGTCCAGTTTGGAACAAGCACCAGTTAGCACTTGTCAGAAAGCCGTGTGCTCATCAGACCTTTATTCTACACCCTCACTCTACTATTGTCCTGGAATACACAAAGACACCAGTGCTTCAGACAGACAGCTTGCAGACTCAAAGCACCCTGGCAGAAGATCTTAACTTTGGAATTAAAAAGGGGATCTCAAAGCATGATGAATCAATACCAGCTCTAAGGAGAAACGTCACAAGGTGTCTCTGCTAGTGAAAGCACAAACTAAACAATGCTTCCTGCCCACAAGGCTCTGACACTTCCCTTTTCCTCCTTTTCACCTTTTTCACCCTCTTAGTCCCTCTCGGTAACTACAACAAAGTGTGATTTTAACAGAGAGAAAACAGTTCTAGCTCCATGCAGCTACATCTTCCAAGTTGTAACAAACAGTTCTATGAGAACAGTGTAATAACTCAGTGACGTTCAGAAAGGCAAACAGAATGTGAGGAATCACTAGAAAAACAAAGCTGGTAACATTTTCACGTCACTGTTATGCCCACATTCACATTCAGTGCTGCCCTCCTTCCCCCCATTTTAAAAAAAGAGAACAGTAGAAGTGACAAAGGAACTGAAAAGGGAGCAAAGGATAGGTAAAGACAGAGAACAATTTCTGTTTCATGTTGCAGATGCTAAAATTCAAAAAGCAATTTGACAAACAGAAGAAGAAACATCAGCAAATCCTACATAAAAGAGGAGCACTTTGGCTCAAGACCTCTGAAATACAGAGACTGGGAGTCCATACTGGGAAGTTATCCCTATGCATTTGCTCTGTTTTCCTGCGCTTCCCTGGGCATGTGGCAGGATATTGGGCTGGACAAATCTTTTGCCTGATGCTGTATCTTTGTTCTGATGTTGATTTAATTTTGCCAGAGTGTAGAGACAAGTATCCTGTGTATTTTTCCCCCCTCGTAACGGGTCTCTATGCCAACAAGTTTTTGCATATTCCCAATATTTTTTATCCCAGCCTGGTAAGGGAGACATCATTATCACTCATTTCACAGTAGAAAATTAAAGGGGTTTTGGTTTTGTGTTTTTCTTGTGGTGTGTTTTTTTTTTTTTTAACATTCCTTACATAATTTGGTTAACAAATCATACATTTGAAACTTACGCAAAAAAGTACTATCAGGGAAAGGTATTCAAAATAATTAATCAGACCATGAAACACTTTCTATATAGAAATATTTTTAAACGGCTTAAAAATCTTGAAGGTTATTTGAAGCAAGTAAATAAAATCTGCTTGCTTCCTTTGATTTCTAATTCTTGATGTACTGGGATTGCATTTTCAAGGAGTTTTTATATCAAACTTCAAAAGCCATAGAAACTCAGCTTTTTAAACATGAAGCCAATAGTCCTATAACATGAATCTAGAGGTGAGCTCGACAAAGACTTCCAAGTATCACAATGTTAAAAGTCAAAGAGCTGGCAAAATACCTCAAATTTGAAGAGGTGAAGAAACATGAGTGGCACTAGACGGACTTGAACAGCTGTACATACTTCAGCCCAAGATTCTAAAATTTCTGTCAAAATATTGCAGTGAAAAACTAACATTCTCCATGGAAAGCAGCTATTTTTGGTGAAAATGCTATTTTATCAAAACTCTATTTTCCATTAAACACAGTTTTGACAGATATTTTTCAACTATCCTTATTCAGTGTTATCCTCTGCAGTTGAAAATGTTAGCAGTTTTTTTAGGCTGTCTCTACAACTGCAAAGATTTATAGGGACTTGGCAAAGATGGAAAACAGAAATAAAATTTAAGATTTAAGACTAGGATCTCTGCCCCTTCATATTATACACAGTCCTAGAAATTCTTTTTAAGTTTAATAGAGTACGTGATAGTGACACAGCACCGTGATGCTACTTCAACAAAACAGTAATATTTGCTTTCATGAGTTTTTTTCCCCTGACTAGTACCGACAAAGCACAATTCCTCTATTAGTACAGCACTGGAGACTCATTTTGGCTAAACAAAGTAGGGGGTAATTTTTCACCTCCTCAGGTCCTGGTACCACCAGTCAGGGTGTTGATTTTGGAAGTTCTGTCACATCTGCTGCAATTAGGCAGCACTCCCTGGGCTAACACTCCCAAGGCAGGCTGGCTGCTGCTGCCTGGTTCTATCATCTTACAGCTCAGTCTCAAGTAAATCTGATGGGAAAAGAAGAATCAGAGGGTGCAAACCAGAGACATTAGGAACAATCAGGAGGATAGAACACTTCGAGTGCCATATTTCATGCAGCACTTTTTTTTAAGCTTTCCAAAATGTAGGGGTTTGGGGCTCTGAAGTCAGGGGCCACATTCATAGCTGCTATGAACTAGTGAAACATTAAGGCCAGTGGAGTCATACGATGTTACAGCAACTGAAAACACGACCCAGGTTTTCCTGCCAATATTAGAATATCTATTTCTTATGCCTTTCCTTCCCCTTCATCCCCTGCTCAGATGAACTTATGT
>BJBW01004152.1:129409-142987 GCA_004320125.1 Scolopax mira
ACCGACATTATTATAAATCCTTCTTCCTTCCTTCAAGCCTGCATTCCCCAGCCCGTTCCATCTCTCACTTCCCCCTCAAAAATGACAGACTGACTCTAATCTCCCACCTGCATAAATCTCCTACAGACAACCACAAATATTTTAGCTATGCTGATTTATGGAAGCACAAGCAAGACTAAACCAGGAGATATATCCTCCATGCACAATGACTGATGGCTTGCTGCAAATCTTTCCATTTAAAGTGCTGTCACTTTTGCAGTTCCACAGCGTGAAAAAAAGGAATAAAATAACATGCAGTAATGCAACTTAGGGCAGCTCCTGGGAAAAAAAAAAGCATTTGTGCAACCTGATTTCCTACATACAATCCTTGTTACTAATTCAAGAAATTCTGTTTCAGAGAGGGTGTGAAAACAGCTGCAAGCCCCTGCAAGCCCTCCTCCTGTCCCTCAACCACCCCATTTTGTGACTTTAACTGACCACAGCAATCTTGATTTACAGCCAATGGGAAGTTGTCTTTTTAGCCAACACTTCGTAGCTGATGCTTCCTGCTTTAGTACCCATGGACTGAAAGAATGAATGAATATGAGAATTCCTTACGCAGATATAACTACAGAAATACACAAAATCAGGCTGTAGCTCCCGACTCCAGAATACTTAATGGCAAAGACCTCCCTGAATTCAGTGGCCCACGCTTTGAAGGCCACTAGGCACAGGCAACATCCCTTGACCTGAGTGAATACCCATCACAGATGGGATTAGTCTGACAAGAACAAGATCAGAACCAGAGTTTACTCATGGCAGACAAACAAAACAGACACGAACTGCGCACAACAAGAGACCTGTCAGCATCTGGTTCAGTGTCTCCATGCTGTGTAAGGGCTCCACAGAGGCCAGAGCTTTCAGAGGAGATTGAATTCATTTAGCTGCTCTGAGCCAAGCTGTTTTAAGATTTGTGTTTTGCATAAGGACATCAACAGGGACAAATAATGCGTTGCAACAACAGCGTTATTACTCTTCTGCTGAGTACCGAGAGTCACAGTTTCAAAGAGCTGGGCTGAGACCTAAAGTCACAGAGCAAATAAAGGGGTTTCTGAATTCTTGGCTCTACCAACACCATTTTTCCAGCCCTGTTTCCTCCTCTGCACCTTCCTTGCAGCGGGTGAAGGCTCCTGTGCTAGCCTGTTGAAAGCCACAATTTCACCTGTTGTCACAAGCATGTTAGTGGTAATGTTGGATTGAACAGCTGGAGGCTTCCTGCTCTACTGCAACTAATTGACTAGTGAGTAAAGCCTTACACAGCAGCATCACTGATCATACTCCTTTTGTTCAAGTCTAAAATTTAATTGACTTACCAAAAACTTCACTGGGCACAAACCATCTCTGTTTTCACATTCTGGCTCCAAGATATTAGCTGGACAAAAGAAAGAAAGAGGCATAATTGGTTAAAAAGAAGAGCAACAGATATTTTGTTTCTTGAGAATGCAGAGCAGCACAGGCATATCTGAAATGCAATGGTTATTTTAGGGCATGTTATGTTGTCTACATGGTCTATTATACAGAATTCTAGACTCAATTTCCTCTCTGGGTTCTATGAATAATCACTTCCTTTCTCTAGACCTTAAATTCCTCAGTGAGTGAAATGGGGAAAATTATATATACCCTCCTTAGCAATGCTTTCAATGACCAACCTTTATGCAATAGCTAATTGTCTGATATTATTAATAAAGAGGAGACCAGCTGTCAAGTATCTTGGGACATATTCCCATCCATATCAGTGACAAAGTTTCCTTTAGTTTTCTCATCCAATACTCACTAGTGAAACCTGCCAATACCTGTTCTAACAAGAAACTTTGCCGTGAATAAAAAAGCAGCAAACCAGTGGTAACATTTTGTACTTGTTTTTAACATCTTGTAAATCCAACTCAGACATGAAAAGTCCTTATTTGAGAAGAAAATTTAAAAAAACAAACCAAAACAGAACTCAATGACACATACTCCAGTAAGACTCTAAGATTTAATTACATATAGATTTTCTGTTAAATAACATCTGGAATTTGCTCTAAAAGTAACTTTATAGACTGCTTGCAGATTTCCTTGGGTCATCCGCTTGAAGTGGTGAAATAATACTTAAGAAGAAACACTATTAAAGCACTTTAAAAAAAGGTAAATGAGGATTTTGAAAAGTTTGGCAGTGGGGTAGAACGAATCATCAACATGAGGACAGCAGAATGTTCCCCACCTTTCCATCCCAACTTTTAGCACGAAGCACTTTTCAGTTCATGTGTCAGACTGACAGCAAGTGCCTTCAACCATTTTGACAGCTATTTGTATTTCTACCACCTAGAGTCTAACAGGAAGTTCTCAAATCTGTTCGACACGGCAGATGTTGGTGAACAGCCCAATACAAGGGCACAGAAGCACGATAAAGCTTAAACTGATGCTCCCAGGATGATACTTTGTTCTTTACATCTCAGAATCCATACTGTCTGTCTCTGTGATAGTCTAGTTGAGCTAGAGAAAAGATTAATTCTGCTAAGGCATAAAACCTGAAGGCACAGTCTTTGACAAGCACAAATTTTAATTAATGTACTTGCTGTGAAGTAGCTGCCGCCAGGAAAAAATGAACAGAATTTTGGCTTAAATAGCCTAGACATCAAAGAACAGTTCCAAAGAGGTCTACATAAAAAGCAGTGTGGTAGCAACTCAAAGGAAAAAATAGAAAGGTCTTAGCCAAACCATGAAACATCAAGGAAATGGAAAAGAAAAAGTATCTATTGCTTTTTTATTTCTGCTAGTCTTCTTTTAGACACATGGGCAGTAATTTTGAATAATTGTACATTATCCTCCTAAATCCTTGGGTTATATGTGAACCCATAGACGTCAGAACAATAGACAATGGTTACACAAGAAGATTATCACTATGTGAGAAATACAAGTACAAATAGGTGGTGTGGTCAGGGTTCAGGACTGAGATACAAGTGAGAGACAGAGTATCACTGCTCACAGGAGTCTTGGTTCAAGTTCTGTCTATTACTTGGAGTGGATCTAAGCAATTTCTGCTCAAAGTTGTTATTTCCCCAAACGTTTGTGTACACACATGAATATACAAGACAAACAAAGGACACATTTATTAACTTAAAATAAAAATTACTTCAACTGACAGTGTGATGCCAAAACATACAGATGAAATGTGTTTCCATATCCTGCCTGCAACTAAGATTGTCATAGACGTTCAGTCTCTTGGTACCTAAAGATGATTCTATCGCTGATCTCCCAAAGGCTAAACACAGCTATATGAGACGCAGAATATAGGATGCCATCACTTACCAGAGACATGTGGGAGTAAGCAACAAGCTCATGATAGTAAGGTTACAGCATTATTTAGCTGGTTAGATGACATTTCCACATGGTTTGCAATTTCAAATTAACAAGTCAAGGCAGACGCTCCTAAAAAGAAGTTTTTCACTTTTCAGGAAAAGTTCAGAAGTAGTTTTTAGAGAAGACAGCAGCTGCTCTCAGGCTGCCTGCAGTTCACACGGGAATATTTTAGTAGCACACAGTGGACTATTAAATGGCCATCAAGCATAATGAATTATAAACCAATTCTAACATAGCATGTAGGAAAAAAATTCTTCAATTTTTTCCTAAGAACAGGTAAAGTTGTTCCTCATGTAGCAATAACAGTGTACCATTTTATTATTAATACTTAATCATGTGGGTTATTGCATTGGCTTAGTTAATGAAAGGGTGTTGTCCCCCAAGATTAATCCATAATTGAAAGTAATAAACAAAGGTTTTGTCTTATCAAGATGCACTATCAACAACATTTACCCTTCTTTAATTTTAAAGAATGATTTAAAAATAGAGCAGAAAGAATGTATTGTTACCCTTGTGGCCATTGGACAGACTGGGAATGCTTTTTTGAGCAGAGGAGAGGAAAATGTATTTCAAACTGAGCAAGAAAGCTGCCATTCCAAACACTAAGAGGAAAGTTTCGTGCAAGTGCAAATACTGTGTACAGTATTTTGCACAAGTAAGAAAAATCTGACAAATTAAGGGACTCTATAACTTTTCAACCTGGATTTTTACCCCCAAGTAGCAACCAAGGACACTGCTGATGTGCTCCAGCTGTGGATTCTATATGGCAAGAGAGATAGATTTGTTAAGTATCAGCTGAGTGTGCATCTGCCTGCTCCTTTCACTGCAGGTTGCAGATCTGATGTTATAATAGGCAGACTTCAAAACTGCAAAGAACGGTGCTTTAAACACAAGGGCCAGATGGTTCTGATCAAAAGAAAATAAGTCAGAAAAGCAAACAAATGCACTCAGTAAACCAAGGCAAAAGGGTATTTTTTCTTTGCCTGCTATTGCCCTCATTATCCTTAATGGATAATGGTTCTGGGAAAGAGATTTCAATATATGCCATAAAAAAGCTGTGGCCAGTCTACAGAGCATGTTAAGCAGAGGGAAGGATAAACTACTCTGGATGTTCTAACAAATGAAATGATTTAATAACATCAGTTGGTATAGCTCACTTATAAAAACTTTCGTAAGCTTTAGCACTGTATTTTACTCGTTTGAGGATTCTTGACAGCTGTTAAGACACTTTCCAGCTATCCAATTAGAGAAGAGGAATGGTACAATTCCAATAACTTATTTCAGAATTTGTCAGAAAATTAAGAGAAAACTATCATGACTTTTTTTTTTTCCTTTTAAAGAAAAAGGTATTATATCTGACATCTAAAATATTTCTTGAGGAGTGGTAGTAAGGAAATATTTGCACATGGCAAACAGGCTGAAACCTGGGTAAGAACAAATTCACAATAGTTCATGGAGCTGATGGAAGTACTTCTCAAGACAGTCACAGACAACTAGGAAGGTCTGTTGCAGGTTTTATTTTTGGCTTGGTTAAACGTGATATATAATCTTATCAGATGTATTGCAGAGAGATAAAGCAGTATAGAACAGAGACAAGATCTGGGATATTTAATGAAACACCTTCTGTTAAAAATTCAGCTACATAAAAGGGCTGCATCCTGCAAACTTCTACAGGCCCAAGCAGACGGTCTGACCAGCAAACTGTTTCTATTTATTGGCGAGTTTATCTAAGTACAAACCTCTTTCCCATCTTTGGATAAAACTGGCAAGGAGAGGGACATAAAACACTAAGACCTGGGCAAAACCTGTCAGTCTTACCACCAAAGGCAGTTGACGACTCAGCTCAGGAAAGACTGACCTCCAGACATGATCAGTACAACCTATTGACTTCCACCAGGCACAGCCTAGACTTAGAAAATATCAAAAATAGATCGCTTGGGAAAGATGGGACGTGGAGAGCCTTGTGGTTAAATTTGGAAGTATCCATGGACAAGCCAGGACAAGAGAAGATCTTATGCTGCATTTCTATTCTTTACTTTTTGGAATATATCGAAAGCTAACAGGGAGAAGAAATTCACACAAATGGGAAAAAATAACTCCCAAGCTCAATTTGTGGCTGTGATACCAGCTGTTTCTTGCAAACTTTGACAGGTCGCTTACCCTAATTTCTGAATATAAAGTACATTTAAGTACTAGTTTCAGATGCATTGAGAGAGCAAGATAAGCAGCAGAGGTAAGCTGAGGTTTGTAAAGTGCTTCAAAATCCTTCAGCTGCAGACAGTGAAGAAAAGTAAATATTCAACATGTTAAAAAGTTTCCAATGTTCAAAAAGCTTTTTACCATTATAAGTGGGAAATTCACACATCCAAAGGATACACTGCCCCTTTTCTTGAACCAAATTATTTTCTGTTCCTACTGTGATCACAAAGCCTGATGGAGTGCTTACATCCAAGTTCTTGGGCTATCTATTATGGTCACCAGAAAAAATGCAGTCTATTTCTCTGCAAGTTAGGCCAACTCTGCCTAATGTTGTAAATGCCAAGAATGGTGAACGTACAGGGTCTGAGAAAGAGAGAAAATATTACTTCACCGTGCAGACAGCTAACACAGAATTGCTTGCAGCGGGGCAGGAAATCATATCAAAGATCTCTCTGTGATCTTGGCACCTCCCACAGAGATCCTCATCCTTCCTACTAATGCTCATGGAAGATTGCAACAGCTCCTGTGCTTGTCCAGTGGGACAACAAACAAAAGGCTCGAACCAAACAATCATGGATGTAAGTTGCTGATGCTGTGTGGTAAACTCAACCATTTTTCTAACACCTCGGCTTCAGAACAGTCATCTATTCTCTGTGTAGCCAAGATAATGAATCTCACTGACAACGCAAGGCAAAGAGAGGCATGGTGAAGAAAGGAGGAAGAGCTCTGAAGTCAAGATAGATGTTTTAAAAGGCTGGGCCAAGTGGTATATGCCTGTCCGGTATTTCCTTCTGCCTTCGTCTTCTGAACTCTGTAATAGCGTGTGACTAATATCAGTCCTCCCACTTCTTCAGCCTAGTCATTTCAGCTGATATTTTAAAGTGTACCACACTATGTGCTGACATGCCTCCACCCTCTGCTAGCTTTCCTGTTCTAGAGAGAGACAGAGAGAGAATGACTCATGCATCTCTCCTACTATTCAAGCCTTTTAAGCAAATTCAAAGGAAAGTTTTAAAGGTGTTCTCTTGATTTGGGAATGCCTGGGTGGGGCTTTCTTTTTTCTGTGTGTGCTTGTTTTGTCAAATTATATGTAATTTTCCAACCTCTATGATGCTGAGACATTTTAATAATTCATGAACCTTTCTGACACTGTCAAATTACAATTTGGAAATGTCAGAGTACCCACTGGTATAGGCATTTGTGGATGCCTATAGGAAAGGAAACGGAAAAAAAGAAGGATGGTAGAATTAGGTTGCTAAATGCCATGTCTGGCTTGTACTCTATTTGACAGCCATAATTAAAAGCTGAGGTGGTAGAAAGAAGAAAGTGAAAAACCTGAAAGTGAATGCATTTTACACGTGATACCAATGCTAAGTGACTTCAGCATCTTCTGAAGAAAAAGAAATATTGAAGATTATTATTTAACTTCCAGCCCAGTGATGTCAGATTTAGATGCAAAGTATTTTATCACCAACTCTAGGCATCTTCAAAAGATAGCCGTATGATGCTTATAAAACCAAAGGTAGAACAGCAAGCAGTCCCAACCACAATTGAGCAAAGAAACAATAACACCATCAGGAAACACGGACTTGAAATTACACCTCTAAGTTTCCCAAAACTTGAGCTATTTTGAAGGAGTAGGCTATACTTCAAGAGCAGATGAAAATCCTCATCAGGAAACCGCCTGCCTGCAGATCCCACTTGCAGCTTCACCCAAACACAGCTCATTGTAACAGTAATGGGATCATACAAAAAAAGAGCTGGATCGCTACAAAGGCAGATCCTCATCCCTTAGGGCTTTACAGGTCAAACTGGGCTCCATCCAGGGGCTCACAGACACCAGTGGATGTGCCATGGTCATGTGGCCTTAAGGAAACAGACAAACCAAAACTTCGCTGCTTTATCGTGTAAAACACTATTAAAACACTATTTTTTTTAAAGAACAATTAAAGTTAACTCATGTTCAGAACTCTTAAATAGAACAGAAAGCTGCCCTTAAAAGCAGCTCCTTAGAATCAAGAATCTGAAGAGAAAATCCTGAGTTTGGAAGAACTGTGTTATTTTGTTTTTAACCTAGATCCACAAAGAACAGGGAGGGGAGAAAGTCATTAGGGAGATCACCAAGAAAACACATCAGCTCTAAAGTTCTCTCATAGACTTTTCTATTCTGGGTCAAATCTTGACCTCGGACATGATCTAGGGAAAAGCACAATCCACTGATATAGGCAGCTTGCTGAATGGCCTCTAATCTTGTCCCCAGGAGGACTGCTACCTTAAGAAACTCAGATGTCTTCCTCCTCTACCAGCAATGAGCTCCTAGGGATTGAGATGTTCGTTTTTCTGGAACCTGAGTAGCTAGGCAAGACCTAAGAGGATAAGGAGACAGGGGTGTAGGGGACTAATGTTGGATAACGGGCTTCAAGGGTTGAACATCCACATACTTGTTCGAGATGATAAAGTGAGAGGTGTCATGCTTTGGGGGAGGCTGTCTGATCTTTGAATACATGGGCTACCTGTTTCAGGGGAAAACGCAAGTGGCTGAAGAACTGCTGAGCTGTCTCTTACTTGAGACAAAAACCCACTACCTGCCTCTAAATCAACCCGAAGGTAGATTCTAATGATACACTTCCTGTCAACCTCACCTCTTTTGATTCAGTTCCTCCTCTTATGACGAAGAACTTCCACAAACTGCCCTGAGGAGGAAGAACGGGTCAAAGCCCCGTCGTGAGGTAGATTCCTGAGTAGATGGCCCCTTTGTGGGGACAGTATGAGCACCCACAGTGTGGGCCATAGGTGCCTCAGTGGTGCTTCTTTCTCCACACGCAGCAGACTATTCAGAGAAGGAAGTCCTCCACTTTGTGGTCGGCTTCTCTCAGCTAACAAGCCGCAAGTGCAGCTGAGATTCCCTCACAGGGAAAAGCCTTCGTAACTGCTCGGCTACTTTCTTTTCACACAGCTTTCCATGCGCAATCAGTTTCCAAACGCAGCTGCCATCCCTCCTCCAGTATCAGCAAGAAAACCAGGCCGCTTCTGATCCCAGCGCCAAGCACAGCACTGGAAACGGGGCTCCTCCAACGCCTCCCCGCTGAGGGGTGCGGGCGGGCCTAACCTTGACGGGGAGGACAACGGGCTTTATGCCCAACCGCGGCCTCCAACGGGCACCGACGCGTGTGGAATCTGCTCCCCGGCCCGGCCCCTGCCCGCAGCGAGATGGCGGCCGCCGGCGCTCGCGCCGCCTCAGGCGCCGGCCTTTCCCGCCCTCCCAGAGCGCGTCCCCGCGCGCTGCCCCTTTAAGAGCCTCCGCGGCGCCCCCTGGCGGCCGCCCCCCCCCCTCCCCCCTCCCCGGCGGCCTGCCCCGCCGCGCCGCTCCCCGCCCGCTTCCCCCGGCGGCGGGAGGAGCCGCGGCCGCGCCGGCACCCGGGGCGAGGGCGGCGCCGCCGCCGCGGCCGCAGACGGGCGGAGGGAGCGCGGCGGGGTGACCGCCATGGGCCTCCCGCGGGGCCCGGCCTGCGGGGCCCGCAGCCGCCTCCCGCCGGGCGCCTCTCCCCGCTCGCAGCGGCGGGGTCCGCCTGGGTGAAAGGGGGAACCGGGGTGGGTGTGACACCGTGGGCCATCCCGACCCACGGGGTTGGATTTTTTTTCCCCACTCGTTAAACCCGGCGGTACCACCACACGCCGCACTTCCATGTTGGGTCGTTTTAAAACTGAGCGGGTGCGGGAAAACCAGCGGGGCCGGCGAGAAGCAGGGTCAGCGCCCCCAGCAGAACTCGCCGGACCCGGCTCTCCCCCTGCGGCGGAGATTCTGGGACAGGGACCGAGGCTCTTCCCAAACTGCTTCCTGAAGGACTAGTACAAACTTCCCCCCAACCTCTCCACAGCCAGAGCACGGGAAGAACCGGGGAAGCGTTTCATTTCCAGTTGGCTCCCCCACAGCCGTGAGGGGGCAAGTTTTGTCACTCGATGGCCATGGCCAAGCCGTTAAACACACACGTTCTTCCACCCCGAATCTCTCACGTCAATGGTGCCCAGGAGTGAGAGTCTCTCCCGGTGGGGCTCCGAGCTGACATGTGTCAGTGACTCACCCGGCCGCTTGCCAAATCATTAGACCATGACTATCTCTTAGGAAAAAAAAAACAAAAAACCAACAACACAAAACCAAAACAAACCAAAACCAAACCCCCAAAAGCAGGCCAATAAGCAGCTTCTAAAGAATAAAGAAGGGACACCGACAAACAAACAGCATCAATACTCCCAGCTGGCCACCCCCTCCTTGTGGGCCAAACTCTCTGAACTGGGAGGCCACGTTTTATCACTTAGAGACGGCGAGTTCGATTGCGGAGCCTAGTCTGATGGCTGGCTGGAGAATTTGTCTCTCGGCTCAGAGAGAAAGGATGGAAGTCGATTTGACAGCTGCGAGGCTCCCCAAGGATTCCAGCCCCAAAGTGCACAGAGCAGTGACAGACACGGCCATGCTCTGAATATCAATGAAGCTCTGCCTGGGAATAATGCTGAGGCAATACAAATTGCACATGTTCAGCTGGAAGGTTATCACTATCATTATAGTTATTAATTATTGTTATTATTACTTCTATTATTAAGACATAAAAGAAGGCAAAAAGCCCCTCTTGGTCTTACAGAAGACAGATGAGTTCCCAGCTCTGACCCTCTGCATGGATGTAGAGTGGAACTACAGAGGGTTAAGAAGATCCTGCACCATAAAAAGCTGCGAAGCTTTCCGCTCGTTAGAGAGGGAATGGGACTTGGTCTGAGGTCAGGGAAGAAAATGACTCATTTGGACCCAACTTTGCTGTGTTTTGTACAGGGCGCTGCAAGTGGAAACTCTCTTGCTGTCTCTTCCCAGGGAGCTGCCCTGTGGATCTGGAAGCAGTCTGGTGGGATGCCAGGAGAGGAGCATTGGAACCAAAGCACGCCCGCTTCTCCTGGTGTGCCTCCAGACCACCACCACCAACCTATTGAGCTGGCAACTGCAGAACTTGCAGCACAATTTGGCCTTCAATATCTGCCAGATTGCAGTTTATTAGCTTAAAATAACAACATGCAGGTCCCCGTTGCTTGATGCCTTGGATGGGTGTCAGTAAAACTGGCCATCCTTTTCTGCCTCTCGCAAATACAGGTGATCTCATGTGAAAGCCAATTTAGATTCTTTGCTTATTCTGTCTTCTTAGCTTTCTTGGGAAGTCTCAGAGAGGTGGTTCAAATTTCTTTCAAGTTGCAGTCAAATGCAGCATTGGGGAAACAAAAAGAAAAAAAAGAAGAGAGTGCAAGAAATTAAAAACCCACCAGGCCTCTGAGCAAAATGGCTTTTGTGCTGATATTCAGAACTATTCATTTTGCCATTGGAGAGAAGAGAGGTCAATTAAAGCAACATACTAGAACCTGCTTATGTAGCAAATTTATTCCTGAAAAACAGATTTATAAGGGAAACTAAGCTCAGTGGCAACACCATCAATTCAGTCAGAAGCAGCACAATTGTTTGGCTAAAACTATGGCAACTGTACAGATACTAACATGCAATCCTGCTTTATTAAATCAAACCTCTAGTGAATCTGTTATCACCATAGTAACACTGTAGTTATTACATGGAAACATGTTGAACTACAGTTTGATATTAGCATCTGGTTAGCATCTGCACAGTTTCTTATTCACATTACTAAAATTATAGTCCAGGCAGAAAAGAATTTAAGTAAAACTATAGCTTGAAGGCCAAATCCTGGTCTCAGGTGCATTATATTTAACATACAGGTCCATGATACATACCCTATATCTGGATTTATAATTAGGGTCTTGGTGTGGTATGTGGAGGTTAGTTATGTATCTCCTAGGATGCAAATACACACACACTGTGTTATTCATAATAATATCCACGCAAAAAACCCGCAAACCCATGTAATAATTGCAACTGACCCTCTCACAAGTGCTCTCCAAAGCAGCCCAGGTTTGCAGAGACTGCTTCGAATGCTTCAAAGCTCCAAGCGGTTTCAAACTGAGCTTGTTTTATTCTTATTTATTTTAAGCCACCTGCCACAACATTTTTCCTGTCTTCTTCCTCCCACAGAAAGTGTGGCGCTTTGTATTCAGGCCAGCGCCGATTTGTGAATAAAGTTAGGAATTTGCAATCTGAGAAAAGTGATAGGTTTAAGGCCCCAAAATCTACACACCATTGGGATGAGAAGTGGCTGAGTTATATCACTAGAAAGAGATATTCTTGGGTTTAAAATAAAAAGTATAGGGAAAAAAAGGAAAAATAATGGTTTTCTTTTGGGCTGGTAATAGATTGCGATATACTTTTTTTCCTTGGCACTGAAGCCGCCATACTTAGACTCCCAGTAATCACATTTTTAGATCTATAGATAGAAGATGGAAACCAGTAAATGTTCTTCCAATTACTAAAACATTATTTCTTTTTTGCAGGCTGTAGCATAAAAATATAAGATGGAACAAAGTGCTGCACACTATTCAAAATATGCCTATTCTTGCCAGGGCTTTTAGGGAATACAGCCGGGTTCAGGGTGAAAGAACAGATTAGTGAGCACAGGTTGTGTTATTTTCTTTCCTCCTCAATAAACTAAAGATCTCTTAAGCAAGAAAACAATTGTTTAACAGCTGGGTATTACATCTACATAAAAGATAGGTCCAGTGCCTTTTCTCAGGAAAAAACTAAACTTTTCAGGGACTGTATATTGCAAACAATTGGAATAGGTGGCATTTCATTGCAATTCTACTTCATGTTCAGTTGCAAAGGTGACACACAAGATCCCTGGATCATGAAGTTATTTCCATACAGATCACAAACCCATTTCTTTGAGTGTATGCAGGAGAGATGCATAAATTGAGCTTAACTGACTACATGGACTAACTTGCTACTACCCTTGAAGCCATCTGTAGATGCAGAATAAATTAAGAGATAAATAGTTAGATTAAAATAAGCACTATCTTAATATTCTAATCTTCAAGCAAACCAGAGTATTTTGACTGGGTTACACCTATCCTCTACTTCTGTAATGAGGTAGAGTACATGGCAAGTGGCACTGGATTAAGTGTATAGCTTTTAAAAGTGTTTAAGTATCTAAACCCTTAGATAATAGTTAGATTTTTCAAGAGCACACAGGTGCCTACCTGTCACCCAAATCAGCGGGCAGTAAGATATCCCAGATGGTCTCAAAAATCCTGCCAGATATAGCAGCCTTTCCAAAAGGGACTAATACCTCTTAGATAATCCAGTCCTAGGCATTTGCCAAGTAAGAATATATTTAAACAAGTCTTTTAAAGCTTTGATGAATATAGGTCTCATCAGTTACTTGTTGAATATTGGTAGGATTTGTGGTTTCAATTGCACCGGGAGACAAGCTTCAAAATTTAGATTCAATTAATTCTATTTTTCTCTTTTTGTGTCTGCTATCATGGAAGGTTGACGGAGCTTATGGGTGACAGACAGAAGAATACCTGAATCCATGAAATACACAGCCACAAAGTTTTCTGATCTTTCTGGAGGGCGGCCATTTCGATAACACAACACACAATAGACTTGTGTAGCCCAAGGAGAGTGTGGTGGCAGCTACAGAGAGCTCAGAGGGGCCTTAACAAGCCCAGAGAGCATCTGCAGGGGCATTTACTCCTATTTCCTACATAACCCAGGTGAAGCAGTTCCACTCAGTAATTACTATACTCAAGTAGCTACTCTTCCAAGCTGCACAAGTGAAAATTAACGAGGCTTTGGGTAAACCCTGGGGGAGGAGGAGTCTCTATTGCTCAACTACGACAGCAGGTGAAGCAATGCCAGTGCTATTTTGGGAAGAGATTAACATTATTAGTGTTTTACATATACTTATTTTCTGCAGACTATAATAAAAAGCACTATTTTGGCTCAAACCACTGCCACAAACTGAGATTCAGTGCAATAGGCCCTACAGTAACGAGATACAATCACAGAGTATCCATCACAACCTGCAAATCTGAAACAGGGCATTTTTGGTAAAAAAA
>BJBW01004152.1:143018-257039 GCA_004320125.1 Scolopax mira
ATAGAAGAAAACATAAAAAACACCACCACCAAGGGCAAACAAACAAAAATAACAATTGGAAAAAGGAACAATTTTGCAGGAAAACCTGCAAGTTTTTTTTGTGCTTTTAGTCACCCCTCAGATGTATAGATACTTTTTCCTTAAGTATAAGCTCTGTAACCCCCTCCTGCCTCCCACATCAAGCAAGGGCTAAAACATGATCCTTCTCCGCATGGGATAAGGATGAGAAGCAGCTTTGAGAAACACAGAATCCCACCAGCAGAGAGCCAACAGAAGAAAAGCTTTACTTTAGAGTTCTTGGGGGACTTAAGCTCAGCTTCCCCAACACACACAAACTCTCTGCGAGGAAAACACATCGCACAGACTTACCGGGAGGTGACCCAGGCGAGGGCAACAACCTGCTGGGACTGATCCTGATCCTGATCCTGCCTGGCTGACTTCACAGGGAAAACTGGGAGCACTGTGTGTTCACTAGGTTTTTTTTTTTTAGGTAAACAAGAAAAGGAGCCCAACAAGGACTACACTGAGCAGTCACATCTCTCAAAGTACAAAAGGTAGCTCATACATATCCCTGCTTAACCAAAAAGCAACACCACATGAGGTGTTGGATCCCAAAAAGTCCAAAATCTATTCCAAAAGGATTGATCTTTTGCTGTTTCTCCTCTCACTCTGATCCTTGGTGTTCCCTTCCTCACTCTTCAGCTCACCTTTCAGGAGTAACTGCTGCTTCCAAATGGCAATTTCACAAGCACCTGTGAGAGAACTTAATTGGAACTAATTATCTGTTGGTTGTCTGGGACCTGAGGAGTCACAGCAATTACTTCAGTCAAGAAACAACCTGGGGGAGGGCGTTGCTTCTTTTCAGAAAAATGAACTAAGCTACTCCCTAAAGGAAAGTTCTTAAAGCGATGGAACCTCTGAAATGCAAGTTAAATACAAGTCAGTGAAATGACTGCCACCAATGATTTATTACTGCCATTAATAACCACATTGCTAACACAGTAATATGTATATGCTCACAAAAAATAGCTCTTCTTGTGCTAGTTTGGAGATGATTATTGATATGGATCATTTTGGACGTGGGTCTAATTGGGACTTATCTACATGGAGAAAAAAGGAAAGGCAGAGGTGAGAGGTTAAAGAAAAAAGAAAGCTTAGTAGAAAAAGCTGTGAGTTGGAGAAAATAGTTGTGAGCTCAAAGCAGAAAGAATTCAATGAAAACTGCAGAAAATTCTCTGGTGATTCATAAGTGTGGAGTTCTCCTTCTGTGAAATAATGATAAGTGAAATTAAGTCCTCTTTCAACACTACAGGACATTTCCTTTGTGATGGAGACGAATCCCTTAAGAACTGGGAGGAGGAGCATGAGCCATAGGGAAACATTGCTGTTTTAGCCAAGAGAGAGCAACATCAAATTTGCAATATATGTTTGCCTGTGTAGCACAGGTGCATTTTAACCAAGTCTCCTGAGAGATCTGCCTAAGGCCAGACTGTTGCTGTAAAAAAAGAATAGAAAAGAAATATGTTTAAGTAAAGGCAAAGGTAAATTTGGCTGGAATGCTGCCTAATGGGAGAAAGAAGGAACAATACAATTTTTTAAAAGCAATTCTCCAGAGGCTGGCTCCCCTTAGACTTCCCGGCAGCACACGTGCTTGGGCGGATACGATACAGGTATTTATTTTCAATTCTGCTGAAATGCAAAAAAAAAAAAAAAAAAGATAGCCCTCCTGGAAGCATAACTAACTAGTTCGGGACAAAGCAAAAAAAAATTTCAGAGTACATGGTTTTAGTAGCGGCCAAAGTAGAGGTTGTAAGGGGTGACATCAAGAAGCATTAATGCAATCGTTACATTTAGCAACTACATTCTTAAACCCATTTAGCTCTGTCTTCAGTGTCTGCAGAATCAAGCAGAAGACAACCAAAGGAGGAGACGATGGCACCCAGTGATGGGAAGAAATGCCAGTGAAAGGAATAAAACTGTGAATACATTTTTAGGGCAGGAGTTGTTTTGCTGGAGGCTGCCTGTGTCAGCATTGATTATGGCTGGATGAAAATGGGCAAGATTCTCCTCAGATCCAAAATATTAGCCAGATGAAATTGTCTCGGAAATTAATTTTTCAGCAAACTAAATTGCAGCTATGGGCACTTCATGAGTTTTACTCCCAGCACACTTCCTAAAGCAATCGGAGGGTCTGACCTGTCCTCTTTCCTTTGAGACTGAACGAAGTCATTCCCTACCAGCTGGTGGTTGGTGAGGTCTGAGAGCCCACGGGGAGTCACTTCACTAATGAGACCCGAAGAGTTGGGCTTTGCAGGCAGCTCTGAGAATCTTGCTCAATAAGACCCTACATGCTTGAAATCAAAAAGCATGCCCATGTTTCATGGCAGGCTGCATCAGTACAATTTTTTATCATGCCTTCTATTTGTTGGGTAATTTTCATTAAACTTGACAAAAACTTTTTGATAAAGTCCACACTGAGAGCAAAGGACAATGAAGAGGAGGAGAAAAGGCCATTTTTAACAGCTTATATATGACTTTCCATAAAATCGATGGTTTTCCTTCCTGCATAATTTACACAAAGACCTTGAAGATGATAAAATAGGGGAAAGGGAATCAAAGATTATTTGCATAAAATGGAAACAGGAAAAATAGCACTGTACAGAATACGTTATATTCTTACTCCAAGGAAGTTCATAGACCTGTTTCTCTAATCTTGGGAAGGAAGCCAAAGGAGACTGGAAATACACAGAAAGCTTTAAACAATTGATCTAACTGGGAGGTTACACTGGTACCTTTTATCCTCCTGGTATCCAGATGTTTCAGAAAATACTCAGAAGTGAAACACTTTTAGGTTTCTAGGAAATGAAGTGGAGAATCATTCTCCTCTCTCTCTTCCAGCCTCTGGTCCAGGTCTCTGCCACGCTGCAGCCAGCCTTGCCCTGGGCTTTTCATCTTTGGTCTTAGCAAAAGCCACGCGAAGGGGGATGGAGTGGGAAGGAGCATCCCAAGAGCATCCCGAGGAAGAAGATGTGTGTTGCAGCAATTGCTGCTGTGATGTCCGGGGTGACTCCCCGACAGAGGACAGTCTGTCCCGACAGAGGACAGTTTGTCTCAAGGAATGCTGTGCTGCCGGACACTACTGTGTTTTTCAGAGAAGCATTTTGACAATCTGTGCTTTTCATACCTTGAAGGCAGAGATGTTGGAAATGGCTGTATTCAGTGATGGCCGATGTCATGCCTTTACAGCTTTAGACCTAGTGCTTCAATTCCAGACTCAGCATTATTGCTCCAGCTTTGCCCTCACAGTTCTATCATCTGCAGTGGCCCAAATGCTGGACGGAGACCCCAGTCTGTGAAGCATTACACAACACTCCAAGCTGTTATTTTAACTACAACTGCTAAGAGGTTAGCATCACTCTACCCTACTAAAAACAGTCTGACGTGCCTTCTTGAGACAGAATTCAATGAAGAAAAATCCTCTGACAACCCCTGCCCCCTTCCAACATAAGAACTGGAGCATGCCTCTTTAAAACCAGCCTATTTAGGCCACAGATGCTAAATGAATTCAGCAGACAGACGGAGTAATGGAATGTCAGTGTTCCAGTCTGCTGCCTTGAAGCAATAGGGGTTTTTTTATTATTAATTTCTCCTCTCATTTTCCAATGCTGCCTCTGGGCTCCATGCTTTAGATGCAGTATTCTTGTCAGTCTCGCTAACCCAATTTGGAAATAATTAAATTTTAAAATATTAAAGGGATTATAAATAACTTCCCACCCCACTTCCCCCGCCCCATTCCCTTTTATGCTGTCCCTCCAAAACTGCTGAATTTTGCTTCAGGACTTAGAATGTGTTACTGCACAATCTGATTTGTTACTGCAGTTTCCTTTGCAAAGGCTGGAGAATATCTGAAGGGAAAAAAGCCCAGAGTTAATTCCAGTAAAAGGTGCCCAGGAGCTTTATGAGATAAAGAGCTTTCTGCCATTCTGACATCTTGGAACCTGATCTCACTCCCAGTTAAATTAATGGTAAGACTCTCAAATTCTTAGAACGGAAAGATTTTTGAGTCACATATGAGTCCTCATGATGACACAAACAAGGATGTAGTTTATTACAGAATCACTGAGGTCCAACCACCCTGCTCAAGGAGGCTCAGCCACAGCAGTTTGCTCAGCACCAAGTCCAGTTAGATTTTGAAAATATCCAAGGATGGAGACTCGAGAACCTGCCTGAGCGACCTGTTCCAGTGTTTGACCACCCTCACAGTAAAAAGCTGGGGGTTTTTTTGTCTAGACTGAATACAAAAAATCTGTTTCTTTCTTGTACTAGAGAGGCAGTGGACACAGGACTTCAGATGGGGCCTCACCAGTGCTGAGCAGAGGGAAAGGACCACTGTCCTTGACCTGCTGGCAGTGCTCTTCCTTCCTGTGATATATGATGTTGGCCCACGGTCAGCTTCTGGTTGCTGAATATCTGGACGCTTACTCAGGCTTATAGATTTTTAAGGCTGGGAAGAGCAGTATCTCTTGTGTAGCACATCTCAGATATTAGCATCAGGTATTTCCTTCTTTTTATATCTCCCGCAAATAGATTGTAAAGGTATGTATTTACAAGTCCTGAAATGGAATGTGAATTATTCTGGTAATGTTCCATCAGCTCTGACCACTGGGATCTTTTAAAAGCCAGTTCTCCAGGTTTAGAAAGGCAAAGTCATGATGTGAGTCTCAGAATAGATGAAGGTTTTCTAACTCTCGGGCTTGCCCTTTTGTGGGTCCAACATGTTGCTATTATTTTAAAGCTACATCTGGAACAAAGCCTACAAAAGAAAAGATGAGACCATTACCAACTCATCTATGCCATCTTTGTCCCACATTTCCATCTTGAAAGCATTCTGTTTAGCTTCAGATCTTTCTGGGTCACCAGTAGATTGTTTCAACAACTGTACTCCAGACCGCACTGAGACTCAAGCAGGCATTTTTGTTTATGGTTTCTATTTCCTGGATATTCTTCTCATTGATTGCATTTCCCAGTTCATGCCACATCTCGGATAGAAAATAAAAAGCAGGGGAAACAAAGGGAATCCAGCGCGTCACACATACCATGTGTAACACATAAACTGAGGTTACCCAGAGCCTGAGAATGGCTGTCCAGGAACTTAGTTTTGCCTGGAAAGGAGTCAGTAGAATCCAACCTAACCCAGGTTCATCTAACGATGTAGATGCAAAATCCTGACACCATTGAGAAAAAGCAAACAAACAAGGTCACTGGACTACTCCAAAGACTCTGGTGACATATTAAAGAGGGCAGATTTGTGGTTTTTCATATCTGGAAAATTAAGTTATAGAACATGGAAATAGTTTTATATTGAACATGGGCAGGGCTTAAATGACCTGGGTGCTTCAGACAAGATACCAATCAAGATGTCCCTGGGAACTGGTACATATAAAGATGTGAACAGGATAATTTTATCTGAACTCGAGTTACAAAGAATTACAGCTTACAGTTCATACTGGAGCAAACCCTATTCGACTATTTTCTCTGTTTTACAATATTGAGGGAAGTACTTTGGTTTGGGTACCAGAACCCAGAAGAATATAGTTCTCTTCCTCATTCAAGCACAATCACTGGCTACTACTGGGCAGGTGACATTATAGTGCATTTCTAGAAAAGCCAGACAGTGGTGTGCACCCTGTAGTGATTGGAAATGTCTGTCTGTAAGTCTATTTACCTTCCATAAAATAACTGTTGCTTCCTGAGGGGATAGAAAGATCCATTCTATAGATTACTTGAATTTCTCGGTTCTCCTAGAATCAGCAACTGTGTGAATCACCCATTATACTGAATATTTAGGTCAGAGAAAAGCATGAAAACTGACACATAGTCTGTAAAATCAAGGGCATTCTGTCAATTTCTCTGTGACATATTTTTCTTGGGGATACTTCTAATTAGTAAATCTTCCTACATTGTTTATTGTTTTTCCAGAATCAGTATAGTTGGATGTTAAGAAAACAGAGTAAATCCTCTGCATTTTCCAGAATAATTTTATGACATGACTTAGGAGAGAGAGAAACCTCAGTTCAACAGCATCAAAAGGACAGGAAGACTACACTTACATTATTGTAGGATTATGCAGTTGTAAAAGCATGAACTAGTCTGTCTTGAAATAAAGGAACTCCTAGCTCGGAGCCCCTGGTTGGGTGTATGACAGATATCCATTTATTCTGCATCAGGCAAAGGATCCATAATACAGTGAGCTATACTTGGGCTGAAGAAAAAAGCTTTTAAAAGATAGCAAGTGATGCCATACGTTTTCATTATGAAGCATGCTATGCAAAGATCTGGGTAGTCAGCTCCCACCAACCATCTGGAGAGAGAAGTCACTCAAATTTAAGTGCTGAACCTGCTGTGGTAGACAATCGGTGCCAGTGAACCACTCACTACTCTCCCCCTGTCTGTTTTCCTGCCTTTTGCTGCAATAGAGCCTTAAAATAAAATAATCTGGCTACCACTTTCCAAACACCCGCTTCCAAACACCCCAGCTCCCATCTGCAGAGTGCACTTCATTCATTGGACAAAGTGGGCCACTTCCACAGAAAAAGCGATGCTGCAGGTCCGACCGAAAGGGAAACACCAGAGAAAGGAAATAACACATGAAAAAAACTGCCTGTTCTTTATCGAGCTCCTCATGGCCCTGTGTTAAACCCTAATTTCTGTTTTATGTCTCCCTGATTCCTCCCCAGTGCTTAATGTCTCTTTTGACTCCTGTTAAAAGCTTCCTGGGGCTGAGATCTCGGGAACCCAGCAAGCTCACTGGGTTTGCCTTATGAAAAGTGACTTTAAGTGCCAGGGAGGGTTTAGCAGCTTTGAAATAAAAGAACTTTCAACCATGTTGCCATAAATTGCTTTGTTGCCTGTAGTCAGCAAGAATCAGTTTGAAGACTTCTGGAGCCTGAGGGTATCAATTGCTTTGTTTTTTCCCTCTATCAAATCTATCCTCCAGTGACTTGTGTTACACCGCGGGCTGCTCTGGGATGCTCAGCAGATGCTAAATGGGGCACGAGAGACATATCAAGCCCCTTGGCATGTATATATTTTTAAATCAAATAGGCAGACGTGGGCAAAGGAATCTGTGATGGTGAATCAAATGTTCCCTGCTCTGTTGTATACAGTCATCCTGCCTCCCTGTAGGACTAGGCAGTAACTGAGTGACTAAAGTCTAACCAGCTTGGGATCGAGTGCTCTAAGCCTTAATCTTGTAAGTACCAGTTCCAGTGGGCTCACTGGGAAAGCTTGTATTATAGCAGCTCATTTCATGGAGGAAGACCTATGAAGAATATTTGTGGGTGGGAATAATCTAATGAGAACAGAATACAGGTTATGTCAAGTCCAGAAACAATCGGTGCACGTCAGCTGGGAAGAAAAGCCGAGTAGGATATGGAGTGCTGGTTCCACAACAGCAGAGGGAACACTGAGCAATTTGGTAACATTGGGGTACTCCTGCTTTTTCTACTAATCGATAAAATAAAAACCTTACAAATGAAGGGGACTACTGATGGCTTTTCCTCCTTTGAACTTGTCTGCAGGCATAAATTGCACAGAATTAACCTAAATTAGATGGGGATACTAGTAGCAGTCTTACCTATTGTAACTTATTACTGAAACACAAATAGGAAAAAAGGCAAATGAAGGAAGATGAACCTGCTTCATTTTAACAATTGGCTGGAACTCTCAATGCTTACCCAAAGGTAGAAGAATAAAAGTGGGAGAAAACCACTGGTATAAAGGAAACTTATTTGTTAAAAAGAAGCTGATACAACTGAAACATAAATAATTAGCAATATGTATAGATGCCATATTTGCTGTCAGTTACCACCTATGGAGTCTGTTGTATGGACAAACTCAAGCATTCGAAAAGCATAACATATTTTTAGAATTTGGATCTCTGCTGCTGAAGAGTGAGAGCTGCTGAGCAAAGCACAGTGAAGGCCAGTGCAATGATTACACCAGTAACGCAGCAGCTGGGAGAACTGTATTCACTCGCCTTTGTCAACACAGATCTTTCAAATGAGATCTGCCAACTGATTTAGCCTTCCAGGGTGTCAGATTCCTATCTAAAATGCTGAAAGAACAATTCTCTCCTATTTAACAAGGATAAGGAGTAGATAAATACATTATATATTGTGAGGCAGTCAGGCACTACAGTAGTGAGGGACACGGGCTGGGAGCGTTACTTGCTTGAAAGCATGTGCTGAAGAAATGGTAGAATAGAGTTCTGGGAGTCCAGCATTCTGTGCTCTAATGCCACCAAAGAGAATGTGCTTGCTGTAAAATATCTGAGAAGTCCAATTTCACATACCAGAAGTTTTTCGCAATATTTGTGATTCTGGAGCTTCAAAGTCAATAGATACCATCTATATCTCACTGCTAGAAATAATAGCTGATTTAACTACAACTATTGCAAATGAACTCAGGACAAATTGTCTGCCTGGAACGCCACTGAAGCCAGTACAGCTTTAGGAAACAGTTACCCTAAAACACCAGTTCTTAGTAATTCCTGCTTGGAAGAACTTGATGACTGTTGTTCCTTTTGCACTTCCATCACATCCTCACAGAGAGCCTCAGCTCGCCCTGTGTGCTGCTGGCAAGTCACTGCGTGAGAGCAGTCAGACCACAGTCCCAGTTTGGGGCTGCTGCTCCAGTGTCTGCCTGGCTCCGTGGCTCAGAAACATGTGCAACTCCTATTAATAAACCAGTACATACTGGTGGAAGGGTGCCAAATCGCTGTCATCTCTGGGTTTCCTAATTTCTCCTGCAGCCCTTGCCCTCCAAACAGGAACAAAGATCTTCCCTGTCTGGTGTTGCTAGCTGTGGAGATGGCCTTAATTAGTCACTATATCACTTTGATGAAGGCAGCGTGCTGGGAGGCAAACCAGCCTCTTGCATGACCGCTAACCCAGCCCTTCCTCTTCCTCCCTCTTCCTCTTCCCCTCGAGCCGACAGACACTGAGTTCACGGGTCCAGGTGCAGGAGATAGCTGCAGCCGGCGTCTCAGACAGCAGCCATTGGGAGGTCTTGGGAGGATCAGGCTTGGTTTCTGTGTGAAACAAGAATTGGACGAGATGACAGACATAGGTGCTCATTTCCTGCAGAAACATTGGACAGGAGCAGTTGTCCTCAGCTCCACGAGTGCAGGGTCAGGTGTCTGCCCAGGAAAAGGAGCTGCAATTAAATGATGGAATCCAGTCTGTGTCACGTACACAGTTCTGAACGTTGGACCTTTACTCTTTAGAACTTGGAAGGTGTAAGTGGAAAGAGAAACACTGAAAAGTTTACAGGGAATGGGGGCATGGAGTTGTTTGGTGTTTACAAAGGAATGAGCTGGGAAAATCCAGAAACTGCAAGTCATGGACAATTGGTTGTACACAGTGTCAGGAGAGAAGAGGAAGGGTAGCAGTTCGTGATAAACTGCTTATTTATCTTTTCTCAGTTGTAGAATTAGGGACCAATAAGCTAACTGGTCCTCAAGAGTTATGGACCTGAGAACTAACACAATAATCAAATCAGTGACTGCAGTTAATCTCATTCTACAGTGTCAGCCTTGTGTGGCTGTTTGCCTCCCACGAGCAGCAGTCAGACACGGTGACTCGGTCATAGCAGCTCCAGAGCCTTGGGGTCCAGCCATGGCAGTTAATGGGGGCTCTGTGAGCAAAAAATGCACGGTACAGCCTGTGTTACCCTCTCATCTCCCCTCCTCAGCTGACAGAAGCGTCAAGTGCACTTGTGCTCTGAGGCCTGTCCTATATAAATATCCCCAGGAAATAAATAAATGCCAGTGCACTTGTGCATTTCCCTCAGATATTCTTCTCCCCAGCTGCTGTGCTGACAGTTCTTACTGGGAATCAGGCATTTCATTCTGGCTCACTGTTCTGCTGGAGGGAGATGGGAACAAGATGCTCCTGGGGAGGGTAGCAATTCAGTTACCAGAATATTGGCCTGTTTATTTATAGCTGTGCACACACACACACACACACAAACCTTTGCAGAAAACTGAAAACTAATTTGTTCTTACCCTGCGAGTGAAGGGGAGAGCTGAAGACTGAAATCTTACTCAGGGGAAGAGCTGTGACAGAGTAGAGGGGAGAGTTTGGGACGAGGGGTTTGATTCTCATGCAGATGGGTGCAGAGAATAGGTACCTGTTGTGAGGAGTGAAATAGAAGGGGATTGTCTGAGCAATTCTGTTTTCCAGCAATTCTGGCCATGAGCCATCTGGCTATGATTGGCTCAAGTCCCCCCAGGACATTGCAGATGACAAATAAAGTGTCCCTAGGATGAGTGCTAGTCCACTGTGGCATAAATGGGAAGCGAGGTACTCAGGAACTGAACAACTGTGACTAAGCACTAAGCTGCAGGCTACTCTTCTCTCAAAACCAAGCCAGGCTTATAGCTACGTCCATTCCCCACCGACCCCGAGCCAACAAAGCTGTGCTAGAGAACAGAGACAAACAGAAAGGAGAATTTTAAAGGGAAGTGGAAGAGCCATGTGGTCTTGGCTGGAGACCCAGGGAAGCCTGGTTCCATTTCCTTGGGGGCAGAGCTCAGAACATCTGTGTCTTTTCCTCCACTTTATCTCATGCTGTACATTTAGTTGTTCTGCTGGGACTGCCTTTCATTGTGTGTTTAGCACTTAGTGGCACAGCAGTTTTGACTTTTTTTGGATCCATAGTTTATATTCTAATATTGTTAACAATTAAATGGAACCTATAAAATGGGGTTGACTCAATTATTCTGTATCAGACTCAATTATTCTGTAGATGTGAGTCTATGGATTCAAGCCGTATTGGTTTCACTAGAGAGTTATGAATGGCAAATTATTGCTGTGTTTGTTAAGTTTTTTCTCTTGTGTCTATAAGATATGAAATGGTGCACAGATACCAGTTTATACAGTGGACTAAAATAATTTAATTTTGGAGGCATCCATGAATTTTGTGGTTTGGTTGTGGTAGTTAAATGTCATATAGTAATACTGTCTAGAATAGAAATCACCACACCTCCTTGTAACTAACAGGTTTCAATCAGAACAGGTCTAAGGTCTAGAACAGCAGGAAATACTCCAGCCTGGGATGAAGGCTGAAAATAGCTGGACAACAAGACCTCCGTGGATGGGACAGGCAGGAAGGGGCACAAGTACTGGAGAAGCAGATGGCTGGATCTGCGATGCAAACACAGCAGCATCTGTGCACCAGCGCGGGAGGGCAGGACTGTTGCAGGTCAAAATCTGTGTGTGTTCATAAAGTTCTGTATGTGTGAGTTTAAGGCAGATTTTAAGTGGACTAATAAGGATATAACAGAGCAGAACTGAAGTGGTTCAGAAGAATTGTGTGGTAGCTCAAACGGAGATAGGAGATCCTGTGTAGCTGATTAGGGCTTGATGGAACAGCCCATATATCCTGTGTCTGGCTCTTGCTGTTCTTTCCACTCATAATCCCTCCCAAAGCAGTCAAATATAACACTTAGAGCCTCCCTTGATTTCTTTTTGCATATACGAATTAAAAATGGGGGTATAAAATGCTAGGGAACATCCTCTATGAAATGATACATGTCAGCATTATTTCAGCTACCTGACATTATGATTTTTGCCAGAAGATCCCACTCCAATGCCTGAACTGCCACACAAGATTCTCTTTGCTTTTTTTCATTATCCTTTCACTCCGATCCTAGCCACCTCCTTCTTATTTAAGAATTGACCCTGGCTCAAAGACTGACTGCTGGAATGAGGAAAAGCTCTTGGTTGCTGACCTCTCCCTCTTCCTGAGTCTGTCTTTACACAGGGATCTATGTGTTTTGTCTAGTGCTAATGAGCCGGCCTGTGTTATCTCTAATGTCATTTTAAAATTAAATTAACCCCAGACTGTGGGGGTGTGTTTGCATGGCGATAGTAATACGCTGGGAAGGAGGATGCCTTGGGCGCACACATGGAACCTGCAAAGCTTCTCTGTCGGCTTTGGCTGCTGTGCCGACTGGCACCACCCCAGGGGAGAGTATGCCCATGCATCACAAATTTGCTTTTTGGTTCCCCTTCCACCCACCCCTGAGCTGAGTTCTCTGCCAACTCAGCTTCTGTATAAATCAAAGGGAAATATTCTCCCCCTCCTGTTTTTTTTTTTCTTTTCCTGAACAGATTGGATGTCATTATGTGCAGCTGAGCTCGCTCAGGCTTGGGCGGGGGAGGAGGGGACAGGAGGAGTGATGGAAAGAAGAGACGGTTTTAGAAAAATTGCTTACAGTCCATCAGAGGGGGAAAACAGCCTCCAGCTACAAGTAACCAGCACTTCACACACACACTGATTTACTAGGGAAACCCAGTGCGCTTTAATATTTAAAAATAAAATAGAGAGTCGAGAGAAAAGAACGAGAAGGGAAAGGTTGTTATCTCTATTGATGGAGCAGTGAGACAGACAGACAGACATCATGGGCTGTGATGGAGGGGCTGGATGTGGGAACACCTTCCCAAGCTGTCTGACGAGCTGGGGGTGCTCAGGTGGGAATTTAAAGAGCACGTGCAATCTCCCAGACATTAGTCCACATACAGACTGCAAGGAATGGTCTCAGTCCTTATGGAGAAGGTCTTCCAGCTCATCTTTTATGAAGTGAAAAGCACCCTTCTACTCCTCCCAGCCAAGTTGTTCCCCATGCAGTGCAGCCAGTTTCCCATCATTACTGAGGGCATCACTAGGTGAGAAAGAGGGAAAAGAAAGGAAAAGAGGAAAGGGGAGGAAGAAAGAAGGGGGCAGGAGGAAAAAGGGGGAAGAGAGAAAGGAGAAAAAGAGTAAGAGGTAAGAGGGGAGAGAAGGAGAGAAGGAGGAGGGAAGGGAGGGAAGAGAGGGGAAAGGGAGGATGAGAGCGAGAGAGAGACAGACAGAGAGGAAAGGAGGGGAGTGAGCCAAATGCATGGCATTCAAAAGAAGCAGCTTTCAAAAGCTTTGGCTGGGATGCAGATTTGCAGAATCTCTGGACCCATAATTCCCTGGCATACAAAGCTTGCTGGAGGCATCAATGTGCCCAAAAGGGGTTCGCAGAATAAACAGCAGATAAAAAAAAACAACACCCACAACAAGCCTATGAATTAAGAATGAAGGCAAGGGGAACAGCTGTACTTCCAGGCTGCAGGTGACCTCGTTGTGTGAGCTGTGCCGCCGTGAGGCGTGTGTCCAGTAGGTACAGACCATAATAGCTGGCAGGAGGAATACATTCCCTATGTATATTAAAGAGTAGGTAATTGCCCATCTCTCCTGCCAGCTGTATTTTAATCCAGAACTAAATTACTCTGAACATTCTTATAAACTTTTATGTTACAGCATCTCCTAAAACCTCAGTGGACACTACTAAAAAGTACTGTCCTCGCAAGTTAAAACAGCCAGGAGGATGATTATCCTCCAGGATTTGCCCAAGATCACAGAGCCTGTGACAGTATCAGGAAGAGTCCCTCTTTCCTCAATCTCAGCCTATCACATCACGTACCTAAAACCGAGGTAACAGTATTGGAAAAGTACTATTGATTCCACTTTACAGATGGGGAAACCAAGGCAGAGGGTGGGCTAATTTTCTTCAGTGCTCCATAAAACGTCAAAGGCAGAGACAGAAACAGGTGTTACACATCTGTGTTACATACCACCAAATCAGAATTTTTCATTCACCAGTTTCACTGGTATTATTATGGAACTGATAACTGAGGATGAGAAAGGATGGACGGTCAAGTGAAGAGCCGTGCTACCCTGAGAGAGCTTTGTACTCTGGAGAAAGAGTCTAAAGGAATGCACTGTCTAAAAAGTCCATAGTGCTTCCCAAAAATTAGCCTTAAACTCCAGTATTCCGGTTTGATATAAAGATTAACAGGTAGAAATGTTTAAAAAAAAAGAGACTGCTAGAACTATGGAAATTCTTTTCTTGTTTTTAAGTAACAATTTTCCTGAGCTGCTGGATATCAAATTCAGAGTGACAAATCTGGAAGATACTGGGAAAAAGGTCTAGTATTACAAAACTTCAGTCTGTCTGAAATCTTCTGTCATTTGCTATGAATGGAAACGATTCCACAGTGAACTACCCGGGGTCTCATAGAGCAGCTACACCCTTGCTGGGAGGCTGCACTGAACTGTCTGTGCACATACTCATGTGGCTGGTGCTGTAAAGCAAACAGACCTGTGGCAGCAAATTTCCAACTGGTTTTGCCTGCTGGATATTGGAATGGCTCAAAATGCACAAGCATTCATCAATCACCATCTTCCCAAACACATACTTTGCCATGACAAACTTTTGCAGTAGGTAAAGCAGATTTTTAGAAAGCACACTCTTTTATTAAAGATGCAGAGCAATGGAGGATCAAAGTCTGTTCAATTTTTAGAGAAGAAAATGACAAAGAATAAGAAACCCACATGGGAATACGAAACAAAAGCAATCATTAAAAATTGCTTCTGAATTGGTCGGGTTTTGTTAGAGAGAGATAATTCCAGAGCTATTTGAAAAAATCAATTGCAACTGCAGTTTTGTTTGCTGTGCAGAGAATGGGAATGGTGTAGCTATAAAAGGGGCCTGGGTCCCTCCAGCAAAGGACCGTAGGTGTGCACTGGGAAGCTTCCTGCAGTTCTGTTATGGGGGCATTAAAAATAGTCAGAGATCACGTACCACCAAGTAACAGTAATTTGCTGCTACCAAAATAGTTTACAGTATTTAAAAAAAGCTTAATCTAGAGATAGTTCTCTTGGCAGCAAAAATCTTTCTTGTGCCAAGAGAAAAATAATTTGCATCCCTGGTGTCAATGGTAATACTACCATGTTGCCTTAACGCTCCAGGAGATACAGCCAGCTCAGCACTGCTTCCAGAGAGAAAATCTCTGAAAATAACATGGAGAAGAAAAGAAATTCACATTGCAATTGCATCAGTGATGAATTTGACATCAGCAGGTGATGAATCATTCTTTAGTCGAAGCATTTATCTAATGAAACATAACCCTGGTGTTTGGGATTGGGGATTTTTTTCTTCATTTCCATCTGCTGTTAACAGCCCTCAAAGAGTTAAGTTTTCAAGAATATGGTTGCCTTGGTATTATGCTCTCAGCTGTGATCAGCAATATGTAACAAAAAAACCCAGTACTTAAGTGGATTTTTTTTAGAGTATTCCCCACTGTAAATGTGTAATTAATTAGCCTTCCCCTTCCCCCTCTGCTCACACATTCAGACCCTTGGGGACCCTCCCCTTTTCTTCCTATCAAATTCAGACAGTGACTAGGAACTGAATTATTCATTCAGCTGTAGGTGTAACACATCCATTTAAGTGATTTAAAGTTTAAGCAGTCTTGCTGCTCTTCAGCAACAACAACAACAAAAAAATTAAAGAGAAAAGTAGAGCCCAACAGGAATTTGGAAAGTTCTTTTTTCTTGAACCACTTGTTTGGTTACACAAACAGCGAACGGTTTTGTGAATCAACTGTCTTGAATGAAAAAGTTTGTAAGAATGGCAGGTAAACAAGAGCACCTGTCACTCATTAAGAAAATTCCACAATTATATGCATTCGCTAAAGCTTTTGTTCCAAGACGTTGACTATTCTTTGCTGTGATAGTTAATTTTATGCACGCTTTGCTAGAAATACATGGCAAGTGATTTTCATATTGACAGTAACAGAAAATCATATTAAGATACCTGTTTAGTTCTCATTATCATTGTATCAGAGAACCTCATGCTAAAAATTATGTACAGCCAGTCAAAGAACAAATTAAACATAATTAACAACACTGGAGCACTTCTGATTAGATCTCAAAGTGCTTCAAAGTTTTTAATTTTCTGAACGTTTCTGTGACATAAGGCGGTGCTGTGACTCCTATTTTAAAGCTGGGGCTGTTTAATTTGGGGCAATTTGGGAAAGTTCCCTCCTGCCCCAGCAGGCAGTGTAGGGGGAGATATGGCACACCCCGACCTGACTGAAGAATCAAGCTGTGCCTCCCACTTTACACAGTTGAGGTTGAATATTGGTTTTCCTCAAGGTAACACCAAAAGTCCATGACCAAAAGAAAAGCCAGATGTAAAAGGGAACCTCGTGCCATAATCAGCGTGTGACCCCCAGGCCACAAACTAGACCTCGGGTGTTAGAGGGACTCGCATGCAATGCCATGTGTCAGATCAATGTAACTGAGGTAGTGAATACAAATTCCAAAGACTGTGATTACATGAAGTACTGTGTTGCCAGTACTTACAATTTTATTAGCAATACCATAATATGTGCTATTTCTCTTGAAGATGCAGCTGCTTGAATGTCATCTGAATACCTCAGCCTTTATGAAAAAGTGTTCTATTTTTAAAGTCATAATTATGCCACTCATGATTTTGAAGTACAGGCTTATGCCTTTATTAGTATAAGATTGGCAATACTGAATTTAAAAAAAGCCCACATCCTGAAATACCTGAAGGTATTTTAAGCAAAGGGAAAGCTGGAAAGAGCTGTGTGACAGGATTCTGCCCCCAGCTCTTGCACTGCAGAGTCCACCGAACACACATCCAGAATGAAGCCACAGACTCCCACCAGGGAGGGCACGTAGAAGGAGCACCGAGAAGCAGCAGAAGCTTTCTCAATTAGTGTGATGCTTATTGCCTAGGGCTGCTTTAGGTTAAGCAACTATTCAAGGCTGCCCAGATAAGTCCTCTGGGTTCTAGACTGCAGGATGGATCATTCTGGTAGAAAACAAATGTTGCTTATAATGTCTGTATTGCCACCGTTGGTAAGAGAACTGGAGGTTGCACAGTGCTAAAAGACAGCACCAGGAGCCAATAAAAACGTGTAACAGGTTGCACACACCCGCCGTTCCACACTGGTTTGCATCATCACAGCTACCTTTAGGATCCCACCCTGCAATGGGTTCTGCCCACACAAACTTCATTGTGGAATCAAGTATTTTATTTCTGTGACACTTTTTTGATCTGGAGTTGAGTGGCATCATCTTCTTGATTAGAAGCCCCACTTGCTTAGAGCGGAGTTTTCCTGATAGTTTTCTTTCTATGAATTGCTCCATCAAAGGACTGTCATAACAGACTGTTTGCCAATTTGAAATCCAACAGTTTGTCTGGTGTAAGTGTTAAAAACGTTTTCTTGGCAGTTGGGGGTTTTTTGGGGTTTTTTTTTGCATTAAGTGACTTGATTTTTTTCCATTTGCTTCTACTGTGTGTCAAGGAAACTGGATCATTTTAGTAATCAAACCTGCTTTTTTCTTTCACTTCAAATAAAACTTAACACTTAACCTATGAATTCAGAGAGTAATTTTATTCTAACTATATAAACTCTGAAAAACTCAGCACGTTTTTTGCTGAAACTTACAGTCATCACTGGTAGAATATGGTAAATTGTTTTAAAGTGGGATTAAAACCAAAAGCAAGATGGATGAGTGTTTCATTTAGTGAGAATGAGAGCTTTGAGGCTGAGTTCCCCTAGATTTTAGTCTGTGAGATAAGGGTCCCCTGTGATGACTCAACTCAGGTTTTTTTAAATGACCTTTTACTAATTTACTTTTTCACTCTTTACAATTATTTTATGACGAAAGGTTTACAGTCTACTTATGATGTGAGAATACTCACTTTATGCTTGTGGTCTCTAAACCCTCTAAAAAACCTCTGAACTTTTTTTTCTCTGATGGCACAGGCTGTTCCTAACTAGAATAATCTCGACCCATAATTTCACTTGTACATTCATCACTGCTGGTGGAGGACTCCTATGTGGACCTGGGTGGCACTGGCTGGTTATTTCTACAGAGGTCAATATGGCATGAATTTCATGAAATTCACAATTTGTTCAGTATCTGAAAAAATATCAGACAGGCTAGAATAGAAAAGCAGCAACTATTCATGATTAGTAACTGGAATTAACCCCCAGCTAATAAAGACGAAGAAATGCTTTACAATCACCTGCAAAGTCTGAATAACTCAGCATCCAGGAGAAGGCATTTATGTAAGAAGAAGGCCAAAGGACACCTGTATTCCCTACCATAAAATCAACAGAAATATACTTCAGAACAAAAAAACAAAGTTCAGAAGCACCTCTGCTCTGCTCTGGGGAGACCCCCCTGCAGTGCTCCTCCGGCTCTGGAGGCACCAACATCAGAAGGACATGGACCTGTTAGAGCAGGTCCAGAGGAAGCCATGGAGATGCTGAAGAGGCTGCTCAGGGAACCTGGGACACCAAGGTGTTTCAGAGCTGTCCATGTAACTGTTACCCATCACCATGTCTTATCAGATTATCCCCCTTTTACAGTAACCGTGTAAATCACCAAGGTCATACTTTATCAGTGTAAAACTCCCAAGAGTGAAGTGAGAATCGGGTCTCCAGAGACCATGCAAAGCAGACAGAAAAGGTTCAGAGAGGAGTGTCCCCCCCTCCCAGGAGCACAGTGTGGGTGGCTGCAGCCGCAGAGCGTTACGAGCCTGCGTCTGCGAGTGAACCTGTGCAAACGCAGCACCTGCCCGAGGGCGTGGGTAGAAATTAATTGGGTACATTACAGATGTCCTAATTTCAAGTTAGAGGATGGTGAGTGAAAGGAGGTGCCTGTCTCAGCTTCGGGAAGCAGGTCCCTTCCCTCTCTCCGGCCCCGCGGTGGCGGCTGTGCTCTCCCCGGCTGGCAGCTCCCGACGGTGACGCTCTCCTCCTCCTTACGCTGGGCTCCGCGTGTGCTGTTGCTTTCTCAATGATTCATGACTCCCACTTCTCACTTCATCTGCCTTTGTTTTCCTCTGCAGCGCAATGTGTCTGATACATGGCAGAACGTGCTGCGCTAACGCCAGCGCCCTGAATGGTTATACACTAATGTCAAGGTAACCACGGCTGCAGATACAGCAGGGTGATGGAAATGGGCTTGAGAGGGTTTGGATTCCACTTCTTTGGCCTTGTAAAATGATACAAAACAGGAATACAAACAGCCTCCCCACTGAGTCATTTTTCTTTGCTGCGCAGGTTTTTTCTTTTGCTTTTACTGGTGTCCTTGTGAACTCATCTTTAGCGAAAGCCCTTCCTAGTACTTCACCAAATTCCCACTTCTTGTGACAGTAAAATCCAGATGTCAACCAGGTTTTTCTACACCAGCCTTCATATGTCTCCGCAAAGAATCAGCCACCCTCTATAATGATGGAAAAACTGAAGCACAGAATCAGAAAATACCTTGGCTAAAACCCTTCAGCAGGCTAGTGGAAGAGCTAAGAATAAAATTATGATTTCCTGATGTTTAGTCTGATCCTCTATGAATTGGGCCGCCTCACACTGAGAAGGTGCTCAGCGAGCAACTTTATTTATATATTTACTATTCAAATATGGCATGTTCTCACATCTTTTTTTTTTTTTTCATGTTAATCGTGTTGTGGATCTTCTCCACCCACCCCCCCATTTCCTTTGGTACATTTGTTCTATAGCTATTTGTGTAGAAACCAAGCAATTTCTGCTCCACCTGCTCATAAACACAATGAGAGAGAGAACACGATGTTACAGCACAGCCACTGCCTTAGCAACAGATTACAGCATCGCTGGGAAAGGAATAGAGACCTTCTGGAGAGGAGGAGTGCCCTTTATCTCCCTGAAAAGCTACAGCAGGCAAGTTCTGCCTTTAATTATATTTCCTGAAAGCCCCTCCTTTAGCTTTAAGCAGTAGTTGTAAAGAAAGAATGGAAAAACAGAGCGCAGAGAAAAGATGAAGTGGGGTTAGTGAGAGATTGTGAGCAGACTGGCTTCCAACCGAAATACACAGACCCGTGTTGGAGCACTCAGCTAGGGTAGGGTGTAAATAATTCATTCTGTTTAGAAACCAGCCCACTGGTATCTCCATGTCTGGCAGGACAGCTCTTAGGGAAGTCCAAAAGGGAAGTGAAGCAGAGCCCCAGCCCATAGCCTTTGCTGCCGTTTTACTAGAAGCTCCTACATCTGGAATTAAAGTCATGAACCCTCTGCCCTGCAGGAAGATGCTGCATTTCAGTGAGAGGAGTAATGGGAGAGGCAAAGGCAGGTTTGGCCAAGCATGTCTGACATGCAGGTCATAGAACTGACCCCCTTGATATACCCTGTCAGAAAATTAATCATGACTTGGTGGACCGGTGAGCTTAGTAGCACCTTGAAGTATTTTTAGAAAGGCAAATATTTGTGTAAAAGCAAAGCTATTTGATTTTAGCCTTCTCCCAATCAATTGCATTAGGTCATACATTTTAGACATTGAGCTCTCCAGAAGCAAATGTGATGTTTCTGTGTTTGCAGTAATACAGTCCTGATCCTGCAAGAGGTCTCTAGATGACAGAATATAGCAATATAGTAAGAACTTGTAGATATAGAATGGAAATATGGGCAACTACATTTGCATTGTTTTGTTGAAAAGATGACATTTGGGCCAATTGACCCATAAGGGAGACAAGGCAGAGAACCATACCTTCCACTTGGATTCCTGAGCCCTGAACTAATGTAGGAGAATGATGATATAATGGTGAGTTGTGTAAAAGGTCAGTAGTGACGTAAAACAAAAAAAAAACAGACAAAACATTTTTTTTCGTTGTCTGGGGATTAGATATTTCATTAAGCTGTCTGCCCATATTAAAGAATTAAGCCTATTATCTGCTGAAGGATTTTGATGCCAAAAAAAAATGCCTGGGCTCATGGCTCATCTAGTCATTATAGAACTGGAAATATGAAGCAAAGTATGGAAGAGGTAAGAGGAAATGCAGAAAACCACTGGCATGAAGGCAAGAGTGAAAAAGATTGTGGGAGATCAGTGAACTTGTGTGCATAAAGTCTTTAGTGTTCCCATTTGATATCTCTGACAAAATACGGTGTCCCTACAGGATAATACAAAAAGCAAAGGCTTTATAAAATCTGTCCACAACACTTTTTACAGACAGTGACCTGAAGACGCAGCCACTTGACCAAGCACATAGAGCAATGGTAAAGACTGAACCACTTCCTGGCTCACAGACCTTTACCCCGTCCATGGTGTCAGACTGGCTTCTGGGTGATACACACGGTTCTACCAGGCAAAATGTGGTTTTTTATACAGTACCTACAATAGGTTTCTATTCCCGGGCTGCGAATGGCATTGTGCCGGCTCACAAGGACATTAGGGCTGTCTCACAAGGAGATGGATGTCACATGGGTAAGGATTTGCATGGGCAGCCTACATAACTCAGCAAGTGCCATCTTTCTGGAGGAAGTCCCTCCTCTGACGCATTGACACCACCTGTCTCTTTACACTTGATGGCATCTGTTGGCATTTTTTATGTGCCAAAGCATTAATATCAGAACAGTGCAGAAAAGGAAGATACCAAGTTCTTGGGTACTTAGAGATGCCAAACACCTCGGCTGTGCTGCATCAGGGGACTGGGCTACCCACAAGCATCACCCGTGGAAGCCAAACCTAGGGGACAGCAAGTCAGGCATTTGTCTTCACTCTGTAAGGTGCCACTTAAAAAATATGAGTGACAGGGGATTAAAATGCTTTGCCATGGGGAAGAGGAGGGGGAAGACAAATTATCTTCAAAATAATAAAGAATATAATGCCAGGGTCAGGTACCAGATGGGTACTAGAGAAATCCTTGACTTGTCCCCAAAAAAGGTAAAGCAGATAAGCTTTCCTGACATTGCTCAGTCAACCACGAGGAGCCACCAAGAGGAGGCAGATGGTCATTCCATCTCTGAAACTATCTGCTCCTTGGCCTCTGCTGGGAAGATATGTTGAGGTGCCAATTACCAGCACTTTGAATAGAAACTTTTATGATTGAGACAGCCCTTAATTTAATACTGTACCAAGATCCATAAAACTTGTCTCAAAAAGAACAGGTTTTGATAAACATCCAAAATAACTAACTATAAACCCAGGCAAATACATTTAAAATTAAGACAAACAAAACAAAAGTGGAACAAAGTGGTACTATATAGTATATAGTATGGGTCCTGTCAACTGGCCCTGCTGAAGCTGTTTCTATATTTTCTGGTAATCCATATCAAAGCTTGATTCTAAACCCCTTTATGTCCACAGTTTTTCAGCTGATGCAGTTGACAGCTTGCCTAGGGACGCTGTGACTGCCCCATCCCTGGAGGGGTTCAAGGCCAGGCTGGATGAGGCTTTGAACAACCTGGTCTGGTGGGAGGTGGCCCTGCCCAGGGCAGGGGGTTTGGAACTAGATGATCTCTAAGGTCCCTTCCAACCCAAACCATTCTATGATTCTGTGATTCTGCAGTCAGTGAAGAATAACTTCTATTCATCTTCTAAACCAGTTTTGTAGACTGTGGTATTATTTAACTGTGATGAGCATCTCAGTGCCTTTAACCAAATAAGTCTCTAACTGTGATGGTTTTGAAGCATTTGGGCAGTTGTTTGCAAAGTGATCATCAGGCCTCGATTTGTTTCTTTGTCCTCTTTAAAGAGAGGAAAAGGTTGCTGATATTCAGCTACCCAATATTATGAGCAGTGCTCTCTGATGGTTGTGAAATAATTTTTTTCAGTCTTGGCCCATTTCTCTGTGCAGAAGTGGGAAAAAAATATCTTGGCGCTGGCAGGGCAACCAGTGAAACAGACACACACCCCATTGGATGTCACTGAAACACAGGCTGGAAAAGGTCATTTACCCTACACGGCTCTATACACACACCCTCATGGATGAGACAACTACATCCTCACTCCCATGGAAGACCATCAAGAAGAGCTGATGCTTTTCAGTCAGGAAAATCAGCAACCAGGTAACCTTGCACTATCCCTTCCCATTTATATTTTCCATACAAATAGAAGAGTTTAGCCTCTAGTGTTGTCAATATGGTTCCTTTCAAAAGTCACTAAAGTTTGCAAAAAATTAATGAAAGAATCTGAAACAGACCTCACATTCTGGTGCCACCTGTCAAGCCTGTCCTTGTGTGAAACTGCTGAATAAGTCAACACTCCCTAGTTTTTACTTTGACAGCAAGGCATATTGCGATGTGCTGTACTTGGGGCTGCACCTTAAATCTATCTGTGAACTGAAGCCGATATAGAATGCGGCAGCCTGTGTATTAACTGGTTCCCAGCATGCCAAGATCTATGTTGACAGCCTATTGATTTATATGTGGGATTTGACAATTTGGTTTTGACCAATAGTGTGCAGAAAAACCTCATATCCCTTTGCTTGAGAGATCCTCTCTCTTCATATGCTGCTGCTACAGGTAGGAGTGCTCTGGGGTGACCACTCTTTGGAAGGACCCGTCCTCTTCCAAGGTCCAAAGTAATAGCTATCAGATGACCTGTGCTGCAACTCCTGGTAGAATAAGGTTTAACTTGTCATATGGTTAGTTAAAGTGTATGAGGAAGCAGTGCTGCTGTGCCCACACTGATTTTCTGTGCCCTGGGGCTCAGAGGTTGGTGCACAGGAAAGGTGTATCAGCAGACACAACATGACTCAACCAGTGGGATGCTCTCTGGTTGTTGTTCAGTCTAACTTGATTAATGCTACTATGGACTTGAGTATAATACAATTTCACCTGCCTGCAATGGTGAACACTTATTGATAACAAACTGAAAATAAAATGGTAATACTGATCAGCATACAATGTACTTTCCCACTGATGGTAAAAAAAAAGAAGAAAATAGATTTATTGGTGAATATTTTCCTCTTGTTCATTCTGGGTATCAAGAAAGTAATAACGTCATGACTGGAGAATCTGCTGTCACATGAGGAGGAGTACAACCATATTCATATTCAGAGAGGAACAAAAATTCAGTAGTACAGAGGACACACTGACAGAAAAACATTTGCCAGGAGAGTAGAGGAGAAATGCTACTTCATCTCCCCTCAGTTATCAAAGGTTCCCGCCCTCAGTGGTCATTAGCAGTGTAATAGGAAACTCAAGCTACTTTATAAAACAGCATAAATTAATCCTGAACAGGACTCTGTAACTTCTGCAAAGACATGGGGAATATATTAATTAATGGCTTTAGTCATAGTACTGCTGTTGCTAGAAGATGTTGAGACAAATGTGTAAACAGAGGGGCCTTGGGAATGTCACAGTAATTTAAAGTACATAAACCTTCAAAGCACTGCCTGTGATAGAGTGATACATTGTCTTATAATTGGGCAATTGCTTTCATTCCATGATATAATTAGCACACAATTATGGTTATGTGAAAAATCGTTCCATCTCCCTCCCTTCCAATTTGTGCCTGCTTAATCTAAGTAGTGGACGTATCTTTTTTGCTGCATTACTTTATCCTTACTGTCCAGTTGGAAAACCAATGTCTCTTACCTGACCAATGCAATGATCAAATGCACAAGACAGGAATTGAAATCATGCTATTTGTATAAAATATTTGCTCTTATTATTTTCTTCCACATCCTAAAAATACACATACTGCTGTGACAACATAAAGTGAGGTGACTCATAGCAGAAGCACCAGCAACCAATGCAGCCAAAACTGCAGCAGAATTTATGTGCCGCAAGTGCGCTGCATGTGCTCGCTATTGGGGCTGTGCTGTAAGGGCCAATTTGGGCTAAAATATCTCTTTTTGAGGGCCAGTGTTCAACCAGCAGTGATTTGCTGTGAAAAACTGTGGGGCTCCAAATGGCAGAAATCTCACTTGATGTACTGACTGCACACTGTTTCTCCTGTCTCAGTGCAGAAACGACATTTCAAGAGCAACTCTTCTATTTCCATCAATTCTTCCCTCTCCTTTGAATGAAACACAGAAGACAAGCTGTATTGCTGCTGCAGCCTCATACACTGCTCAAGGTAGCACGTGCCAGAGCTGAAGTTGAAGAGAAGAGCTCCTAAGTTCCAGCAAAACTCTCTGCAAAACTATTTTTCCTCCAAAACGCAAGTGTTTCCGTAACGCTTGTGCAAAGCACTGGTTATTAAATCTATGAACTATGCCCATATAACACATGGCACACACATTATATCTTTGCTTATTGATACGTGGGTAAAATGCATTGTTAATCTTAGGAAAAGTTGTCTCTGAAAGCTCTCACTCGGTTCCCTACCTCCGAACGCACTCGTGTGAGGTTTGTGAGCTGTGTTGCCGTTGCCATATCACTAAATACTCCTTTTCTTCCTATAACACTTACTTCCCACACGTAGCCATAAAGAGGGGCAAGTATGGATATAAATTCAAGGGGAGAAAATGCATTGCAGATCGAAAAGAACAACAACAATAACCTCTCACATTCTCTAGAGTCAATCCTGTGGGAGATATTTATCTATGGGGAAAGCTTTACAAAATCTAAGTAAACGAAAAAAAAATATTTTCATAACATTTAGGAGGAAATGCATCTTCATGGAAAATAGCTAGAGAAAAATAATAGCAGCTAGTGAGTTGAAGGAACTATATTCTCACTGACATGCAACAACAATAGAAGCTAATGCGAGTCATTTGTAGAAGGAAAAGTGAATAGCTGTGGCATATTTGCAAAGAATATATGGCAGTTTACCAAAGGCAAAGCTCCAAGGAATACCAGCTGGGACATAAGAAGGGAGCTATCAAAAGAGGAGGGAGGTCTAACAGCATCATGGAATGGTTGGCACCATCTCCTTAAAGCGTTCCGTGAGAGGAGCCGTGGCTGTTCAGGGAGGGGGGGTCAAGGTGTTGCTGCCACCAGCTACGTGTACACGGGACACACACACACACCTGTGTGCTTTTAGCATGTTTCAAGTTGGCAGATTTACCGGTCATTGAACCAAAGCAGGGACTTAGATTTTATTAATAACTAGTCTCCTATTTCAATCAGAAAGCATTTACTTCAAATAGGATTTAAAAAATGAAATCTTTCTAATTAGAACACGTTCTGTTTGCGGGAAATTACACTCTACTGGCTTTGTACTTTGACCTTATTATCTGAAGACTAGGATGGCCCATTGTTTTGTGCATCAGCCTTGCATCTTAGCAACACAGGGCTAAAAAGCTTAGTAAATAAGAAGGCATCCAAAATGCCATAGTAACATACCATTTATCCCAATGCTTGCAAGAAGTTGATTTCCACATTTGGATTCGTCTAACTAAGGAAGCTGCCTCTGCAATAAAAAAAAAAAAATCACATCCTAAGTTTTGAAAAAAGATTAATAAACTTATTCCTAGCTGAATGCAGATTTTAAGCAACACAAAATACCTTGTGCGTGATTTTCATATCTCAAATAGCATTACATTTCAATTCCTCAGTATTTTGTTTTCTTTGTGAGATAACTATTGCAGTTATTAACAATTTAGAATTTGGAAAAGGAGCTGCTTGGATTTGCAAGAGAAATTTCTCATCCATTTATGCACTGATAACATTGTGAGAAAGTAATGAATAAGAGCATCCAGGTGATTTCATCTTTAGTTTCCCTTTGAAATAAACAGGCTGTCCCAATAAACAGAAAAGCTCTTGAACTCCTCCCTGTATCCTTGGAGGATAATTTGTCCAGGTTTTAAAACCACCTGTAAAGTGAGGGGGTATCGGGAGGACAAGCCTGAAGGGCTCGTATCACGTGCTGGTGAAGAGTCCCTGAATTAAATTTACAGGCAAGATAAACTTAGAATCATAGAATTCCCTGTGTTGGAAGTGACCTGTCAGATCATTTAGCCCAACCATCAAGCTAACACTGACAAAACCCATCACTAAACCATGTCTCTAAGCACTATGTCCAACTTGAGGTATTTTACAGTCAATCCACTGCCCTTTATTCTCCGTGCCTGCACCTTCACAGCCGTGAGCCTGGCCCAGGGACAGAACCCATCAAAACTCAAATTATGAGCACACTCAAGTCCACTTTCAGAAGTACTGAGGGCCTGGATTTTATGCTCCAGAACCTTAGTGACAGTATTTTTTGTCACTTCTTAAAGAACACTTGGCTGCAGCTCTAGGATTCCTCTTTTTTTAAAGTTTCACTAAGGGGCTCAAAAATCGCAACAAATGTCTTAGAAAAGATAAAAAAGAATCCTGTCGCTCTACTTATTGTAGTTATGGTGCAGTAACAGTATAATGTGATAATTAGTCTCCTGGAAATCATTCCTCAAGTTCATACTGCGATACAGCACGAAATAAATCTGAGCCAACCATACAGTTCTAGTTCCAGTGTGCTCCTGTCAACTGGTGTGTTAATTTGATTAAAATGTGCTTGTTGGTAAGAACAGAAGTTACACAGGTGGGGGGAAAAAGAAAGGGGTAAATTTTGTAAGTATTAGTACAATCCACTTTACATTCACATCTACAGCTCTCTAAATTACAGATACAAGATCTTTGTTCAAATTACTGACAAGGTTACCAGCTGGAATTTTACACTCAATTCAATTATTTTATATTGTACCTTCAGGCTCCATTCCAAAGTGACTCTTAAAGAATAATCAGACTTATTCAATAGGCAATCAAAATGAAATTACTTTATGTAAGTACAACAAGGTTACAGACTTGGTGCAGTCTATAAGTTATATGCCACTAATTTTCAGTGCTTTAAAATTTTTACTCTGATTATCTGTGATGTACAGGCATCAGCAACCAGGACAGAATTTCCTCACAGCTTAACCTCTTCACTGTCTCCACCGTATCTGGGATAAACAGGTAGAAGTCAACAGTGCCAACAAATGGTCCTTGCCTTTGTGTGGGTGAAGGAGAGGCTTTACCTCAGGAGAGAGGTTCAGCACAGCCTTTCATCACCACCAGTAATGTCTGTACCCACAGATCTCCACTGGGGTACATGTCCCATATCATGATGCCTAGATGACTAGTCCCGAGTCATCTAGGGACTAGTAAGAGTGGACCACCAGCCACTTTACACTGAGAACAGGGCCATTTAACCATGCTGAGAACACAGAACTCCCTACTTTTTTCCTAAGCAACATGTATAGCCATGGCCCACAAGATCTTCTGCGAGGTACTTGAGATGTGTAAGTAAAATACTTGCAGGATGAGAGTTCTTTCAAAGTTCTCTATTCTGCACTTCATAGCTCAGAAATCTGTCTCGTGGAATCACAACAACTCCTAACTAATCATCCATGGGTGATTCTGAAGCAATCATAGGCCCTACAAAACTCGGCGACTGAAGAGCTAGTTATATTTGGTACTGAACGGCAAGGAAAATCTAACAATTCTCTGTAGTGTGTGCTCCTTCCCATTTAAAATAGAATCTTTGATATAAAATAACAAACGTAACAACCCACGCTCTTTCCTAAAATACAGCCCCATGATGCGTAGAGCTGATGACATACACCTTCTATACATGAAAAGTACAGCGTGTAGAATCACAGAACAGTCAGACACAGCCTCGATGAGCTTTTGTCTCAGGAATGTTCTTCCTGGTTTCGATGGCTCCATTTCTAGAAGATACCAATCGAAACTCCAAAGTCTGAGTTGAGGCCCATAAAACTTGAGAAGTCTGGAACGTATCCAGAGCTCAACAGTGCAAAGGTATCTCTTAGGTTGCTTGAACTGGGAGCACCTGAGCATCACCACAGCAGCACCTGATGTCGGCGTAGGAGCTCTGCAGTACCTTCCTCAGTGGGCTGGAGAGCTTTTGCCGCAGCTTTCTTTACAGGAATGTAAACAGTTCTCTTTGCAATGTCTATGTTATGTCTCTGGTTTGTTACAATTTCCTGGAGAGCACTGCTGCCAAGAGCAGGAGGAGCGGAGCCCTCAGGAGGAGCGGCTCTTTCCCAGGGATCTGAGATCTGAGCCCAGCGCCGCTCATCTCAGGGCTAAGGCCGTTATTTGAGATAAAGTCCTAAATGGGCTTTTAGGCAGTTGTTATTTCCACTGCCATTCATGTATAAATGGCGTGGCAGGGTTCTCAGGCTGGTGATTCTTAAACACATTCAGAAACTCACTCAGATGAGACAGAGCATTGCCGTGGGAGAGGCTGCATCTCTCTCCATGGGCTTCCACCACGGACTGAAGCTCTGTGAAAAGAGGCAGATCTGCTTTGTTGGCCTGGCACAAACACATGGTTGCACAGTATTTTGCCACGTGCTTTGTTTCATCGTTTTCAATTGCACAAAAGAGATATAAGAAATTATAGTAAAAAACTGAATCTGTATTAGAAGGGGCATTTTGACTTTGACTAAAAAACTAGGACTACAAAAGGTGTGTAAACATAAAAATAGTTTTTAATTTTTGGATTAGTGAGATTAGAGATCAGAATTTTTGTGAAACTTAGTAGTTTAAATGCAATGTAAAATTATAACATAACATTCGATTAAATCCATGAAGCTTTACTAAAGCTCTCATGGCACAGAGAGGCAACTATTCCTTTGAAGGCCCCAGGACATGCAAACCCAGAGCTTGATATGGTTATTATTCCTAACCAACCTGCAAGGATAATGAAATAATATTAATTGTATATCATTTTGATAGAAAATCATTAATCTGGCTTTGACAGGGGCTGTAAATAGGCTGAACAGTTTTCAAAGACGCTGCCTGTCCTCCTACACAGAGCTTTCCTTCATGACAGCAGCTGAAAAAAACAAACTCATCTTCCTAATACATTTAGTCTTTGGAAATGCATTTTCAATTATATATCTCATTCTTCCTGTTGGTCCACTGGTAATCAAGTTTACTGACAGTGAAAGATCCACTTTTTCATGCAACTGGTTGCCTGCAAAGAGATGGAGCTGGGTCAATGAACTGGGGAATCTGCTTCTTAGCTGCAGGAAAAATAGAGGATTTGCAGGGGACTGGGAGATAGAAAGGTAAGACTGAGTGTCACATCGTTTCACCAGCGAAAGGAGAAACCACTCATGCAATCAGCAATTCCCTCTCCCATGGTTCCAGAGTGCAGTTTTTAATGCAACTGAGAAGGAGAATGGGGAAAACCACCTAGAGCCCTCCAGCAACAGCAGTTCCTTTTCACAGTGGGACAGCAATGGAGTTCAGAGGCAAAAAAAGGGTTTGAGAAAGCAATGTGTTCTCTGTAATCATGGAAGACAAAGGAAACAGCCTGATTTTATAGAAAGAAGAGATAAAAGTAGGTAATAACGAATAAAGTTGATTGGCTGAAACCAAACACCTTGTGGTATTCTTTCTCCTCCATTTTGCTTTACCTTACTTGGCCTCAGGAGGTTTATTCCAACTTTACATCACACTGAGATGTTGCTCTGGCTTTCTTTTTACCCATTCTATACAAATACCAATCTGTTCTCTATCCTCTTGTACCAAATCACTTGGCTGCTGCTTCTGATTGTAATACTTGTCTATGAAAAATGGTTCTCCTTAGAGACCTTGTTGCTCTCTTTTAACAGCTATCTCAGAATTCTATCTTTTGCCATTTAGCTACCTCTTCAAAACAAAAAGTTAATGGCAACAACTTTTAAAATTGTGGATTTTATGATTTTATGTATGCAAGCTGATTTAGCAGGAGAATGGCAACAAATGAGAAATGGCAATTAACACTCCCAGAGTAAAGCCTGTTATTTCTCGTGTTCTTCAATCCTTCTCTCACAAAATGCTTTCAGAAAGAAGGCAGCTGATTCTAGCAAACAAGACTACACATTTTATAATTCCACTCCATTGCTTTTCCAAAACCAAAAATACATAGGAAGAACATTTCAGTGTAACTAATTAGCAGGCTCTGTGTCCTCATCCTTGTTAATTCAAGGGGCATCTCTAAAAGACTCTGGGAGAGCTTCTGCTGTTATAATTTTCCACCCCTGCTCGGGTCCAGACATCTACTTTGAAGTTCTGCAAGGAATAATTCCCATGAGCACAAAGGGGAAATATCCGGGTGTTACTTGAGAAATTGCCTTTGTCTTCATAATGGAATTTAGCAGGTACTGGAAATAACAGATCAGGCTACACAGAGCTACAAAGAATTGGAAGGAAATATTCCCTCCAGTCTGTTCACAACTAATAATCTCAATGTTGTTGTGTCCCTTCTGCTCTGGCAGGGGCTGAGGGCTCCGGCTGCTGTTCCAGCCATCGTTGACTGCTGGCACAGCCCCACTATGGACAGAGGGCTGTGATAAGACCCAAAGAAGTTTCACTGTGGTGGGAGTTCCTCCAAATCAATTATTTGTGAATTTCAAACCTTTTGAAACTTGTCCATCATTAACCTTTGAGATAACATGGCACAGAATAATATCTGCTTCATGTAGATCACACAAATGGGGGAAACACCCGTGACCGTGTGCCTAAACAGTCTTTCTTCACTGCTACATTCAACAGAGCTATGAGCACATTTGCGTAGGAAAAAAGAGATTAGTTTAAAAAAAAAAAGAAAAAGAAAATCTTTGGTAATGCAGAGAATTTCTGTAAGCTCCAAATCACTAGAGAGTTCTGGGGCCGTTGCTCTCTACTATCAAGCCAAATCCTCATTTTTGCGTGCAGCCTCTCCATGCTATCGTAGGCAGGGCAGCCACCAGATGCTCAGGAAGACTCATTCCTCTGCAAATTAGTTCACCTCGTTTCATGGCCAAATCAGTCACTTGTCAATTTCCCCTTTGGCCTCCGCAGTTAATGGGATCTGCTCTGAGTCACTCGGGGGGGATTTCTTACTCCCATTATGAAGAAAAAAATCACTCTGAATTCAAATGGAATTCATTTTCCTAAATATATGACCACAAGTTGCCAGTCTTTTGTTTCAGACTAGTAGATTTGGGAGTGTTTTGAGTTGATTACAAATGAAAGATGACTTCACAACTCAAAATGAAAATATGCTGGTTTTCATTCAAGTACATCCTGAAAAGAAATACCATTATTTTTTCTCAATTTTTTTTTTCGCTTTTATGCCTTCCCTCTATATCTGCAGTTAAAAGAGGCGGTGTGTAGCGTGGCAAACAGCTAGCAAATGAAAATGCAGCCTTATAGCCATTTGTAACAAAGACCAAACCTTTACACCAGTGCAATATGTCACACGCCAGGGGCTATAGCTGGATGCCTGAGCCAAGAGGTCCCAGCCCTGTAGTTGCCACTATCAACACAACCAACCTTGAGGGAGTTACTTCCAAAGTATTGGAAGAAGAACTGATACAGGTTCCTTCCATTTTCTAGGCACATTTCACTCATTGCTTAACACAGGGCACTGTCACTCAGGCCTCAGTGTCCAGCTGTGTAAAATGTGGCATTTGCCTTGTAAGCAGAAGCCCCAGAGGCTTCGTTCAGTGGCAGAGCAGCCTGTGCTCTATTGAGAAACTCTGCTACAATCTATGGCTGAGAGACCCCCCCATTTCAAACTTTTTATATATATATATATGCTTTTGAACTATTTTATGAATTGTGCCCTATGTTTCATGCCAGGCATCTTGCCATGTGCCTCATTTAGTTTATATAAACCTCTAGGGCTGGCTTTAATCTGCTTTCCCAGCATCCCTAGGTTTGCAAATGTATATACCAGGAAGAAAGAGAAGGGGAAGGAAAAGGGAAAAGAAATCAAAGCACGAAGAGAGTTCACTTCTGTAAATCTTAGTCAACACTGATATGAGATCTTATTTGGTTTTGCAGTCCTCACCCCTCCACCTCAGGTGCTGGGATTAATGGGGGACTGTTTTTCCCCTTTTGATTGCGTAAATGAGGAAGCTGTTGACTCTCATGGAACTGGAAAGACATATGTGCTTCATTATCTGGATTCCTTGTATTGTTTCAGCTTGTCGTTGCTGGCTGGGAACATGCAGCCTTGAGCTGTTCCCATTTTTAAAATGCACTTTTTTCTGCCCCGGATTATTGCCAAGTGGAGATTTAAGTACACTATTACTTTTATGGAAGACTATTAAGAGTTATTAGATCCCATTAGAGCAGACTATGCTTTTTAAAAAAAGAATTCTTTCCTTTATTTTTGAACAACCATTTATATTCATTTAAATCTGACAGAATGTTTGTATCAATGCAAACACAGTTAATTATATCTTAGATCAGTGAGAACATTTCTTGTTTATTTTTAAAAAAAGTTTTACTAGCCTCCCCTAAAGACTGTGCTTTACTTAGGTGGCTTTAAAGCAAGTCTGAACCATCATGGGTGCTAGGTGCACTGGGTGTCCTGACATGGACAGCATAAGAAGAGTTGGAGAAAAATGATTGGAAACTGAATCCCAGCACAATCCGTACCTATTTTTCATTAGAAAATGATGTTCAGATGAAGTCCTCTGCTCATGGAGACTAAAATATCAAGGGGAATCTTTCTATCAGCAGAAGCGGGACCAGACCCTCCATTACAGTAGGAACATGACCTAATACTATTGGCAGAGTCACTACCAGTCAGAACTACACATGCCACCCATTCCTGGGTGGTTGTGATTTTTTTAAAGCCAGGATGAATTGCTAGTCTGTTCCTACTTTAGTTCATGCCCACTCCTTCCGTTACAGTTTATATCCAGTTCTCCCAATTTCTGTTCATTACTAGTTTGTCTCCAGCCAATTTCAAATAAAATGAAGGAAACTTGTCTCAAAGGAGTAAAGAATTATATGTGCTGACCCTGTTTTTTTCTGAAAAACATCTGAGAGATTATCTCTGACTTTATCCCCTCCCTTACAGCAGCATTTGTTGTAAGCAACTTTCTCGGTAGCCCAGACCTATGGGTTTGATATGCCTAAAATTTAATTTGTATAAGTGACTTTGGGAAGAACAGTATGTCTACCTGCAAAACACTCCATTTCCCTTGCCTTGCCTTCCCTTCCCGAAGACACACTGTGAGGAGATGACTAAATCCTGCCACAGGAGGGAGAAAAACAAACAAGAAAGAACGAAAAAGGCCTCAGATAGGGCTGTAAAGTAAAAGGCATAAATTATTCAGCTCTTCCCCTCCCTGAGCTCTCTTGCACACCACCTCCCTTCTGGAGGAGACTTTGGCATGCCCGGCAGATCCCATTAATGCTCCATCACGTTAGCGCAGCAGAGCATCGCTTGGCAAGAGGATGCAGGATACTCCCTCCAGACAACTTTGAAGGAACTGTGCTGCACGGCTGAACTAGGCAGTGGAGGGGAGGGAGGGTGAAAGTGGGAGAGGGGAGAAACATCTTGGTTATGTGGGGAATCATGGTTGAAACAGCATCTTGGAGTATAAAGCCAGTCTAGGATTAGAAGCAATTGTTTAAAAAAACCATACGTGCTCCTGGAAAACTACCTGTAGGGAGTTTGTGCAGGAAAGAACGTGGTTCCTATTTTTCTTTCCCTTTCAGAGATTTGCTTTACAAAACAATCAGCCACATGAAAAGACAAAGAGCAGAATTCTCACATACATTGTTTGACATTTTTCATTATTATTCTTATGGCAAGACAGTTGGAAGAACAGTAGTTATGCCTGAATCACAGCTCTCCTGCCTTAACTTGGTCCTGTCTTAACTTGGCCCTTCTGTGCTCGGTTTTTAGAGCCCTTGGGTTTTGTACAGACTAGGAAAAAGGAGGTTTTTTCAAGAATTATTCCTCAACTGAACTTGTTTAACTAAAGAAAAGCCAGTCACTGAGTAACATTAGGATCATGGTTTAGCAGCTTTAGCTCAGTTCAAGAGGTGGAATAGAACTAAATTAGGTATCTGTATTAACTCCTTCAACTTTTTTCCTAATTAGACAGGCTTTAATAGTTTGCTACAAGTGGCAGATTGAAAGCCTTCGGAAGCTTCTGAACACAGCTGGGCTGAGCAGCAGCAGGCTCCTTCCACCTAGTTCCATCTGGAAGACCAGGAGAAGAAGGGAAGCTCAACCTTAGTGGACTATTCAACCTTAATCTACCCACCTATCTACCTAGCTATTTAGCTTTTATTATGCAGTATTTGGACCTTGTCTGACTGAAAAGACACAGAGGAAGCGATAACACTTTTCCAGGTGATTACAAAATATAGTGATAACTATAGTGTTGAAACCCACTTGACTTCTGTTCTGCTGGAGTCCCAGATTAGGGAATCATTCCATTCTTCCCACAAAGAGGGACTACAGTAGGATTAGCCTTTCCTCCACTGTTCATTTTTGTTTTGAAATCTCCTCTCAGAAAATGTACTAAGTAGATAATAAATTATTCTTCTTATGCCAAGAATTTTCCATTTTGAGTTTTATCTGTTGCTGGGTTTTGGCACCATTAAACTGTGGAGGGTAAATTTAAAAATAGTTGAGAAACTGGCTTCCTGGCTTGTAGTTTTGGTTTTTCCTGCAGAATACAAAAGCTCTTTGATTTTTGATGAAGCTCACAAGTATCTGTTGTCGCATGCAGATAACTAACCCTGGTTACTGATGACCTTTCCTCTCTGCATTACATGTTTTCCAGTTCAGCTGCTTAGATAACTTACTGCTTCATTGTGTTTGGGTTTATACCTTCGTTACTTTAGATCTTTCTTTGGCAGTTGCATCTACCTACATGGATAAATGCTCTTATTAAAAAGCATAGTAATGGTCTGAAGTAAGTGTACCCCACTGTTATCAGTACACAGACGTGTACTTTGCATTTCACTACAGAAGATTGGGGTGTATAAGAGTCATTTGCTTGAGTGATTATTCATTTAGTACAAACCGGAAGACTCTTGTTTTTAGACTGGAACAACCTCCTGTGTTGATCAAGTTGGCAGCATTGGCACAACAGGAGTAGGACTGGGCTTGGATCAAACCCCATCTGACATGACCTGAATCAAAACTTCATTTTTGTTCCAGTTAATAGTCATTAGGGGTTGGTTCTGTTCAACACAATGCAGAAAAGAAAATGTAGTTTCTGCTGTCTAAACGTGACTAATTCCAGGGTAGCTCGTCACATACAAACCAGTGAAATATTTTTAATGGATTAATATAGTTGGCTTTGTAAAACTAGATTTACATAGATTGTGACTGTAAGAGGAGTAAGGTTTAGGAGACTGTTTTAAGTATGGTAGAGTCCTTTCAGAAGAGTTTAGGAGACTGTTTTAAGTATGGTAGAGTCCTTCCAGAAGAGTTTCAGAAAAGCAGAGACGAATTAACACGGAAAACAGTTTGAGGAGAAAGAAACAAGCACAGGACCATGGAACTGACACTGATGTTAGGTACCAAATGAATGCTAATTAGAAGACACTTAGCAACACAGCTGAAAAGCTGTGGGAAAAGAACAAGGACTTAACACAGAGGTCAAGAATAAGATTTAGGAGAGTCACAAGGCCCAGCAAGAATGTTGGATGAAGTAGAAAGAGATAAAAATATATACATTTTGTATTCTAATGGAGTCTGGAAGTGAATCTAGCACTGTGTTTGATAGTGTACGTACATATGACAAGAAAATTGGTTTTGCCACAGAAAAGATTAAAAAATTATCATCTGATATCAGACTACGGGAAGATAAAACAAGTTACAGTAGAAATCCAGCAGGAAAATAACATGGCTCTGGGCTGCACTGCTGTTTTCATCTGTCCCCCAAATTCTACAATATCGGTTTCTAACGGGTTTAAGCTTCAGTCTCTTTACTTTCCTGACTAGTGTGTGTGAGCTGAAAGGAACACCATCTGGACAGGGCAGTTCAGCAGGAGTGGTAGTTTACAGAAACTGGAACAAATATTGGAATTATACTCGTTCTTTTTTTCCAAGGGAAGGAGGGGAATGGAAATGGAAAAATGTCAGTGAAAAAAACCATATAGGGCCCAAAATTCAGAGCTGAGGAAGTCGGCAATGGAGAATCTAGTTGAGACAGCTGTGCTGAGGCTTACCTAACCTAGGGCTGACCAAGTAGCTTCCATGATGTCATATTTTGCTCTGATGGGCCATTAAATTAGTTTGTTGCTCCAGTCCTTGCTCCTGACACCTATTAAATCTACACTTTTGAGTTCGGAGTTGTCAAGGTAGCACCGCATCGGCCACTAACAGAATCTGTGTGGACTTTTGGGAATGAGACAGAACCTGCACAGAAATTCTTTGCTCTTTCCTTGGCTGTTTTTTCAGGATATTTTTTCTATGCATATTCTGGGACTGGTTTAGAGAACCAAAGGAATAATTTACTATCTGTTCTCTGTACGTACTATTTAATGCCAGATGAAACCAGGAAAGCTGGTTTCTGGGCTTGGGCCTGTACTTTTCCTCTGCAGTCTTGCAGGAAATATCCCTCTTAATTTCAAAAGAATAGAGAAAAAATATTTAATTCTACAATGTTTCTATTATTAAAACGCCACATAGAGGATTCATTCATATTTACAACAGTCATAAAAACTTGCAGTATTTCACCCCGATGGAACCCACAGTTCCCTACTCCACATTTGCACTGCAGAGAACAGAGATCTTACACCACACATTGTGAATCACAAGCTACTTGTAAGATACAGCACATCTTGGATACCAATCCCAGGTGCTTTTCTTGCAGCAGGGAATCCTAGGATGTTCTTAGGGGTGCCAGAATCCTCACAACAACAGGCCCAACACTGTCCTATCTACTTTAAAGAACCTGTCCCCAAGGAGTATTAAGAATCAAGAGAGTGAGTGATGCAACAATCCTTTTAAATGAATCCAAAATAGTTGGGCAAATGCACACTTTTGATTCTCAATTATCCTAATTTTTTTGGGGGGGGCATCCTCTGCCTATCTCCTTACCCCTCTCTGAGTTTCTCAACGTCTCTCTAGTCCTCAAGAGAACAGCTACACGCTCCCTTCTGTTTATTTTTTGCTAGAAGTGGAGTATGTGTCCCATACACACCTTCAGGAACCACCACTCTTAGTCCCCACATCTCTTTCCAGTGGCACAGCCAGACAACGCAACCCGCTGCTTTCTGTGCCCGGAGAAGTAGAGACTTGCAATACTCATTCCTCTTGACAAAGGTCAATTATTTTGAGTAAGTCTTTGAATGAAATAAAAACTGACTAAGAGAGTGACTAATAAGTTGCTTCTCACTTCCACCAGGAGCCTTGAAGTGCAGGACAGAGTCCAGGAAAGATTTTCTGGAAAACGAAGAGAGACCCAATAAAGTCTCTAAGCCTGGGCAAGTCAATAAACTGTCACAGTTGCCCAGAAGGAATTGGCTTGTCTTAGATAAACTTACAAAAGGCCCTGAAAAAACAGAACTTTTTTAAATGGCAGAGATTAATTTTCTGACTTCAAAGTAGTATTAATGCAGAGCTTGGCTAAGGTTTCCTGTGCAAGCAGTTTCCCCCCGAGCAATGATTTCAGAATCCGCCTTGTTTTAAGGCTGGCATTTGCTGCAGCTGCAGACCTGGAGTATGTTCGATCCCCTCTGAGTGCTGGAACACTATCCAACAATTAAACCGCAACCCCAAAACAATCAAACATCTGTTTGGAGGCAGGCTGCTCAGTGACTGACATTCTCCTGCCAGCATAAACACTATTGCTGCTGAGTGATTCCTGTCTTTTGTGTGTGTGTGTGTGTGTGAATGTGCTGCTTGGGGGGGGGGTTGTTCCTGCAAGCAGTAAGATCTCCTACGTGTAAATATGCTGAAGAGCATTTTTATTGCCATACATGGATATAGCTCATTTGTGGAAGTATTTTTGTTGATGAGAACATACATGTTGGAGTGTCAGCTTGAGATTTGGTTATTTGTGTGCTTATTTGTGGCATTGCAGAAAGCAAATAAGGATGTGGACTGCGAGCCTGGAGTCAGGTATGTGTTTCTGCAGTGCTGTGTGTTGGTGGGTGTTCATTGTACAGACATGTACTTGTTTTTAATTGGGCAAAATTAGCATTATGGCTGCATGCAGTTTTACGCAGAGACAAGTATTCTGAAGTGTGTGCATGCGTGTACGTATAGAACTGTATCTGTTATATATATGTTTATATAAACTGCATCTGGTTTTGATGGATGCCTATTCCACACCTGATCTTCAAGTTCTGCCTCTGGACTTATCAGCTACTTGGGCCACAGGAGCTGATGTCCCTTATTGCAGGCCCAGGAAGGGAGATAATGAACTGCTGGAAGCAGTTCAGAACTGGGTTCAAAAGAACACCTAGGTCTGGTCCTGATGTAATCTCAGCTCTCTCTAAAGCTAAACTCCCTGATTTCAAGAACTCTCTTGGGACTCTGGCAGGGAATCTGAGGATGACTTGACTCAAGGGCTTTGGGAATAGGGAATGCGGCGATGAATACTGATGTTAAGTCTGTCTGCCTAGAGGACAAATTACTCTCTCTCCTAAAAGCTCTTAGAGACTCCATGCAGGTAGCTGCTTTTGTCCTATTTTATTTATAGACTTCAAATAACCACGGGCTGTTGATGGCCAGGCTAAAATAGCATGCAAATGGCATTCATTCCCAACAGGAACTCCCTCCCTATAAAACTAAGACCAGCTTTCAGAAAATTCAATTGTTCCCACTCCTAGCCAAATGACAGCTTGTGCTGCTCCTACCAGTTCTCCCCGAACCCCCAAGGTCTAGAGACTGCTGCTTGCCATTTGGTGTCTTTATATACCTAGCAATCTATGAGTCACCACAGTAAGTGCTAGCCATAGCCTGCTTGCTTGGAAACATCAGTATCGCAAGTGACAAAATCTGGGCCACCCACTGGCTGTATTTCTGGAGCATTCCCCTGCCTAGGAGAGAGCAGCTGGAGTTCTTTGCTTCAGCCCATTTCTCAAATATCCTGTTGCTGAAGTATAAGAACATGCCGTTACAGGAAAGAAAGATTTGATGATCTTCCCACTGTGAGCCCCACTTGTTGTTATAATCATCCATTCTTTTCCACCAGCCTTATTTTAATTTTTACCAGTTTAAGCTGAGAAAGTTTACTAGAAAATAGCTGTGCCTCAGAAATGATATAAAGTTCTATTGCTCAGCAGAGGGCAGGGTGTAGAGCAGAGAGTGTCAAGCACAGAGAATCGGTGTTCCTCTGTCACCTCTGCTGTGACGGGTGCTCTAGGTGCTGTAGAAAACCACTGAGAAACCATTTTACCTTTGTTCAACAAAATTTCCCCATCTGTCACATGGGGAAAGGACTTATTGTGGTGGGAGAGAGACTCATGCAACATAACATTTACACTTTGAACTACTTGAACTCAAAAAATCTACAGAAGATCACTATTGCTATTACCTACTGTACTGACTACGGTGCAGTATGTAACAGTGCATCACGGGACGGTAATTACCCCACATTGCAATACACCTGAATTACAAATGACAAAGAAAGCAGGTTCTGCCCACACCAGAATGTGGTGTCACACAAGCTGCAGGATCACTGGCCAGAACAAGTCACCTGGTCGCTGGGCTCTGAAGCTCCTGTAGGTGACAGCATTATATTCTCAAGCCACACACTGTATGAGGTACGTCCACTCGCACAGAGAGACCACTCTATAGGTGCAATGCCACGTTCACTTTTTTGCAAACGAAACCCTTCAACAGGACATAGCATGATGATCTTGACAAAAAACCCTTCGTCAACATTAGCAGCTGCTCAAATCCTAACTCTCATTTTCCCACAAACTCCAACTCCAGAAAAACTTGAAGCACAATTTAAGGAAGCTCTCAGCTGTCCACCACTTTGTTCATTTCCAGAACAGATGTGAAATAAATTTTGGTCTCTCTTCTATTCCTGTCTTGTCTGTCTCTGATTGTAAGATCTTGGAACTTTGAACTGTTCCCTGGAAGTTTATTCCTTATTTGTTGCAGGACATTTAAGTGATATTTGAAGCTCTTTTACTTTATGGATTAAAATATTTATGCTCCCACTAATTAGTCCAAATCTCAGAAAGCCCCAAACTTTAACTTTTCAGACAACCAATAAATAACGTGAGAGATGTGAAATCAAACAGTAGGAGTGGTATTGCTCAGCAAAAATATAACAGGATTAATCCAGGAGCAATGAAATGAAACAGTGCAATATGGAATCTCAGTATGACTACTGGCAATAATGGGTTTTAAGCTAGAAGAACTGCCTCCCATTGGAAAGGAGAAACAATAAGTCACTTGAACAACTATGGACAAACTAATAAATGCTAGAAATCTTATGTGCAGAAGTTACTTTCACAAAACCAAGCTGAAGATGCTGTGTGTGGTTCTGAGTCAAGAAAAACAAGTAGAAGTTATATGAACTACCAGCTGTTTGCTTATCAAAACTCTGGCGTGTGCGTGCATTCTCAGCCACAACTCTTTGCATTGTTCTGTCTGTTTTACACAAAATTTTTCTTTTCCAGTAACCTGGAAAAAATCTGTCATTTTTGGGGAATAACTTGTACAAGAGAGCACTTGACTATCTCTTTGAGAAAGTGGAGGTTATTCAGATCTGGAAAGGTATTTGCCATTCAAAGTCTCATCTAGGCTGAAACCAGCAGCTTCCCATACTCCGTCCTGGGGGGAAAGGGGGTGTCAAATCCTCACATCTGCCATCCTAGTGCACAGCTGTGAGCTGTTCGGGGAGAACCGTCCCCGCTTGCCCAGCTGCCCTTCCATTCACTGTCACTCAACAAGTAACTATTTCACAGTCCTTATGGAAAACAATAGGACCTTTCAGGAATGAAATCAGATCTCGACTCTGATAGGAAGGCAGCTGGGGGACACATGAAAGCTCCTGCTCGCTGTCTCTTCCCTGTCTCACAAGGTTCAGATTCAAAGAAATCCAGGAAAACATCCACAGGCCCTTCAGAAGGTCAGTGTAACCGTTGGGTACCTTGCAGAAAGATAAATGGACAGACAGATAAATAGCTCAGTGATGATGTAGATGGGCAGAGGATGGGGATGAGTGCACATGGAAATAGATAGAATACTACAAGAAAAAAAATAGACTGAGAATTGAGTTTTGCTGCTTTTCCAAACCCAAAACATCTTTAAAAATTTGAGGTACCATTTCTCCCATTACTGATATCTGGCCTCTGGGGCAGAAGGCAGCTTTTAATGGTGCTCAGTGACTCTCTTACCAGCCTCTGCCACAAACTGCTCCTCAGTTCATTAGGGCATCGACTACTTCACAGCCCTGGAGCTCACCTGTTAAAACAGCACCGTTACCACTCATCCCTCCACTTTCCCTCAAAGACTGTTTCCTCATCTAAGAACTGATGAGGTCCAATACTCTTTCAGCTATCTAATTATTGTAATTTCAGGACGTTACTGCTGCTGGTTAGGAAAAACACTGCACCCAGAAAAATGGATTAATTTCATTCCTATGCAAAAGGGTGCAAAACAGCACCCTTGGAGTTCAGGGTATAAGCACAGTGGTGAGAAGCTGGGAAAAGCCCACGTGGAGCTTTGTGGTAACGTGGCGAGATGGCTCCCTATACCCCAACTCACTCATTTACAAGCACATTGAGTGTTTACACTTCAGTGCTGCCCGTAGCAAACATTATTCTGAGAAAACCAAGCGCAGGGAAAGAGCTCAATCCCATTTATGACCCAAGGGAGGAGCTGTTATACAGGATCCCATCATGCTGGCATTGCCTTCTCATCATCATCTATTTGAATTTTTACCCTATATATCATATTTTCCTTTGCTAGGGAACTCCCTGTTCCTCACACCAGAGAAATAAATGTCTAGTACTTAAGCATTTGTTTGAAATGGGTGGGAAAAATGTATTACAGTGAGTGATTTCAATCTTTGTACAGTCTGCTGAAGGCTTCACACTGCCAGAAACACACACACAAAAAATTACTCCTGTTTACAAATGATACCAATCATTTTCTCCCTCAAAAACTATTGTATCTGGCACAGTGGAATTTTTGAGAAGTGAAAAGACATTTATTTAATAATAAAAAATTAATGGTATTGGAATATTAATTTGATTGCATTTGTTTTGAGAAAATAAAGGCTAAATCAATAATACACATACAGTTTCACTACAACAAAACCAACTATAAGACAAAAAGCTTAGAAGAAATAAAAGAAAAATGGGAATAATATTCGCAAACTATAGAAGAACATTTACTTATTAGTAAAAAATGCAATCTCACTAACAGTAAAAAATTTTAAGTTAGTTAAAAACAGATAAGAACATTTATAAAACACTAGGGATGCAAAAGTAATCGTACAGCTAATTCTACAAAAAGCATAGATGAAATAAGATAAACTGATAGCAACAGCTATAGAGTTAGAAAGCGTAGAGAATTTATAACAGAAACAAAAGGAAACAAGGAGAAAAATGAACAGTACTTGGCACCTATAAGAAAAAATACAAGTAGCTCCGTAAGGTTTTTTCAGAAAAAAAGTATTTTTCATTGTATTTAAGTATAGGCATGTATATTTGGAAACAATGTGAAACAGCAAAAGACGAGTCCTTAATGCAATACCATATTCCACTTCCAGCACCACTACCAAGTCTGAAGCAGGAACGAATAGAGAGAAATTACAAAACAGATCATATTAGATGGTGACAACAGTCTTTTCTGGTCTTAAAATTCATATATCTATTAATTACTAGGTAGCTGGCCTGACTGTGCTGCTGCTAGCAAAAGTGCAGCTGCATCATTACTGGAAACTGGGCCGAGCTGTGTACACAAACAGCGCCAGCGCGGCTGCCCGGACCCTCTGCGCCAGTCCCCTCAGTGTCTGCTGCTTCTACCAGTCAAAAGGCTGCACTAAAATCTGCTGAGCTTCACTCTGTTCTGGATCAGGGTTAATGCAACACCTAATGGCAATTAAGCCGAGCACATCATGCATCTGAGACGCAGTGTGCTGTCCTAAGCCCACTCCCAAGAAAGCATCTCTGCTGGTTCATGGTTATACCATGGTTGATGGGAGTATCATAAAAGCCCTTGAAAAAAACAGCTTGACTGTAAGACAGTAATTCATTTTGCATTTTATTTCTTTGGCTACAGTTCATACTATAGAATTAGTCCACAATTTATCTTTGCTCCTCTTAAGCATTAGAGAACATGAGGTAGATGAGAAGGCGGTTACTTCATTTGTAAGTGAGGAAGAACTGGTGAGCAATAAGGTTCAATAAGAGGCCACTCAAGGGTCTCAAATATCCTGCTGACAAACTGATGGAACACGGCTTTCAACTGGTGTAAAAGAACCTGCAGTCCCACTGACAGAGGTGGTTCTCATCTACTAATCTCCTGAAATTACTCAGGCTGTGGCACTAGAGGCAGGTTTGGCTTCAGGACCTGTGAGGTGTGAGTGCTGCAGTAGAATTTGGGCAGTGGGATATTACTGATAGGGGAAACCTGAACATTTCTCCAGGAATCACAAAGAAAAGGCAGAAGGTAGATGTGAAAGTGAAATACTTTCAATCCCATATAACAGAAACAAATCTCTTTATTTTCATAAAATGGTTTTATACCATTTTTTTACAGCAGAGGGAAAAAAATTTCTTAAACAACCTAAGCTTTTGGGTTTTTTTCCCCCAAATAGCAAACTTCCCAACGTTTGCAATAACTCCTCAATTTTTACCCTAATTCATGGAGAAAACTTGGCCTTCCCAAGGTCATGGTCTTATGCTTTGCTTGCAGTTTGCTCCTCTGGGCTTGATGGCAAGTCCAGTTAAACAAGACATGGGTCAGGTTTTAACACACCACCTTATGATTTTTTTTAGTTTGCTTTCAGCTTTTTGAAAAGTTTCCAAGAGTACCAGGCAAGGAAATGAAATCTTCATCCCAAGGAAAAGATCCCTTTCCAAAACTGTTAATCCTTCCTTATGACATGTTTTGGAATCCAAACGTATCCAGAGGGGGTTTGCTCAGCAACGCGCTGTGTTCATGCGAGTGATCAAATCGGGGGGTTATTACAGAGGTACATATGTTAGCAATAATTCAAACTTCTATTCGCCCTTTTTCACCACCACAGATGCTCTTGGTTTTCCTTCTGGCCCCAACCAGGGATACTTGGAACACAAGCTGACCCATGGCTGTGTTACAGGGAGTGATGCTTTACATTGTTATTAGAGACCAGGCTTCCTCCAGCGTGCAGTGTTATCGTAACTAACTCATGACTACACACTTTCTAACTGTCACTCTATTTGTGTTCCATATATGCTGCCATCAGCAGAATTAGAACACAGATCTGGTTTCTACATATCACTTCTGATTAATTTTCTGTGTTGCAGAGCCTGGAGACGATTACAGAGCCTCTGGATGATCTAGATCCCAGCCCTTTGCAGGTCTGTCCCACCGAGCACCTTCAGGGAAGCCACTGAAGGGTTCTGTGGAATGAGGGCATGGATAAGTGACAACAACAGGGACTTGCTAAGTATTAAAGTGGCTTATAAATGATGAATATTTTCTGCAAAGGTTTTAAATAAAATTTAAAATTTCATTTCTCAAGATGTGTTGATAAAGATGAAAAGGGAAAAGAGTTGTTACCCTCCCCTTTTTAGTCCTTTTTCATGCCTTTCTTTTACTCTAACATAACATTAGCAAACACAGCTAATGGGATTACTACATGTATACACATGGAAACTGGCAGTAGAAGGATGATTCTAAGTTTGCATGGAGCACTGGTAGTACTACTGTATTTTATAAAGCTTTCTAATAACCATATTTGAAAAATTAAAAACAACACAAAGAACTAACACAGGATGAAATTATTTGAGGTCTGGAGAAAACAGATTGTACTAAGATAATTATTAAACCAAGAAAGTTATTTAATATATGAAAAAGAAGATTGACAGGTGACTTAAATACAGCAAGCAAGAGGAAAAGATTACGTGCCAGTTGACTTTTGAGCCTAGGCAGAAGCAATGGCTTTAAGCTGAATCCAGACAAATTCAAAATTTGAAACACAGTGTTTGTTGTAAGCCTATAAGAGCTTACTTCTTACCCACCGCCATACGTATTTCTCCCGAGCTGTTTGCTGAAATATAGGTTGTCTTTTACCTGCTCTTGGGGCCCGACAGACTTTCCCACTGGGTAAGACCTTCATTATAGTAAATAGTTTAGGATTCAGCGCTTGGCTGATGGCTCATGCTCGCTGTGTATCCAGGCTTGCATTCAAACTTCCTCCCACTACCATTTCCTCAGCTGAAATCCCCAAAGAAACCTCAAAGGAGAGAATTCTTTTTTGTTCATTCAGAAAGGGAAAGCCTCAAACGGCACTTGTTTTCTGCTTGAAAAAGAGAAAAACTGAAACTCATTACGTGACCAAGCATCTCCTGGTGGCTCCTGTGCTTTCCATAGCCTCAACAAGAAGTTGTTTTCTTCTGTTTTTGTTATAAAGTGATTGCAGGTCCAAAATATTAATGCCTTCTATGTCTTAATTAAAATATCCATGAATTAGATATCTGAATTATTATAGGAATATGGGCCTTAGCAACATGAACAAAATACTACACTCACTATCTGGCTGACATCACTCCTCATTACTAATAGGAAATACAGAACGTGTTACAAGTCCCAGAAGAGGAGAAACTCCCCCAGCTTTCAGGACTCCCTTGCTGGAGAAGCAAAACCACAGAGGGAGTCAATACAGACTATAAAATCTGTGGCTCTGTATCAGCAACTCAATGAACACAGCGCCTGGCAAACAGCTATTTGTTGTGTGTGCAATTTATGACAATAATCTCATTGGTTTCATTGAAAAATAAACTTGGCAATGGATATGAACGTGTCAAGTCCCTCTGGGTCTTTTCATCTTTGACACATGTATGATATTAGATAATAACAGAGCAGGAGGATACAACCCCAAGAACAGAGGGGTGTCCATTTGTTTGCACACTAGCACAACCCGTTTCTGTCACTGTCCTGACTTTCTGGAAGCTTCTGGATGAGTCTGGGCAGCAACATAACGAAGAAAAAAGCCATCTCAGACTGAGCAGTGTTCCGACCCACGAGCAGTTGGACTATCCAGACAGATTGCTGCACCACAATGTAGGACATGGGAGCAAGGACCCAACACACTTGAAAGTTCTTCCACAAATACTAGGTATTAACAGTGAAGGAAAAGAAAAATGGAAAGACTGTCAGGCTACATAAGTAGCCTTTTACTTACATACTTGTTTGTCATCCCATCAGTGCTCCTCACCAAAATTCATTCAAAAGTAAATGAGGTTCACTGCATATGTTTTGGCAGGATAAATCAAAGGCAAAAAATAGATTAACATTTCCTCTTGGAGTCCACTCCATTAGTCAAAATTTTGCCTTGATTTCACTTCTGGTGAAACCTGTCCTGGTCTGAGATTTAAATTGTATGTAAAAAAAAAAAAAAGGAGGCAGGGGAACACATTAAATAAAGGGATGAATTTAGCCACAGATTTAGCTTCGAACAGCTCCTCTTTTTGCTAGTTGCTGCCTTCAAACTAATTAAGATGTTGTTTGGCCTCAGTATAATTGCTGCTGTCTGCTGACAGGACACTTCTGCCAACCAGATGTTTTTTATTTTAAGGAATTTGCTATTTGATAAAACTGTTCTTAAATCATAAATAAAGGAGGAAATTGTTCCATGGGTTCTATTTTTCCCATTGGCAATTTAAATTATTGGTAATAAAAAAGGTCATGGATTGAATTTGATATTTATGTAAAATAATCAACACAACATCCTATGCATCAGTTAAAACTTTTCTGTACCTTGGTGGGTCTTACAGATTCCCTTAATAAGCTCTTATTTCCTGTTAGATGGCAAAATGGACATATCTCATGGATCAAGTGCTTGGTGAAAAAACATTTGTTACTTGGCAGAAACTTTCTCTACGTGTGGAGTGTAATTACAGCTGTATGGACTTCAAAAACCTTGCAGGTTTAATCAAGGTAAAAAACCGTGAGATCTTGACCTTTCTCTTATTTTCCTGGATGTCTGCCTTCTTCAGTGCTATTTTCTGTATTTGTTGGTTTTGTCTTATGCTGGAAACACAAGATCATACTCTCCCATAAGACATTAATTTTTTGCTTCTAGGACCACGTAACTTCCATAAGTGCAAAAGTAATAAATAATATCAACCAAATATTTTCAAAATTAAAATGGCCAATATTGATTGGACATTTTGTCAGTATTCAGATTTGAATGAAATAAATATTCTAACTTGGCACCAGGTGATGAAACTGGAGCTTATTATTTATATTTGTACTTGCCTATTAAAAAATGTCTTTATCACCCTGTTGCTCTGTGAAAGAAACACACAGAATGCTGAAAAGCACCAAGAGAGAAGCAATGCCAGGTGCCTGTTTCTAAAATATAGCTACAAAGAGAGGGGTGTTTTTTTTTCTGCCAACACAACTTTCTCCTTGCTTTTAAGTCTTTTCAAAATGCTACTTGACAAAATAACAGGTATAAAGAATCTTAGATGCTGGATGACTATAGGTTTCAGAACCAAACAAGGAACATTACAAATTTACCAGCCAGCAGCTGGCTTTGGCAGTTTGAATTCTGAGAGTACCACTAATCTTTCCTTTATTCCCTCAGCCCAGAAATAAAAGACATTTTATACCAGAACTGCTTGCTGATGACCGGGTCCCAGACAGTTCAAAACAGCTCTTTAAAAACTTTAACTTTCCAATTAAGCTAATATTCTAAATAAAAAGGAAACGTGCTGTTAAAGACAAAAAACCTTCAAACACAAATCTTAAAAAATAGGCTGTTGAATGTGCATGAAATCTGAACTCCCAAACAAAACTGCTTGCTTTTCTTTTGCGATAAAGAAGAGCATTGAGCTGAACAGTATTTGCAGACCTTACTACTAAACATCAATCCAGGCCATTTCAAAACCTTAGAAACAATAGTTTTAAGTGAGTATGTTGCTGATGAAAAGCAGAAGATGTATCATCATTGTTACGTACAGGGATATCACGGGGATATTTTAAACATGACAGAGACTGTCTGCCTTCCTGAGACTGAAGGGTAAAGGCATTAGAGCAGCTGAACTTGAGCAATGAGCCCCCCTGGCTGGACACGGACAGCACAAGGACAGCCCTGAGAACACAGAGATACTGCTTCAGTTTCTGTAAGAGCTTGGAAAATCCTGAACAAAATTGGGATTGTTGTGTGCCTAGAGAGGTACATTACTCCTATTTTTTCTGCAAATACTCATTATTCTAAGGGAATATTACTCTTCTGAAACCCTATTTCATGACAGACAGTATCTACTTTGGGTTTTGTATTATATTCATGGAGAAACGCAAGTAAACTGTTCCTTATTATATCTATTATATACCCTAAGAGATAGGGTCCTGATCTCACTCAGGGTCCTGGGGGGTTACAAGTAATCTCTGTAATGAAACCAATTATATCAGTTCTGGTGCAGGCATTTTGCTTTTTAATTCTCGTTTTCAGTACTTTAAATTATTGTTCCTAAGTCAGACATGAGCTTATTTGTTTATTACCCATCATAATTGCCCATCACAGACTACAGTGATGAACTCTGGTAAACCCAACCTCTTTTACAAGGGAATACCAAAGCAGATTTTAAACATTTGGCAGCTTATCAGAAGCCAGAGGAAGATTAACTATGTGAGTGAAAAATCAGGCCAAGAAACCAAGAACAGCTTTTCACAATGAAGGAAAGCCAAGGAGGAACAGCCTAAAAAGCACTTGGAAAAAAACGTTAAGATCATTTCACTCTTAGGAAATAGATCATCGAAGCAAAAGGAGTTCAAATTCCTTTTGGAAGTGTGCAGGTATTTATGAAGTTACTTGTAAGATTTAGAGAGAGCGTGGAAGCACTAACAGTATCACGACTCTGGTGAAGAGCACAAGGTCACTCAGAAACAGGACCAAGTGTGGGAGTGCTCCCATCAGCACTGTGGCTGGTGGCACTCACCGACACGAGATGCTTTCTATAAAAGCCACCCAAATGCAATGCCCGACTGATGCTCCACCCTCTGTGGAGGATTTTGGCAAATCCAGGCTGAAGTTCCTACATTTGAAACAATTGCTGAACACCAGCACCAGCTCTGCTACTGACTCCCTCGGCAACCCCAGACATCCCATGCTGCGTCTCCTGTGCTGCTTTCCTGGTTCTAAAAGCTACATAAAATTCATTTACACAGACTCAGATAGCTCACAGTATCCACAATAAGCACATTGACAATCTAGGATGAGGATTATGTAGTTTGGAGTGGAATATTACGTGAGGCCACTCCCTACTGGTATTTAACTGTTTTCCAGATGCCTGTATATGCCTTGCTTTTTGTAGGTTGCTAAAATTGAGAACACCACAAGTTAAAGGTTTATGTGCAAAAAGTATAGGTGAAGGAGAAAATGAGAATAATAGGTTTTTCAAGGTACCCCCAATAGGATTAGGTAAAAACCATGTAATATCTTAAAAAACTCACATAAGAAAGCAGATCCCATGCAAAATTGGTCTAGGTCTCAATATTTCTGCTTAACTGCTGTCTCAAAGCTGAAGGAAAGATACTGTGAGATAGAGCATTGTTGTGTATTTTAATTGATTTTCATTAAGAAATTGCAGAGCATCTTCTGCTCCCAGAACAAAACAAGTAAGAGTGCAACCCTCCCAGCACCTCATAGCTACGAGCTGTAGAGAGCACAGATACAGAGAAAGTTACTGGCTAAAGAAACGGATGGAAATTTGGGTGAGCAAAGAGACATTTTTAAAAGTACAGTACTGAGGGAGACGAGCAGTTGCTGAGGTCTCTTCTCTGCTTGAGACATTCCCAATAAGGCTATCCCTTCCTTGTCACTGAAACCCAATTATACACCTCAGAGCATTCTCTCTTTCCAGGAATATAAGATGGCTGAGAATCCCCAGGTATTTTCAGACATATTCAGAGTTCTGTGCCATCGACATTTCAACAACTTCATATGCCAACCACAAGGAGGGCAAAATTGCAGCAACGTTTGGTCTGCAGCAACAAAAATTCTCAGTGTGGAAAGACTATACACGTGAGGATTGCACCAAAAAGGCATGAAAAAGATTGCTATGGAGAACTGAGTACAGTATGTTGCACTCTGAAAATAACAAGCAAGTAACCCTGAGGAATGGAACTCTGGCTGCTGTGCAGCAGAGACAGCACCAAAAGTGTGTCTAGACTGAACATGACACAGCATTATTAAAGGAGGCCACTCTTTCTTGCCATGATATGTCCCCCACACAGGAATTAGGTTAGGAAAGCTTCCTTCTGGGTGCACCAATGAATAAAAATTTCGTTACCACTTGATGTTATTACAGAAGTGACAGCATGAAAAGTTCCCAGTTCAGTGTTCAATTCCAAATGTAACAAACATATTCCATTTCCTACATTCCCATGGAAATGCCAAAGCCCACATACTCCTCACTCCATTTTAAACATTTGTGTTTGAAGTTTAGAAGTGTTTGCCTTCCCCTTCAGTGGCGGATGAGCCCCTCACACTTTCCTGGAGGATTTGTGGAGTTCACAACAGACTTCATGTTTTCAGATCTGAATTGCTACAGACACTAAAATGTATTATCATGTCCCCAAGACCATGTGGTGTAATAGCTTTTAGAGTCCCAAAGGTAAACAACGGGTCCTAGTAAAACCTCCAACTTGCTGTATTCCTTTTAAGGAATTTTAAATTTTTCAGTGGAGCGAGAGTAGGCATTACACACATTTCAGACACACTTCTTCACATACTAGAAAAAAAGAGAATGGAAGTGAAGCCAAAACCTCTCTGACTTTTTTCTGGCTGATCTCAAACCATAGGAATTCCCTGATCACGAAAATACTCTGCTCTAAGGAAATGATTCAAAAAAAAAAAAAACCACCACACAACATTCCAGATGTCAACCAAAAGCAATTTCAAGACGAAGGGAAAGTGGAAGAGAGGGAAGGCATGAGAGGTGACCCCACCCTGGGCAGGAGACTCTGTGAGTGCCTGGTACCACCTCTGTGCTGGGATGTGGCCCAGCTCCCACATTCACACTGGTCTATTCTCCTTCCCCTTCCAGGCAGTAATTATTAGAGTGTTTCCCGTTTAACTCCAATTCTTTAAGTGCTTTCTGACTTGCATTATTTGGTAAAAATATAAATAAGTTGGAATTAAACTTACAGTAGGAAGAAGGCAGTATTTATGTTTGTTCTTTTTATTCAGAACCACCTATTTTTCTTCACAATTCCCACGCAATTTTGTCCTGACATCCATATTAGAGTAGTATCCCTGACTGAGATCCAGGGGTATCTCTAAAGGTATAGATAGGTTTAAAATAAGTGTCTAAAGAGAAGATACTGCAGTCAAAATGCAAACAAAAGTCTTAGTTCTTTGTAAAGTTAGTTAATGGCATTTAACTCTTCATTTGGGTGTGGAAAATAGCCACAGTGAACCAGCTCTTCATTTCTCTGGGGGTGGACGACCACTGGTCATTGAGGGTTCTTCTATTCATCACATTTGTATCTTACTACTTATCAGAATAATCACTGTTTTTCCAAGTTTAGGACCTTTCTGATAATCAGAAAATCACAAGAACATTGTGGTTGGGAAGGATCTCTGGAGTTCTAGTCCAACCTCCCTGCTCAAAGCAGGATGAAACAGGGAGGTGGCTCAGGGCTTTGTTGTAATATTTTCATAAGCACTGATCTTATATTTATTAGTATTTGCATTAAGGGAGTAATACAGACACCATTGGGCCCTGTCATGTAACACTAAAATCAGACAAGTGAATGATACTTACTGAGAACCACAGGAAAGACTTTGCAGTCCTTCAAAAGAATTGTCCAGAACTAAGCTGAAGAACTCCCTGGAGAACATCCTGCAGGGAGTCGTGGGGAACTGGCAGAAGAGATGGACAAGATGACCTAATAGGGTTTTTCCATCTCCGATTTCTGTGACTACATAATTCCATCTTGATGTAGGACCAGAGGAGTTGACAGATCTGCAGTCTCTCTTAAAAGTTATTGACTCTACCCATGGAATAGATCAAAAATTTAAGGGGAAAACACCACATGTGTATTAGGAATTGAGGGTGTGTATCAAATTCTTCCTAAAAGCCATAAATGGGAACGAAGATGCAATGAAAGGAAAGATGGGTTTTGGTTTAAAAGCTCAGGGAAGATGCGACCAGATGATATTAAGCAGAAAGATGGCTTATTAAGTAAAGTTCAGCACTGCTACAAAACTACAAATAAAGGTTTTGAAAGCTTTTCTCGTCTTTAGTATATAAAAGACAATGTCTCTTTCCAAAGCAAAATTAGTTTTCAAAATTTCAGAACTTTTCTGCTCCTGCAGGTGTCCTTGTCTAATATATTTTCTAAAGCATTTTAAAATTAAAAATAATAAAAACTCTAATGGTGCCTTCTTGGCTATGGAAATCAGAACAGTTACGAAAGAGCAATAAAGCAGCCTTTCTCTTGTAGCTGCCAACAACTCCAGAAACATGTTTGCTGGAACTCTGACCCCTTACATAGAAAACATTAAAACAACTGCAACTTGATACAATTAACTGGTATTAGATTCAAAGTTTGTGAGGCCAAGCAGCTTTTATGATATATTTCTTGGTACTTACATACTAATGGAAACACTCCAAACTTTTGAAAAATATATTCCAGATAGGCTGACTGTGAAGTCATTTTTTTTTTAAAGCAACTGCTTTAGCAACTGCTCGTCCTGTCTGCAAAGAATGAAACCAGACGGACATGGCATTTCTGCTGCTGTACCCCCAAGAAACTTCTTCTATCTGCATTCAGCTCTCCCTCAGAATCTATTTCACTGGCACTGGGAGCAGCCTGGTGAGCAATCTCAACAGCAAAAGCAAAGGGAACTTTCCAAGGTGGAAGTGACAAGTTTATTCTGCTTCTGCTCTTGAACTATCTCATGAAACCAAGCAGTGTCTGGAGCCGTCACTCCCACATTACCAAGCGCGTGCATCAGGGAACACTGCTGAGCACTCCTGCAATTACTAATCCATAAACAATTAAGACCATTTCTGTGAACAGATGTGTACATTCATCCTGCAATTGTTTCCTGGGCTTTCAACTTTCTCGGGCTAAGTCTATACAGTTGAAAAACGTTGATTCCTTTTCTGTATTGCTATAAACATCAAAAGTTTCACTTGATAGTTTGTTTTGAAATAAACTGAAGGGAAGCCAAGGAAATCAGTAAAGCAATAATCTGCACATAATGTGGGAAACAATACCAAAAACTGTCCACCGTTTTGATGAACTGTAAAAACTCCTCTCACTATGGGCAAATTTTCAGCATGGTCTATCAGAATGAGAAATATCACTAGCAAATTTCCTTAGACTAGAAACTGAGTGCTGCTGAATGCTCCAGAACCTTTGTAAGTCTGTGTTGCTCTGGCCTCAGCAATGTTTTTCTGATTTATCTGTTAATTATCTCACCTTTTTCCTTCAGCAAGGTCCCCAGGAATCACACAACTCCATTTTCCTTAACTTTGTACATATATTCTATTTTGTAATAGTAAGGCAGCCAAGACACTATGCAGTTACTGCTTCTATAGGAACACAAAGATCTCTTCAGCCTTAGCCCATCACTCAAGCTGGTGTTTTAATTCAAGCTGGTGAATTAATTCTTATTAATCACCAAAGGAGTGTGGCTACAGCATAAGGCACCGTAGCAGAGTTGTGAAAGGCCGTTGCTTACAGCAGTCAAACTGTGGTGTTCTGTGCCATTTGTTAACGCAAGTGGAGTTGGAATTACACTGACCACAGCTCCTTTTCAAGTGCAGTTCACCTTGCACACAACTTAGAAAAAATCCTGCTTTAACCCTTATCTCCACACCACTACAAACCCTGATTTGTGCACAATGCCAAGGCCAGTCCAAATGACAATGTCAAGCTGTGCCATAGTAACATTTTGCATTCATCACCTAAAGATCTTAAACGGCTCAAACACTGAAGACTTAAGCCTTTCCATCTCAGTACAGGAGATATTTTACCCTTTTCTACTGCTTTTACTTCTCAAATTACTCAACAGCAGCAGATCTCGGTACCAAGGTCCTATATTCTAAATTTCATTTCTGGTCTGTGCACCTCTACCCAGCAGCCTCTTCTCCTACAGTCAGGGATACAGTCTGGGAGAAAACGTTGGAAAGACAACACCAAAATCTCATTCACAGCCACTTAAAATTAGAATCTCAGAAGTACGTATAGTTTGTGAGAGAACGATTACATATGTGGCAGATACTACCATCACAGAAACACACGAATTTGATTGTCTTTATGCCCATTTAATTTACCATGTAAATTGTCACATAAGCCTTTGTGACCTTGATCAAAATTCACAATAAACACAACCAGAGCAGGATCTTCACTTATGCTTTTGGCCAACGATGGGACTATTTATAGCCCTCCTAACAAAACGTGTACCTTACCATGGCAACCACAGCACCCGGGGTTCTATCACCGAGACAAAAAGCATTGCCTTATAGAAAGGCACTAACCACTGTCAAATCCTGCTTCCAGAACAATTTGTTTCCCAGTTTCTAAGCACATATTCCTCATCATTGATCATTATGAAACATCATTTATTGCTTTTCTCTGTTACATTTTTTTTCTTCTCCTATTTGTATTTGCTTCATAGAAGCAGAAAAAGATCAGGAAAGAAAGGATGGGGTTTTCTATTTGTCAAGCCAAGTATTCCAACCTAATATATAATTTTCAAGTATGAATTAATAAGGTTATCCATACTAGGAAACCTAATAAACAGGAGAGGTTTGTATTCTGAAACACTTGTGCTATAGCTTCATGCCTACTGAAGTCACCTGAACTATGCCAATATAATCAGTTCCAGTGATGAACATCTTCAGTTATTTTTCTATGACAACTGTAATAAGATTTACTATATTATTTGATCAGAATTCTTAAAAACAAACCCCCAAACATTAATAGAAAATTTTTATCTGTATCTCAAATACCTACACAGAAGATACATTTTTTCCTTCTAAAATGTTAATAGTAAGAAGATGACCATGACATGGATCTGTAAGTCAATTATTTTCGTGGCTATCAGAAGACTGTAGCTTTCAGAACTCGAGCCCCATTCCTGCATGAAAAACCTAACAAGGGTGACTGGGATGCAAAGACCAAATCCAACTTCCACTGCATTCAATGGGAAAGATCCCATTGACTTCAGTGTGCTCTGGGTAAGAGCCCTGGCTCTGGGGTTTGATCCTTTTTACTTGCTGGTGGCATTGAAAGAGACTTTGTTCTTGGTTTTGATTTTCTCTGGAAAAATTCAAGAGTTTGAAGGCAGTTGTGAGAGTCTGGCCCAAGAATGGGGGAATGGTCACTTCATGGACCATAAGCACATACTGGCCTGAAAAAGATAAGGGAAAGTTGGGAATTAAACATTTCAAATGGGGAAAGAATAAAGCAAAACCGCCCCCAAACAAAACAGTTTCAGTTCACAAGCAGGGAGAAGTGACAGGAAAACAATTTACAATCATAACAAGTATTAAAACAAAGTATGAAAAAAGTTATAATATCCAGACAAAAGTCTTTTTAAATATCTGTATGCCACATACAGTATAGATCTTGCACTAGTATATCTTTGTGTTTTAGAGAGAGAAAAAGAAGTGCAGATTATTTTTATTCCAGTATCTTTTAAAGATAACACATAACTTGACTTTTTAATCTGTACTATTTCTGATCACAGAGTTGGGTTTGGTTTTTTGTTTGCTTGTGTGTTTGTTCATTTGTGTGGTTTATTTAAGAATGTAAAAGCTTCTATAACTGGTAACCAGATGGAAAAAAAAAGAAATCAGGATCCCTCAGATTAGATAGAAATGTTTTAAACTCTTAAAGAAGTAAAACTGAATGGAATTCATGAATGAATTACTATAGCACTGAGTAATCAATTCCTATCACTAATATAGCCTTCCCTTCAAAGAATTGCTTTCACCTTATAAAGTCAAATCTTGTAACCTCCTTAATCTTTAATAGAGCCTGCAACAATTACAGTAAGGCACAGTGGATCTACAAATTTGAAGCCCTATGCGATTATCTCTTTTTCCAACAGACTCTTTTGATGATCATAAATAACAGTAAAATTACCATAAAAATTAATAGTACTACAGTTAAAGAAAATCATTATGTAAAGGTTTATGAATTTTGCAGCCATTAATAGATGTAAGTTAATGAGCCATAGGCTTTCCAGAATATGATATCAGATATTTTTCCACCAATGAAACTTTCAGAGTGCCAAATCCTTCAGAGGTCACCAACTTCAAAAATAGAATAGAAAGTTACTGTTTAATACTAATGCGAGTAAAAATGAAACTGAAGTATTATAGCAGGTATTTGCGCACGGTAATTGGAACAGCCTAATAAAAAGAGATAAAGAAATCTACTTTGTCAATAACCTGAAATGAAGAAAGACAGAACTAGAATATTCAAGAAGAATAAGATGCATTTTGAACATTCTCTGCATATTTAAAATTCACATGCACAGATTCATAGTTGTAAGCTAGAAGGGAAAGTTAGAATCAGAGCTTATATAGACACCAAGTGATGGAGAAGTTTATCATGCCCCTTGGACTTATGTTCCCATAAAGGTTATTGTAAAGAATGTGGATTTTGACAACAGCAAGTAAAGCTGATAATCTGTCCCACTACTCTTGAACTATATGCACGGGATGCTACAGCACAGGAAACAAGTACACATCATCTTTAAGGAAATAAAGTGGTGTTTTGGCTTTTTGAAAATCCTTCCCTTTCAGCCAGAAGACAGTATTTCCCCTTGGACAGTAACTGCCATTAAACGAGTAGGTACAATCTGGCTGGCATAACTCAGGGAGGTGACTGGATGGGAACTGATGATCTGGAGCCAGCGGGTCGCCTGTTGCGCTGCTGCTCCTGTTCCACAGCAGCCTTCACAACAAGCGTTTATTCACACTTTCTCACATTTATTTTCAAAGTAAACTTCACTGAAAGCTTCCTGCCATATGTGACTTTGATTTTTGGTGTCTCAAGAGCAAGGGACTGAAGGCTCCCACAATCTTGTTTGTAATCATGTACAAGATAAATATAATGGTTTTAGAGAGCTTCAGAAACATCAGAACCCTAATTAAAAGTAGCACCCAAAATTGTCAGATATGCGACATATTAGACATTTCATCATGACACTGAAGTTAAATATTTTGAAGGAAAAATTTCTAGAAAAATTTGACTGGCTTTCTTTACTGATCCTGAAAATAATTTAAGAATTGACATAATTTTCACAATCAATATGTTAATTCCTGAAATTATACTAAAAACCAGCTTTTCAGTTGATAAATATGGTAATACAGTCAGGGAGGAAAAAAAAGATCTTTACCTTGTAACGTCTTGTAATATCTTTACAAGATGCTGATTCCTTTTGTGGCTTGTATTCTTTGGATGTCATGTGAGATCTAAAGATTAGAATAAATATATTATTACTACCAATAATGAAGCTTACTTACATATTGATGAGAACTCCAGCCAGTTTTTAACCAAATGGAGAGTGTTCCCATCCAAGCCATGGGCAGCCAGTTTCTCCAGGAGGACGCTGTGGGAGACTGTATCAAAGGCCTTGCTAAAGTCCAGGGAAACACCATCCACAGCCTTTCCTTCATCCAGCAAACGGGTCACTTTGTCAGAGAAGGAGATCACCCCCGTGAACCCACACTGGCTTGTACTTTCCAACTTTACATGTACTTTTTTTTTTTAATGGTAAAACACTACAGACAAAAGAAAAAAACGGCTTCACTTTAAGGGGGATGGGGGGGGAATAGGTCCCAAGAGTCAAGTTAAAGATTCAGAAGTCAGGGCTAGGAGGGAAAAGGAAGATAAATAATTTAGCACTAAGCATAACTAAAGCCTGTCAGTCTGCCAACTTTAAGAGAAATAAAAAGGTTTACAAGGATCCTGAGAGTTTTTACAGAACCTCTAGGGTTTTGAAAAAATAAATCCGGAACAAGAAAAGAGTTCTGAAGTATTCCACATAAATAGATTTTAAAGACACCGATTAGACCATGAGAATAATAGTATGGAAAGATTCCTTTAGTTTGAAATTAGCCTGTTCTCTGGTGTTTTGTTTGCCATCTGTATCGTCACCAACCATGCCATCAGCAAGGCTGGTTTTTCCACAGACGTATTGTCTTATCCAAAGCTGGGGAAATTGTGCTTATGGGAGACCCAAACATACAATATCACTTTAAATAATATGGACAAGCCTATGTTTGGCATTAAATGTACAGGCACTGCACAACATATACAGTTATCCTTTTACGATGAACCACACCTTCATGCTTAAATGCCAATTATGATTGTCTTTGAGTTGAATAATTTCTGGATTTTGGAGTATCAATATTCATGGTTTAATGTAAGACAACCAAGCAAATAAAAATCTTAGTAATCCTTGGCCACTCATGCTTTAATGGGAGGGGGGAAGAAAGGAAAGCTTCACGTTATTTTATTCTACTTTAAATTTTTTACCTTTTTTTTTTTTTGCAATAAGAATATATAGCAATGTTTTTGGATTTGCATAAAACCAGAAATTAAACTGCAAAACCCACACCTATGTCAGAAATTTTAATTCCCTATCACCATCACTTTTTCCTTCAAACTAAGATGTAACCTTGTATTTCACTGCTCAGACAATGTTAACTGTAGGAGAATCACGGAAAGGAACCAAGTTCATTTAAGACATAAAGCAATTTTGAATTGCATTGATTACAGTGATCAGTCTATCACTTTAATGTCATCTTAGCTGGCATTTATTAAAAAGACATACATGTGACAACCCATTGATCCTTAACACTGTAGCTGAGATAAAAAGTCTATTTGCAAAGGAAAATTACTTCTTTAATTAGAAATGGAGTATCATTTTCTCTTTCCTTTGTCAGAACTTCAGCAGCCACAGATCAAATATATCAAGGGAAGGGTTGTAGAATCTGCCATCTAGTTTGATTTAAAAGTCTTCATAGCTAATCCTTCAGCATGGTACAAATGAATGCTTGAGATGGGAAAGAAAACAGGTATATTCCACCTCTCTGAGGGGACTCCAGTTCCCTGCTGCTTGGCAAAGGGGAGTCCTCCTTGGAGGACTCTGCCATAAGATGAAGTTCAGGGGATGGGGTCACAACTGCTTCGAGTCTCTCTGCACCTGGAGTAAAGCAGCCAACAAAACCAACTCCGCTAATTTTCTGTAAGATTTTCAATGAGTTAACTGTGGCTAAACATGTACCTCTCCAAACAACAAACTATTTAATACAAGTATTTGTCAAAAAAGAATCCAGCAAATATTTGCCAAAGAACATCTCATAGACATGACTGGATCTTGCCTGTCACTTAATGTATATAGAAAAAATAGATCTCAGTCTACCAGAAGATACTCCACAAGCAGATAAAAGGATAAATGTGTCTGATACACTGTGAACAATATGCTGTTCTATAAATTCCAGGAGGATTCCTTGTTGGTGAACATTATTTAATCTGTGGACCTATAAAATCCTATTTTTAACATTCTGTTTTCTCTTTGTTCAAATTCAAACCTTACATTTTATACAGTGCCCCTCTTAGTCCTAGGGACAGCCAGTCTGAGTCTCCCTTGGAGGTGAATCTATCAATTGAGTTGCCTTCTTTTTATAAAGAGCATTAACGATTTCTTACCAGTCTCTCTCAGAAATGGTGGGGCACCTCCACACTCTGGGGCTGTGCATTCTACCCTTCTTCCTACTCTTCTGTCAGCACTGTCACCTTTGGGAGCCAAAGACAATGGTAAGTTCTCAACGTTGTCTGCTCTCTTAGTGCTACGCTACTAGTTCTATTTTATACTCTCCTTGAAAAGCATGTCATTCAACAGATATGGGTTTCATTTCTTTATCTTTTCAAAATGAAAATCATAAAGTAATACTAAAGTGGACCATGTAAGTAAATCTATACACTTTTGTGGATGTAGACTTTTACTATCAAGTGAAATTAATTCTGGACAATTAACTCATATTCCATTTTCCCCATCAATTAAAATCAGAAAGTTCAATGCACTGCTGATTTCTTAGCTGAATACAGAGTTTATAGAGTTAAAAATGCCCAGGCTGAACGATTATTTACAACAAATGTTTTCAGGACCTTGAATTATTTAGATTCTTTTCTGCAATATGTAACCTTTTGGGTTTACTTAAATTGCTGCCTACAAATAAACTACCAGTAACTCATCATCTAGTCAAAAAGAAAAACTTAATTGGGCTGCTATTAGATATTCAATTGCCCTCACAATGTTTGTACAGTATTTGGCTATAAAGCTTTAAATAATATTGTCTTAATTCATCTGAGTAAACTATCAGTTCCCTTAAAACAATATACAAAAACCTGCATTCCTGTTTTAACTTTCCCCAGGGTACAAATTAAAACTTTCATATTGCAGATCTTTACTTTATTTTGCAATAAACTCCCTTTATGACAATGCAAGTTGTCACAGTTGATGGCTACTGAAACACTTAAGTGTGCATTCCCAGCCATTATGCAGGGAACAGGAGCTGTGCAAAAATTCCCTGTACAAGCTCTGAAAATTTAGCTCTCACACATCTAGAAAGGCAGAGTTGATTGGCTGCAATCATTCTTCATAGCAAATAACTTCCATCTTTAACTAAACTCAACTAGTGAAACACTCAGCTGCTACCAATCAGTAACAGTAATTTCAATATAACTGGCTATTTTACACAAGATACAAATTTGGCCCAATAATTCTGTTTGAAATGGCTCCATATGAACACGTATAAGGGTAAATTAATAACTTATTTCTTGCAGAGTAAAGAAAAGAACCAGTACATGTAGAATTTGAGGTTTAATCTCCATAACTGGGCAGGAAGATCTGAACTGGGATACTAGAATCACAATTGCTCAGCTGAAACAGAATTTGAGCTCCCAAGGGTAGGTTGAGATTAAGGAGAGTTCCTAGTCTCAGTAGGGGTTACTGTTTAACTGGCATTTTGACACAGTGCTACGTGTTTACAGATAGAATTTGCTAATTTTGGCTATTTGTATGTAAAGACACCACTTTATGCCTAGAGCTTGATGAAATTATTCCAAAAAACTTAGAAATATGAAAAAGTGTCTATTCAAGATAGTTGACTTATTCTTATATTATTAGTTTACAAAAGGTAAATTAAGTATAGGAGATCAGGATGATACAACGTAACCACAGAAACCAAGAGTCTCAGATCCAGAACCACTGCTCTAAATACAGGACACCGTTGCTGTACAGAAACAATGACTTACATGAAAAAATTAATGGATGGAAATTGTATCTGCTCCAATTCCAGAATCTAGTGTAGGATGATGCTAATATCAGCTAATAATATCAGGATCAAAGATGAGTGGAATAAAACTTCCAATTTTAGATGCTCTTTATCTGCAGGTGTGAATGTATAATGAATTCTTGCCACTGGCTCCCTATGATAAATCCAATGATTTTGAGCTCTACGACAGCAGTTTCTACAATTTTCTTTTGGCACAACCTCCTTGGAATATATGACAAAACAGCAGGGTGCCAAAACGTTTCTCTAAATGATCTACTTTGCAAGACAGCTTCCAAGTGTGACCCTAATGAATCTTATCATTACTCTTGGAACAGAATAAACACGAAAGAAAGAAACCACATATCATTTACTTAAGTGGGCATTCCTTTGTTTCTTTTACACACTGATTCACATCCCTGCCAAAGTATTAATTCCAGCATACAAAGCATTTTAAACCCAGGTTAAATAAAAACACATGATTGGGTGGGATAGGATTGCAGTATGCCTATTTTTGAATCCTGCTGTCTCAGACAAGTGTAATGAATCATTTGATGTCATCTCAATTACCATGTTAGCTCTAATCAACTCAATTGCTCTTCCGATCCATTCCTTGTATGGAACTCTCCAAATGAGATGGCAGAGGTTTTCCAGTGGACAAACCCATCCTCTGGCAGACTACAAGGGTCAGGATTTGACTAGATTCAAGCCACATTATAAGGCTGGATGACTCCATACATTCAACAAATATCAGATCATTTTAATGGTACAGAGAGGCATTTCATTGCAATTTATAGTAATGATTCAGTGTTTACTTTCATTGGGAAGAAGTGTTTACATGCAAAAGCTACATTAACAATAGGGAAAGGATCATGATACACCTTCAAAACAGATCTCTGAATTAAGGTAGACTTCAGTTGCAACACAGATTTCAAAAAGCTCCTAATTTTTTCATCTTCACATGACATGCCTGGCTGCAAGCATCAAGAAACAGGCAGTGAGGATTAGTAGAATGCACTAAGAAAGGTTCCTGAGAAATTCCTACAAGTGAAGGAAAAGTGAGCCTAAAGAGAGTTAACTGTAGTTGGTTCCTCCTACTTTCTCAGTCTAGGAACCCTTCCATATGCTATGTTCTATTTATTATTTCTGCATTGCATCAGGAGGGAAATATTCACACTGAGCCACAGGGATTAAAGACTGAAGCTCTAGAGCAGTCAGATCACATCCGTCATATCCAGCTGTTTTCAATTCCAACACCTCACACCTGCTTTTATTTATTATTCCTGGGCGAGACAAGACAAGGCTCATTTTTCAATCTTTAAAAGCTTTCTTAAGAAAGACACAAATCAATCTATTCCTTCCCCTTTTGCGTCTGTGACAGCCCACCAAGACAACATTAAGTCAAACCACTGGCGTGGGGAGGATCTGAGCTAATGGGAAGCCACTCAAAGACTGAGGCTGGGCAGACCCCCTGTCTCCCAGTACAGTGACAGTGCTCAAACTGGAACAGAAATGACAGCAACTACAAAAAAATTCGCCGTTAGCACAGACTCTTAACCCCATTTACTCCCACAGGTTTCAATTGCCTGGGTTTTAATTTACATTGGAAATGGACTCAGGTGAATTAATGAACTCTTTCACATACTACTATATGTAGTCAGATCTCCACTTGTACTTATTTCAAGCTACTGTTCCACAGAGCCCAGGTGTGGGCAGCCCAGCAGAATTCCTTTCCAATTCTCTATCAGGAGATCACACTCCCCTTTTTTATCAAGTAATTTTTCCAGACAGGGACTCATAAGTCATTCTTTTTGCAATCTTCTCTCCTGTCACGAGCTAGTCCTACATCAGGATCTTCCTAATTACTGCTCAACAATAATTATTCAGTCACATTTAAAATGGAAACCAAATGTACCAGACCTCGTACTTTCAACACAAACACTCCCATTTTCAGTTTGTTTCATACTCATCACACCAGGTTATTATTTGATTGAGAAAACTTGTGATCACTAAACTCCTTATGATTTTTAGCAAATCATTTCATTGTTATATTCACCTCATTTTTTGAAACTGCCAAGTAGCTACAAAGTCTTTCCACATCAAATGAAACAGGGCCTCAAGTTCATAAAACATTTTAAATTCTTGCATGAAATTTAGCTCTGAAACACAAAGCATTATCACTTGTAACAACAAAATACATTAGGAGATGCTGAATACATTTGCCTTAAAGGACTACTCTGCCCCACCACTCTTTAAAAAAATAGAGGATGCTCCATAACAAGAATAATCATCAGTGGGAATTCAAAACCAAACTGATGCATTAAAATCTGGATAGCATGTAATAAAACATACCTATAGCTGCCATAACACTGATGTGCTGTAAACGCTCTGCAGTTTTTGGAAGAGTAATGCACACTTACTAGACAGGCATCAAGGCAATTGCCCATGATACAATGTTAAAAAAAATAGATTGTACGGTTTGCAGTAGCATCAAGTCTCTATTCAAGTGTAAAAAAATTAATTGACTCCATCTGTATTGGCCTAATGACTGATTAAATGACTAATCACGGAAGTCTTAATTAAAATCATTTTTCTGTACAGAAGAGGATGGAGGGAGGAAGGCAATCATTAATGTGTTATAATGTATGTCAGATTCCATTTGTGCCATTTACTAACAGCCATCAAACGAGTAATTATGCACAAGGTCATTCTGTAAACTTTCTGCATACATCAGACTGATTGGATTAGGGCTTGGTGCTTGGCTGGGTTCTGCATGTGCCTGCTTTTTTTCCAATCACAAACCAGGTAATTACTATTGCTCAGAATAAATAAGAAAGGAAGTTGACATTTCCTCTCCCATCTTTGCACCAGCCAACCCAGTCAAAGATTCCTTTACAACTTTCATACATTATTGGGTAAAGTCCCGTCCCTCATTCATTAAACCAAGCCCATCCTCAGCTATTCAATATTCCTCATGAATTGACAGGGATCCCTGACACACAGGGAAATCCTGTAATATGCAAGGAATTTTTCCTGCATGAATAAAATGACCAGGCAATTAAAAGAATCCTTTTCGCGTAAAGCAAGATGGCAGTATAAAATTAAAAGATTATTTTAAGTGTTATTTGCCAGCCACCTGACTACCCTGATGCATAGTGACCTTCGCTATGGAAAAATAACAAGCTGTTTCTACCTCAACAGCTGAGACCAAATCTATTTAAAACAATGTATTAAAATGAGTAATGGAAAAAAAGTGCATCTTGATATTAGATAAACCAACTTTCCACTTGCATGTAACTCATACACAGGAGCTACACTTTTGCATGAAACATTGCATACAAAACCTTGAAGTCCAAAGTATAAATTGCAACCTAGAAAATACAGACTGATTGCTGACTGCTCTCCTGAAATCTCCACAAAATCTTATTTGGCAGACTTACTGAGAGTGCAAATCACTATCTGCAACATTCCTCCATACCCCAGAGGACAATATGCTATCTCGTGTATAAAATAACTTTTTTTATAAAACTAATGTAGGAAAAGACAACAAGGTGGTATAGCCCTGTTACTATTATCAACTAATGTCCAACTCTGTAAAAATTGCTTTTCTTCAAAATCTTGAAAGCAAACGTGTCACACTGATGTGAGTTGCAGTTGCAGAATTAGTTGCCAAAGAAGTTCCAGTTCTTCTAAAATAACTGAATCAACTTTTAGTGCTGAATAAGTCTTCTAAACTACTGTTGCCTATTTTTCCTAAACAGAAGTATTCCGACCATCAGTCTTGATAGAAAAGCTCACTGCAGTGACACTGAAAATGGACATCCCCTGCAAACTTACGTGAAAAGCAATGTGTTGCGTTAAAGCACAACCAACTGGTTAAAAACAGTGCTCAGAAAAGGATGGAGAAGCAAAAGGGACAAAAAAAGACAAAAAGTATCTAAGTTGTAACTATGTAAGATCCAATCACACTTTTGGCATGATTAAATACTATTCTGGCTAAACTATTCAAAGTCATGCAAGTCACAGAAAAATATATGGAAAGCTACATCAGCCAGCTTCATCCAGATTTCAACTAAATACATATTTCAATTAGTTTGAATTAATTATAGCACAAAATGTAGTCAAACGTGACCCCACCTAACGGAAGAAAAATATGCGACAACAAAACTCTGTTGCAATAACTGTCAGTGTCACATATGAAAAGTTCATTTTACTAATAAAGGGAATGGAATTGACTGATAGTTTTAAAATTAAATACAGCCATTCTATAAATGTAATTGAGAGTCTTAAGGTGCCTCTCAAGGCTTAAAATCAGCATTGCAACTTAAATGTGCCACTCTGAGCTTCTAGAGAATTAATGAATCTTAGTTTTATCTTCATTTGAACACACATACATTTAAAACAACCACAAAATCCATCACCACCAAACCAGAACGCTCCAAATCAAACAACATACATTTTTATGGAATAATTCAACGCAATCTGCACTATTCTGCTAATGCAAATGAAAACTTGCACAACTACCTAAATTACAGGGTGGTGTGCCATTCTTAATTGTCACAGAAATGTAGGAGTTCCTGTTTCAATCACTTCTATTGTTTGAAATACACCCAATGGTAACAGAGTGGCTGCCACTGCAGGCAGAGACCAACTTCACAGGGGAGCTAATGAATGAGTCACGTACCACTTACTGTAGGTTTAAAGGAATTACCAGACAATGTGAAGATCCATGTGCGAGACAACTGCAAGTACAGTAAGACCTGTCTGAACCTTCAGCACTGCCTTTCTCCTACATCCATTGACTATACAGGTTATTCCTCATCTTTGATTGTATAAAAATATTTAAGACAAAGTCAAGCATTTCAAGTAAGTCTTAAATGCCTGAAAAGGTAAGATGGCCTTCTCAGCACCCAAGTACATACCCTTCACATCACCGTATAAAAGTCCAACTAAGCTTGACTGAAAGGCAGCCTTCTATCCCCCCCCTCCCCTTTCTTTTAATTAAAAATAATAATAAATTAAAGTATGCTCAAAGACAGACTACAGAAGAGAGATGGCCTTCTGTGTGAAGGCACCTCAACCTATTCTAGATCCAGAAGTCTGGGAATTTGCAACTCCCTAGAACCACTTAAACAGGATAAAGCAAAATAGCTTCACATTAAGAGATTGGAATGCAGCCAGGTGAAGCCATCTAAGGAAAAACACAACAAAACAAAAAATCCAAGAGTCTACACTGAATTCCCCAGTCCCACTGCAAACATGAGGGAGACAGTTGCTGCATGTGGCAAAAGAAACACTTTTGAAAGTGCTATAAATACTTAGGTACATCCAATTTCTTTTAATAAGTAGTGCATATTGTCCTGTCTATTTTGACATAAACGTGACTTCTCATAGTGGTTAAAGATGACAAAATACTTCATCTGCTAAAGAGAAGCTACTGCAAACCAGTGCGACCAGCCCTGATTAGACACTGGAATCACTGTAACTGCTCATGTCAGCAAGTCCCATTATAATTATTTTATGCTTTCCTATCAGCTGAACTAGTGAAACGGGGGAGAATTAGTCATCATGGCAGATTTGCTCAAGTCAGTATTTTAAAGAGCCTGTAAACTATTACACAGTAAATAAATTAAAGCAAACACTGGAAAAGTTATCAATAAGAGGGCTATAGTAAAAACCCCATTCATCACAACTCAGGTATTTTTACCTTCCCCATTAGCTTTCCCAGTGTTGCAGCTCTCACCCATCTGAGAGGGTATCTCCACACTCATTTTGTCAGTTAAGAAATGCAAATTAGAAATCCCCTATTCTTCTATTTGTTTTGTACAGTGAGTGCAATTTCTGCATGAACGTCCAACTGTATTTCCATCCTCTTTGTGTCACAGAAACCTCATTTACCAGCCATTCTTTTCAATATGAAAAGATCTATAATGAGGAGTCTTTCTGTCATTGCCCTGCTCCTCTGAGTCAGGAATTTTCATTTCCCCCTAATACTTGCTGCTGCAACTGCAATTTCATTTACTGTCATCTCATACCACAGCCCTAATGCAAGCACATCTGTGGCTGGATCACGGAAAAGATTCACTATTGCTTTCAGAGTTGCATATCGATTAAAGGGTTATGAGAAACCAGACTTTTTATTTACTATGTTCTCATGTGATACTTATAAAAAGGAAGGTTTATTCACTGTACTTGAAATGACAGTATATTCTTCCAATTAGTCACCTACCAAAAATATCTGTATGAGAATACTGGATATAAAAAGTAGGACTAGGAGGCCTGCTTGCACATCATTCTCTCAGAAAACAACTGAAAGGCATGAAGTCAAACAAAGGCTAAAAATACATATTTAACTCATATCTAAGTAGTATCACGAAAGAAAATTATTACTTTTTGTTTTGAGGAAATACTGTTAAAAAATATTTTTACTATTATTTTCTTTTTAACACACATACAAAGCATTTTATACATGCTGAGCCAAATTTAGATTTTCCGTGCTTAAATAAGCTATAATTTTTATGTTGCCACATTTGTTCAAATCACCCTTGCAGAACCTGGCTAACCGAGTAAGAGAGAAGTTTTCCTTCTCTATGTAATTCTTTCAGCTGTCTACCTACATCATTCGTAATGCTATTACAGAGATTCATTTAAACACACCAGTTTTAAACTAGCAAAGTTACATATAATTACTGAGTGTAATCACAGCATCACAGAAATCAGAGCAGACTGCAAAACTAAGCTGAAAAACCAGATAGGGGATTTGATGGCAATTTTAAAGTTGTATTGAAACCTCCCACACCTACCTTATTTGAAAGGGGGCAAAAAAAGCTCTAACAAAACAAGAAAAGCATTTAATCTCAAACACCCCAAAACCACAGAAGCAAACTCTACAAATTGAAAAATGTCATTCTTGCCAGACAAGCCCATGTCGTAAGGAAGTAAAAGGTGTATTGGCATGAAATGTGAAAGGCAGTATTATATTCCAGTGGTCAGCTAAGAAAAGGACTGGGCCATTTGTCTGAGAATAACACCAATTAGAAGTGGTGTATTGCAAAGAGAGAAAAACTGCTCTGGACAGATAGTGTTCCCCAGCAGAGCAGCAGGAACACTGATTCACACATACCTGCTCTCTTCCATTTTCTCCTGTGAGACACTCATCATCTCAGCTTTCTCAGTAGATATTCTGCCACTTGGCTTTTTGCCTCCTTTCTACAGGGGGGAAAAAAAAAAAAAAAAGGAAGGATTTCTATAGTGCTTAAGGAAAGTGCCAAAAATGGTGTAATTTATGATGTGCTAGTGTTTTCCTTTACATTCTTAAGTTAAGAACAAATGCAAAATCATCAGCACTTGAATATGCTGGATTTTGATTTACATATATCAAGACTCTCTCATGCTTTCCTATTATTTATTTCTGTAAACAAAGCTGGATCCTGGTCACTAAACTATTATCATCCCCTACAGTAACTCGAGCCAAATCACATACACGATAAAAGCCACAACATACAACTAAACAGACAAAAGAATCTGCAACCAGAAGTTGTATCAAACTCTTACCTGCTCTTCCCTTTTAGAACCAATGCCTTACTGGGAATGAAGCAAATAATTACCTATACCTGAACTTTTGGAATGGGCATATGTCCCTGCCTCAGTTCAAACACCAGTATTTAGGCTTTGCCCTAGAATTTTCCCAATTCACTTTGTACACCAAGTTATTTTCTGGACTATTTCATGGAATTTTTAAATGCCTACACCATTGTTTTCTTTATTTTAGTGTATCATATCCATGAAAATACAGTATTTTATATTAAGGCTGGCACAGATAAAAGTTTTTAGGGCTGGCACAAACAAAAGTTTAAGGCTTGCCCATCCTGGCAGGAGTATTTTGTTGTTGGAAAGCTATTGTTGAATAATTCAGGACAAAACCTAAACATAGTAGAGTTTGTCTCAGATTCCGTGGGTGAAGAGTGAAAGAAAGATAATACTCTAATATTTTATCCTCGCTAGAATACCTTAAAGTAAGAAATACCTAGTTGTGAATGCTGCAGTAATCTCCACAGTGCCGTAACTTTATCATTATATGGCAAGATAAAAGTGAAGTCTTTGCCTCTGCAAGGACATTAAATAACATCTTTCTCTCCATTAGCTTTTGCTGTAGTAGCAGTATTTATTCTCTGGGCAATGAATGAGAACCACAATGCTTACAGGATAACGCCAGGTTCTTAATGCTCTAACAGTTTCAGAAAGGTTCCTGTGTCACTATATTTAACCTTTTTTATTATTATTATTAATTGATAGCTCTTGTGCCACACAGTTTCAAAGGAAACGTTTAACACCAAGAAGACACTTTTAGCAGTGCGCTATATTCCCAAGGCTGGTAGGGAACGGGAAATCAAATTTAATAAATCTAAGGAACCCCATTCAACTTCCCCCCTTTAACAGGGCAGAGAAGGAACATCAGCCACCCTTTAGAGAACAAAGAGGAGATGAACATTTCCAGTGCAAACACTCGACACAAGCAAATAATGTATTTATTCGCACAGTGAGTATCAAGATATTCATGGTGACAAGTAAAGACTTGGAGGCTATAGCTGGGTGATCTGGGGAAGCACTGGGAACACAGAACTCCCAAATTCACACTCCCATTCCTTGAGTGACCCTGCCCAAGTCGCCCTACGCTGATGTGTGGGGAGGTGACGGTACACATCTGGCTCACTAAGAATGGCAGAACTATTTATCTGTTACACAGCCTACAGTAGACAGTCTTTAAAAAAAGGTAAGTGCCATAGCTGTTAGGCCTACAGAAGGCTCACTGCATCACCTAACCCTTCTCTAACACACTTGTAAGTACACAACACAAAGAATGAAACGTGCCTTTCACACTGAATGCAACTCCCACCTTTATAAATAAAGTCTTCCCACTTTTTCCAAGGGAGCTGCTTGTAGAATTTTTCTCCTTTGATTATTTAAGGGCCTCTTAAAAGTCTTACATTTAGATAATCCATTTATTAAAAAAATTCTTCATACCATTCTTTAGCTGAAATAATCTCAAAATAAGCAGCTATTCTAAGAAAGGTCTTTAAGAACAATTGTTTCAAGGTGCCTGACCAGATTTCACATCAGCCATCTACAATCGTATTTCAGGTGTCCCAAATTACTGGTAAAATGGCCCAAAGAAGGTCTAGACAGCAAATCAGACAGTATTGCACCAGGCATTAAAAGCATACTACCCAGACAACTACTTAATAGGGTTTATGAATTCCGGTTTCGCACGCTTTTGAAGTGAAACTAAAGCACCCAAATTAGAGAAACACTCCTTAAGTATCCCCTTCATGTTAATTTTAATGATTATTACTATCAGCAAGACAAAGATCATGTTCCACCTTTGAGGGATAAGTGCCAGCAGGATGACTCCTTTCATAACAACTAATCAAGATAGGGCAGCTTGACCTCTCTGGGAGTGAAATATCAACTAATTATCTTTTTACAGCCAATTCAATTAAAGCATGCTAATCACTGGTGTAGGACATCAAGCCAGAAGTTGGGGGTGGATGGGAAAATGGAAGGAAAAAATACTGGCAATGAACAACCCTCAGTAAGGATGACAAGGCAGGAATCCTACAGTTATAGATGTAATATTTATTACCATCATGCAAATACTTATTAGCTGTATGTTGCAGATGAAATGCTATGATATCGCCCTCATCTACCTGAACCTTTTTTAAAAATAAAGTTATTGGTCTTAGGGGTAATAGACATGTAATGTAAAGGTGACCAGACACACTGCATTAGTCTTTAATGTTAGAATCAATTCACCAAAGAGCTTCGTTCATTAAGGAGGAAAAAAAAAAAAAAGGAAAGATTACCTCCTCAGCAGAAAGCAAAAATTATTTAACTTTTCTTAAACTAGTATTAACTCAAGTTACTGAGGACTATTTCACTACTATACTGATTCCAAAGAAAATCAAGTGCAATATATCTACAATAATGCACTCAGCAGAATATTGTACAAAATACGTATGCAAACAAAACAAACATTTGAATCTATTTTATTCATAGCATCCATGAAGTAAAACAGCAGAAAGCAGTATGTTAATGGATCTCTCCTTACATGGATTTCTGTGAAATGAGCGTTGGATCCTTTAATTCAGCATAGATAACAACCTGGAAGAAAAGTTATCCAGTCCATATCTGCAACAGCAAGGGAAGACTGCCCCTTTCAGACGTCTTGATGGGCAGAATTTAAAGTATAAAAAAAAATTTTTTTGACAATATGGTTGTATCATATAAAACAGATGCTAGCTCTGTAAATTAAAAAAATAAATTATGCTACAACAAAAGAGAGGAGACAACGTGGGGTTTTTCCACTCCCTATAACACTAACAGAGTGCTGTTCCTAACGGACAGGTTTGTCTCTGCTCAGTGCTCTTTAAGAAGTATTCTGAAAGAAAAGCTCTGTTTGTTCCACCTGCAAATCACAAATGCATGAAAGAACATCCTGTTGGAACTCCTCTTCTAGTTTTGTCTATTCCATACAGGTTCATATGCCACAGCCCCTGCTGCAGTACCTCAGAACTCTTCCCTAGTATTCCAAGCAATGGAACCCACAGCACTCTTGTGTCTGTTCTGTGAAACATTCTCCTGTTCAACACTTGTTTTGAGACAGGTTTGTACATTCTGTGCTGCACCTCACCCTGAGTTACCAGTACTTTCTGTTCTAAAAGACTGTTCCACACAAGGTTTTTTTTCCCTATTGCCTTAACAGAATGCTGATATTTGCTCTGCTTCGCATAAAGAGTTCTGATACCAAATGAATTCTTTTTCATTATAGATCTTGTCTGTGAAGCTTCTAACATTCCCAAACAGGTATTCTGTTCAATCAAACCTGCAATTTTTTTAAACATGCACACACCATAAAACAATTACCAGGTGAATTTCTCTCTTTAAAACTACAGCCAACATTAGAAAATGGTGTTCAAATTACCTGTAATAAATATAAACCACACACAGCCAGAGTTTCCGTAAGGAAAACACACTGCATGTTTCCAATAGCAAAACCCAAACTTCCCTAATGTAAAACACAGACAACACATTTAACAAATTGTTTGCTTTCTTCTTTTCAACTGCTGGTTGAAAAACATGAACCCACGAAGGCACCGACACTAAAATCAACTGTTCACTAAGAAAATTCTGTTCCATTAGTGTCTTGCAAAACTAACTTCAATTAACAAAAAAACCTCAACAGTATGTCAGAGCAAGATTTTAGGTTAATTCGACAAAACCCAAAGCATTTCTGAGCTAAAGGTTCTATACTATCCTTAGTGTATGCTGTTTTAATTTGATCTTTGGTAATATTGAATGCAAGTGTTCTTAACTGGAAAAAAAAAAAAAAGAACCTGAAAACAAAATCAATCTTAGAGTCAAGACTACAAAAAGCTTCTAATTTTGACCCTAAATTTACCTTCTTTCTTTGTATAGTAACTTTGGTTAACTAAAGATTTTTCTTGTGAGAATTACTCTCATCCATATTAAAGCATTCTGTGGAAACAAAGACTTCACTCAGAGGGAGGGTTCATCAAACCCACTAAAATTATAATCATTTAATAAAAGTAATGACTACTTTGTATTTAAAATATTTTCTCAGGCAGCACTTTAGCATATTGTGTATTCTAAACAAAGTGCTATTGCATAATCATTAACTCTGCACTACGTACATCTTATGAAGCATATAATGAAGAGTCTAGTAAAACAGAATATTAAGGTTTCTGATGGGTAGAAAAGAGATACACACATACCCTCTATGATTCTACAACAGATTTTTGTGGCTATAACATAGTTCAGATTAGATGCAATGTTTTGAGATGCGTAAAGGAAAAGCAACGTCATTATTTTATACTGAGAAAAGCAAAACTAGAAGGAAGTAATCTGTCCAACATCACCCAGCCCATCTGGGCTCAGAACACAAAACTTCTTTTTTCCTTCCACTCCCATGTCATATTCACTGGATTATGATGTTACACCAAACAACCATGTTTTCAGAAACTACTAGACAAAAATTCCTATGAACATCTGAAACCAAAGTGACTAACAGACATTTTAAAAACTACACAATAACTGTCGAACCTTCGAACCTGCCCCAGTGAAGTCTGTTGTAAAACTGTGAGAATGTAAAACTGTCTTAGGAACAAGGGGAAAAATTATTTTAATTTTTTTTTATTGTAAATCCAATGTAAGGTTATCTTCACATAAGGGATTTTTTTTTTTTAAAGTCTTCTCAAATCCAATTTGAAAATAATTGTTTGAGACATACATGCTGCAGCCAGTCAGACAATAAGAGTTCTGCAATTATGGGCACCTGCATTACAATTCAATGGATTTAAATTACCGAGGGGCCATGGCAGATACCCTACTGACAACAATTAGCATAAAAATGTTCGACAGTTTAAAGCTGTGGGTGGGAATTACAAAAGGTTAACAGACTAAATATAAAAATCTTTTTGAATATAAAATCAATGCGCTTTGTTACCGAAATCTGGGTACTGTAATTTAACCAAAATAGGGTTTAGAGTATCTGGCAATCTTCCATGTGTGTGAGCTTGGCTTTTCTTTTAAGCAAAATGCCAAGCAGCCAATCTGAAAGTTTAAAACAAAACAAACCAGAGACTCAAAGAAAGGGAGGTATTTTTCATTTATTTATTTTCTTAAGCTAAGTACTAAAATGAAACACTACTCTTACCAGGTCTCAAAATGATCCTTTTATATGGTCAGATTCAAAATCCCAAATTATTTTATTGCACAATTTAGAGAGGGAAATATTCTAGCGGTCAAAATAAAGTATGCTAGAAGTTTCTGCATACCTCCCCTTCTGCACTCAGCTGAACTCTAATAACAGAGTTTTCTCAAAAAGTCATCACTACATCTGTATTTTCAGAAGTGGTTTCTCCTTCTATGTAGCTACCAGGGGAAATACAAAAGAAACAGTCTGTTTTTCATAATGCCTGGGATCACAGCTTTGTTTTATTTAGCCTTCAGGTATGAGCAGAACAGATGAAAACAAAGAAATTCCGCTCATTTAAAGTACTAATCAAAGTTGAATTTGATGAGCACATTGAAATATAATAGACATCAGCAAGAAGCATCTTCAGTAGAAACACAAAATTGTAGGTCTAAAATTTATCTCATTTGTCAAAGCTTTGTGCATTTTGTTGATAAGATTAATGGTCCTACAGGAACTTTGGATCTAGATAAATTCAGAGTAAGAACTTTGACATTAAAGCTTAATTTCTTTTACCACCCAATAATTTATCTTTTTAAAAAAAGAATTAGGTAGTGTTAGAATAACAATTACCTGGGAAACATATCACAGGCTATAGAAGCTGCAATAAAGCAAAGCAAATAAGAGACTTGTAGAGTTAGATTCTAACTCAAATTGATGCCTCATTAAATTGAGTTGCTTGACACATGCTGGGACCCCTTTTATCACAATTATGCCACATCTCCAGCGCTCCCTCCACATCTAATAGAGTCAGCATGTTCAGGACTAGCCCAAGGTTTCTAATTGCAAAATCAGCAAACACGTTAAACATCACTTTGCTGCCCCGTGGTTGTGAAATGAGATTACAGATGTGTATTAGAGATTACAGAGAGAAATCTAACAATTTGATTTAGCTTCTATTTCAACATGATACTGTAAGATGCTTTTGATAATTCCTTGTAGATAACTGCTACTGCAGTTCTGTTATTAGCATTATTTCAAAATCTCATGAGACAGTGAAATACCCACACTTTGTTCCAGTGAGTACAACAGAGATTTCCTGAGATACCACAAATCACTCTGGCCATGTAGAGTACATAAAGACTGTTATCCTGATGCTTGTTGTTCCAAGGGACTTAAATGTGTGGGTTTAAATTCACAGAACTTATGTACACTAAGACCAATTCATTCTTTCAAGCAACTGCCTCGTGATGCTGAGCAGTCAATGGGAAGCAGTGATTCGCAGGAAGTTGAACTGTGGGCTCGAACAGGTTCCTGTTAATATACCCAAGTGCTTTTTCAGACCTTTAAGAGAGCTAAAAGAGAAACTGTTAAGAAAATAAAGTTATTGTAGACAGTTTAGATACTAAGTTTACATATTGTTGCTACTGAAAAATTATTTCTGCTTAGATGACTCCATCGTACACAAGCTCCGAACCTGTTATTTCTTTTTCTATGTCACACATGAAGCCGGGCTTCTTTCCTTTTGCAATAGGGGGATTACTGCAGTGATGGGTTCACATCAAATTCCAGATAAAATCATCAAAATGACAGTAAATACCTATCAGCTAAAAGAAGGAGAGACTGCTAGCTGATATGCAGGTCAGATAATAACAAAACGTAATAGTAAAATCCAACTACAGCTGTAGTTTCCCCTTTCCACAACCCAGGAGAACATACAAAATGTCAGATTTAAAATAATCTAATTTTGCAGAAATTCTTTATTTATCACTGCCCGCAGGAAAGAGGGGGTAGAGTCAAAAACCTTTTTTTCAGCAGAATATTTGTCTGTAGTGGAAATTACTAACAAGTCTTCAAAGAAGTTTCTTATGATCCTCAGGCTACCTCTATGATGATGTCAAGAGTTTTAGCACTAAGGGTTTCAATGGAGAAGTAGGAAACGTGGATGGGGAAGTGGGGTTTGAAGTTGGCACAGAGAAGCTGATACAAAAAATAAAATAAATAATGTGAAGGCTTGATCATGCAAACGCAGATGTCAAAGGTAAACCTACCATTGACTTCAAATATAAGCAGAATCAGGTCCTCAACAATGAAGTGAAAAATGTAAAAACATTGTTATGAGCCTTCAAGATTAAAATAAAAATATCACTAAGGCTTTAAAAAAAAAGCACCTGATAGAGTTTAACGTTATTCCATTGTTTAATGCAGATTCTGTCTGGTCAGCTGTCCAGCCACAGTATTCTCTAATACGATTGGAAATCAAGCATTCAGGGTTGGGATTTTTTTATAATTACTTGCTGCCACTTCTCATAATGGCCACGATCATCTACAAAGCATACTCTCATTTCTGATATCAAAACCTTACTTGAGTAAGGATTTTTTTTTTTAAAAAGTAATTCTTGCCATCCATGAAAAAAATGTTTCAGCCTTTTTTACTGAAAACACAACTAGCATGCATGTGACTGACCTATTACATTTTAAGATAGTCTCTCTTGAAAATACAAGTGGTGAGTCAGTTGTTATGGTAACTATTTTTCTTTTTATTTTTTTAACTAACATATGACAGCCTATGTGTCATCTGATGCTGTTCCTCAATTAAGTTGAGCTTGGAGCTATGACATTATGATGGGAAGAGTAGCTCTTTTTTTGTTCCCTTTTGTTTAAACAAACTGCCTACAATTCCATGTGCTCCAATCCCGGAAATCCAGTCTTGTTTCTCATGTATCCTGCTTAACCAGTAATTTTAATGTAGGTCTTTGTGAACTATGATCTTTCTGCTTAAATAACTAACACTATTATCAGTTACTACTTCACCTAAGTGTGTTTTGCTCCTTATTCAAATCCAATGTTATCAGCTGAATACTCAAAATAATAAGATAAGAAAGAATGCACCTTCAAAAAAAGTATTTCAATTAGATATATTTTTAGTGGAATTCAGTGGAGTTAATGGGTGAGGAATAAAAAGTATCAAATAGTGATAAGCCTGAATTAAATGGCAGAATATTTAAGGCTATGCACTTGCAATCTAAAAACAGAAGGAGCCAAAACTTCAGGTTTTTTTACAGCTTCAATCTTCTAAACAATGAACCAGCGATATGTTTGAGTTGGCTTAACACGAAAGCTCTGTGCATTCCTAGCCCTGGTTTCAATTGAAAGCCTGTTACTCAGTCTTGTAAATTCCCCTAAATTTAAGACACGGAGCACAATAATGTTCTTCAACCCAGAAATATGAAAAATATTTTAGCTGATGCAGCAGAAATGTGATGATATGAAGCAAATGTAAAACAGAGAGATTACAACAATCTGGACAACTAGCAACATTATGTCACTGATATCAGTGCCTAGAGATTTGTTTCTTTCACTGTGATGTCTTGTAATAACATGAAGAATATCGAGGAGAACATTTTCAACACACACACATCACTTCCATTACTACAGCAAACTGAAATAACCAAGATAACATTGTTACTCCAAGTCCATTTACTAATGTACCCAATCCTACTTTAGGCAGTCATTATTTTTTCTAAAAAAAAGAGAAAATAACTAATACCAAAGCAAAAACTGTTGCAAAACTGCATCTCTAGTAGCAAGGAAAAAAACCAAACCCACACAGCACAAAGAGCTGCACCAATACCAAGCTCCCTCGTTTGGCCAGCATCATGAAACTACAAGAAACTAAAGCCTAAGATAAATGTTACTAAACAGTGATTAAAGAGGCCTTCCAGTCAAATTACATCTAATAGATCTGTAACGGGTGTAGATCTTGCTATCTATTTGAAATATGGAAAAATATCCATATTTAAGCAATAGCTGCATATATATTATTACCAAGTAACAAAATCTCTTGGAACTCTTTCACTGACAGTTCATCAATACCGAATAAAACCCGGATGATTCTCCATCATTGCATGATTATATCCATACTATAGGCAGTAATGCATGAAAGCCTCAAGGATCTCATCATTTATCCATCAGCAGAAGTTATTCTGCTATTCAAGGTATTTGAAGAGTTAGCCAACCTTTCTCTCCAAATGCTGAGATGAGAAGAATCAGAAGGGGAAATCAGTAGAGCAATGAAATAGAGCGTTACTGCTGAAGTAATGGTCACATTAAGAGACAACCATAAACAGGCATGAGTAGGAAAGCTTTGGGCAAACATGACCTATGAATAAGAGCCTAAAAATGAAAAATACGACGTCCTAAAGGTTCACATGTGCCTCTGACCTCACATGTGATGAAAAGCACCTGAGCTTATAACCCTTTTCTTTTTCACAGAAGGCCAATTACCTAGATACATAATTACAGCAACGATGTCAAGTTTAAAAACAGAGTGAAATCAACCTGCAGTGTCTTAGCAGAGAATGTCCTGTGACAAAGCACAGCAAAATGGATCAAATAGCACAAATGGATGTGCACAGGCCAGAAACACATGCGCCCAAGCAGTGACACTGTAAGAGAAGAAAATGATGGCTGGCTGCCTGTAACAACAGGATGCCTTGAATCCCCAAATCTATCTTTAGCTCACTGAACTATGTAAAAGAATTACAGGGTTTTGTTTCAAAGTCCTAATATTTAAAACAAACAACATTTTCTACGTTTTCTCCACAATGCCATCTTTCCAAAAGCACCAAAATGCCTCCTGTAAAAGTGCTCTTTTTCTGTTGCAACATATGGTATCCCATCCAGAGAGTCACAAGAGATTTTGTTTCTAATTGATTAAATTGCATGAGTCACAGATCGGATTTGCACATGGACCGCAAAAACAAGGGCTTGTTTTCCATGCGTTTCACCAAGTAACACATTGCCAGGACAGTTCCCTTTGCAGCCCCAGCTACCAAGTCGTCAACAAAAAGCCCCCTCAAAACCATCACATTTGAAACTCCAGATCAAAAGCTTTGACTTTTCTGATTTTATTACATGGCCAGCAGTATTTTGTAAGTTTCTTTCTTAAACCTCTTTGTTGCAATTAGGGGATCAAGTGTTACATATTTTAGCGTTATGGATACAGAGTAAAATTTTGTCAACTCCAGTGTTTCAGAACTCACAGTGTAAATAAACTGAACCCAAGTTCACCATCTTTAGAATCTTAATATAAGCATCCAAAACAGATCTGATTATTACTGAAGAGTATACAATCCAGACTCCATTAAATTTTAGGCCCTATTTCACTCTTAGTAAATTAATTAAGACTGTAGAAATTCGACTTGAGCCCTTTTGATCTTACTGCACACCAGTATATTTTGCCTGATTAAAATAATTGAAAAAAACAACCCTGGGAGGAATAGATTTCTCTTATAAAATATAAACAAAATCATTTTATGACATTGATTCCTTTTATTATGAGTTATTCATCACTGGGCTTTAAAAAAAAAAAAAAAAAAAATCGCTGAAGAACTTTCTGTTTGTCTTGCAAAGGCAGTTTCCTACACTCTCAAGTTATTTTACTGCTATGCAAAGATACTTTTTCATTTTTCAGTCAAGTAAAAACTTGGGCTTTCAACTCATCCATTATCTTTACTTACCACGCTGACTGCTCGACACGGCTCCTGCTCCATATAGGGTGTCAGCTCCAGATCCTGGCTCTGGCTCCCTTAGGGACTGGTAAATCACCCACTGCAAATCCAGACTTGCCAAGGACAGAAATGGTATGTTTCAGTTTCCATGTGTCAAAAGAGAACTTACACACTGAAAAAAATAGTTTTGACATTTTTGTTAGTTTGTACTGAGAGTTTTTAAAATCTTAATTAAGTATAAAAAAAAATTCACTGTGACAGCTACTAGGTACTCAGTATAGATTTACAGCTGGGTATTGCAGCAGAAAACATCCATTTAGCAGAATATTGAGAACTACTCTCAAACAACTTGAGTCTATCAGATTTTGTTGAACTGGAGATACAGCTGACAGAGTCGACAAGTGGAGGGATATGTAATCCATTTAGGTTACTCCTTGTGCTTTCCAAGTCCTGCACAAACTTAAAGCAGCGACTTCGCTAATAAACAAAGAATCAAGTTTCACAGCTTCAAAGAAAAATTTCACTGTAGATTCTATTTCATCTGATACTGCACTTCAAATAATTATTGGTGAGTATTTACAATTATGACATCATCCTCGACAGGGAAAAAAAGAAAATTGTTGCTACAAAAACATACAGAGAAATCAAATGCTGGGTGAGATTTTTGAAAGAAATTTCAGTGAGGTTTAAAGGTTCTTGACTTCTTAGAAGTACAAGCACATTCAGCAGTTTCCAGGCACTTAAGTGGATTTATCAATACTTCAGAAATCAATTATTAAAATTTAGGACTGTAAATCAGTATTTAGGAGGATGATTTTTATGGCCTGTTTTTTTGACGACTGAGTTTGCTGCACCTCCTTGATTAGGGAATTCTTCCTTGGGTAGTCAGAAACCACCAGTTGGGGGCAGGGAAAGGCAGTAAACAACTTGCACTTTTTAAAAGATGAACACTACGTTATATCAGCATATTTGACAATCACAAAAACACTCAGCATATAAAAAAAGTATTTGCTACTATTTTTAGGGTATAACACTTGCACATTTGCTGCAATTTACGGACTTGGCATACTAAATACCCTGTTTTAGATTACTGCATACACATATTAATTCAGGAAAACATACAGTAAATTCAGCTCTCCTCCACATTACATACACGAGTTAACTGTTCTCCTCTCAGGTTCTTCAATTAACTCAAGTAAGTTGGTTGCAGAACTTGATGGGATTTGGTGGCTTCTGATGACAGCCCAGATGTCCAGACCACAACCCTTCACAGCTGATCATCAAAAGAACAATAAATAAATAGTTAGTATTCACAATTCTATATTAATTATCTGTTACTGTGTCACAACATTATAAGTTCAGCTAAAGTTTTGAAGACAGAGTATAAAACACTCTTACTGTACTTCTTACTCCAAGAGGCAATAAAACTATTTTGGTCAGCAGCACTGAACAGAAGAAAGTCAATGGCTGATAACGATGACTGATGTTAAAATCAAGAATGTTAAAAAAAGATGACTTAGATGAATGAAAATCCCCACCAAATCAGGATCAATTGAATGGAATGATCCATTTTAGTTTTATCTCTTGTATCTTTCATAGCATTTGTGGTGGGTTGACCTCAGCTGGCTGCCTGATGCCCACCCAACTGCTCTATCACTCCCTCTCCTCAGCAGGACAGCGGGAAGAAAATGATATGAGGAGGCTCATGGGTCAAGATAGAGACAGGGAGACCACACACTGATTACCAGCATGGGCAAAACAGACTCAGGGAAAATTATGTGTTGCAAATAAAGACAGGCTGGGATAGTGAGAAAAAGATACATTAAAACAACATCTTCCTCCTTATCTCACACCCTTCTTATACTTCTATCTTTATGTTGCTTATTTAAGAATCAACTTGGAACAGCAGGTTCTTGCATTAGGCCCCTGCAAAATTTATTCTCTCATTATTGTTGTTTCAGGGAACAGGAGAAAGTGAAGGAAATAACTATTACCTTGACTCTCTCCTGACATAACTACCATTAAATTGAAAGCAATCATATGTTCAAGATAAGTAATAAAAATGCAGCTCAACAACTAAACAGTTTCCTTACATAAAAATCACTTAAAGCTTTGGTAGATAAATTTGTTGTGAAGTTCCAACAGAAAGCTAACAAACACATACAGTTAAAACACTGCCCACCACATCCAGAGGCTCCAATGTCTCACGGAGACAAGAGCAACTGATATCATTTATACTTGGACAATCACAACACTAAACCAAACTTGTCCTCCCAAATGGATGGAAAGAAGATAAACATTCACTCCTTTTAATGAAAGCAGTTTCTTCAAAAAAAGCTGTCATTCTGCCTGAACTACTTATCTAGGCATTTATTTTCAACTGAAGTCCTGTGAATAACCTTGACTCCCATGAAAATGCATTTTAAAAAGATTTAAAAAACAATTAAGTTTCAGCTATAAACAGGAATATCATGCTTTCTTAATACAGAATGTAAATGATTGCACTGCTGAGAAAAGGGAAAATTAAGTCTTCTAAGTACCCAATGAACAGGAGTGGAACAAATTTTCTCTCTTCAAATATATCCTTATAGTAATCTGAAGAGAATACTTCCATGATTGTGTAGAGATTTCTTCAAGACCTATTCAATTCCTTATTGTTCAGCTTACAGTGCCAGAAAAAAAGGCCTGTTAAAGTTAACATCTGCTAACTAATCATGAAACAGACCATCACAATATTTTATAGGGTTTGAACATAGCTATGAATTTTGATTACCACCAACTTTGACAGGATGAAAAAAGCACTTTACTGTGAGACTTACGAAACCTACAAGAAACTTACTTGTTTATAGGAAATGCTTCTAAAAATCAACATTTTCATTCGAGTTCTAAACATAACCTAGAATTACAGGTACGTCCAATATTAAAGATAGAAATAAATCAATCAGGTGAATTATATTACTCTGATTTTTTGAGCAAATATTTCATTTTTAGCTTGCTAAAATCCTACAGCAGAGATTCTGACATGCAACTGTTCTTAAGATGGCTTGCTGCACAGATCTATTCTTCTGAGTTCCATTCCATGTTTTACTGCTTGACACCAACAGTATGTGCATTTTGAGGTTTTTTGATCATTTCTTCTGAGGCAATACATTCATATTCAAGTGAGGCAATACAAAAATGTACTCATGAGCATCTCTTAAGCAGCAGCACTCAAGCTGGAACTACAATATTCTGGATAAACAGTCCCCTCACGCAGAAGTCAATTGGATTAAGCCACTGAGTCCATACCTTTGCATTATGATGGCATTAATTTCTGCTCCGTGCTTAACAACTTATAACCTGCTGAGCAGTTCTTTACTATTTCCAATTACATAGTTTAAACTGAGGTTACTCTTTTACACATGCAAACACAGTTTGTTTCTTTTGCTATCTTTCCAACTTTTAAATTCCAAATTACTTTCTCTTTAAAATTAATAATCCACATTAAAATTCCAACAAAACCCTCTCCCTCATTGCAGGAATAAAAATCCATTTCAAGAACATTTGATACTTCACTGTAGTTCCACATTTAATTTGAATGAAGAGTTCCCTCCCTTCAGGAAGGATGTCAGTCAAAGAGCTACCCCCTTGCTCCAGAGAACTACACATTCTAAGAGAACCGAGTACTCAGAGGACGCTAAACACTATAGTCAGATCATATTAATCAAAAGAGGGACAACCAAAGTATTATGTCAAAGACTTGTTAATAACTGGAGAGCATAATGAACGTACGTACCAGCGGGGTAGCCATTGATCCACAGTCCATCACAGATGTCACCGGAACAATCAACTATAGCGCCCTGTTCATTGACCACGTCATTTCTCCACTGCCCCTTTAAACAGAAATACACATGGATTTGAAATTTCAACAACACCACAGCTAAATTACAAAGAAGGGATTATTTCAGTCAATTTTCAATAGCAGAGTGGGTGGTCCTCAAGGCTTTTTATAAATACCCTTCCAACATTTGTGTGAAAAGTTGAATAGGAGACCACACAACAACCAAGGATTATGTGGCACTCCTCTGAAGGGGTAAGAGGGAGAGAATCAAACATTTCTTGCCCAAGGTTTGTTACTGTGGGATACTATTATGTGAGGTCCTTCAGTTCATATATTACATCGCATTAAATTACATAGCAAGAATGAATAACTGCTTTGTCACATACAGAATCACACATTATTTTGCTTTTTAAAGATTGAGAAAAGTGAAATAGTGTACTAACCTCCACTCCAAAAAGTTATTTACATCTGGACTGCATTTCACCCGAGATATCCCTTTACATAAAATCAAAGTTTAAAAATTCCCAAGGCTGCAAAGCCAAATATCATGGAAGCTTAAGAACGAACCAATTTAAGTTTCTAGCAACATTGAACCTTTCTTTGGAAATATGCTTCCGATCCTGCTTGCTTTGGTATGTTCCTTCCACCACTTCGAAGCCTATGATGCCATCTTCAGCAGTTACCCCAGGGACAGCACTACTGTTGGTAACTAATGTACAGGAGCCTCAAGCTCCACAGGCATTTTCACAATCTTCTCTGCCTTGTGGAGGAGACCTTTAAAGCAGTATCAGCTAGTCACACTCCTACATACATACTTACAGTACATAACTGGAAAAGGTCTAGGGAAAAAACCTCACGGTAACTGGAATTTTATCTAAATTATGTACTGAAATCATAGGGGCTTTCAGCGTGCATCACTGCGTGCAATAGAATTCAGCTGTGTCCTGCTTCCTCTAGGGAAGGAAAAAGAATTTGGGATATAAAATATGCAGCCTTCCTCAGTGGTTCCTTATCTCTACCTGTAAAGGCATTGTGCTTGCTTTCAATCAATTCTTATGATTGCCTACTATTAATGTCACTCATTCTCTTAAGTAATTAAGCCACCTCTTTCTTAGATTTGCCTTTGTCTCTCTCTGGCACATTTCCTTGTCTAATCCTCTTTTCCAGATGGCATAAGGACGAGAGATAAGTGTTGCTAAAAGTTGCTTAGCAATGCAACACATGCAAGGTTTGGAAATGCTGACGTCCACATAAGCACTATCTATACATCACACATTTATGCAGAGAAACAAAGGCGTGAACAACCAGAGTGACACAGGGGCCTCCAGAAAAAGAGCTACCAGTTAGTACACAAACAAAGGGGAGCAGGAAACGGAGAGAAAGAAAAAGCTACAAGCTTCCAGTGATGGGCTGTATTATGCTATGGGGGTTTTTTGTTTGGTTTTGTTTTTAAACTGGAATACAAAATAAAACCCTTGAGTTTCAGTAAGGGCCCATATCTTCTGTGAATCTGAGACATACAATGCAGCAAAAGACACTTCAATCCACTAATAGAGACCAAAACAAGAATAAAGACATTTATGAAGAACAGTAAGTGATGAAGGAAAAGTTGTTTATCATCAGTTATGTATCAAGGACATAAGTCCTTCTATCCTACGAGTCAGTAATGTGGAATTTATTCTCCTAACTGCACAATGTAATTGTAGATTGTTTCCTAGACTCCAAAGTAAATATGTTTATATGGAATATATTTAAACCACAATTAAATGTTACAGGTAATAAATAAGAACATTTAGTACACAAACAGTTACACTTTCACAAGGTCATATCATCATATTAATTCATTTCTGCAAGCACTACTTAACTAACATGACTCATTTTGTGCTTAAAAACATGAGTTTGGAATTTATTCATTTTCAGTGACTACTTCAAAACAACTAGTTCTAAGAAAACAGCTAAACAGTAGTAAATTAACTACAGAAATTGACAGGTAGCTTTACTAGGGGTAGTGTCTTACTAAGCAAGACTTTCAAATACTAACTTTGAGGGACATCTGTTTATGAATACCGAAGAGACACGGTAAGTGGCTCCTAAGTACTGGCTTCATTTTTATTTCAGGAAGCAATTTCCAGTTAATTGATAAGGTTTCCATTTTTCAGTTAGGGCTATTACACTTTTTATCGCAATTAATTCTGTTTATTTCAAATTCAAATTTTCCTGCCTCTACATTCAACTTGCCTGCCTTTACCAGTATATGATTTCCACATGCTCTAATTTGGGTTTTTATCAATCATTTTCATCATTTGGCTTTAACCATTCATCAAACTTATTTGCATGGCCCTGATCTTAAATATCATGTTAAAATTACTTAACAGATTTGAGTAAGTACTGATCCATGCTTTTCTTTGTAAAAATCTTTGACTTTACAGCATACAGCTTCAGCTGACAATAATTAAACACATCTGTATTTAAATACACAGAGTTACTCCAGTATATCTTGAGTACTTATCTGGCTGAATATGTTCAGATAGTCCATTCTATACGGCCTGTTCTAAGAACCTGGGAGAATCTATGTCTATTTCAAGAACTATAGTCTCAAATGTTAATCAGTTTATGTCAAAAGAAACATGTTTTATTCCCCCCCCCCAACTTCAAAGAATTTCCATACAACATTTCAGAAAGTTCTTGACACTCAAATAGTTTTATTAAAAGAGAACATGCTGGACTAATATACATTAAAAACCTAATGCTTTTGATCCTTAAATAAGAAAAAATATACAGTATTAATATAATTTTATACCAAGGCACATTAGGGAATAATGTTTTGCTGGCATTTTTTATGTAGCAATGTGTGTGACCTGACAGACTGCCTTACTGTCAAATCAGTGTGCACTTCAGAGTAAGACCAAACCCTCAAATTCTGCAAGCACTTTAACACCCATTTTAAACAAAAGTTTCCTTCCCGATTAGTTTTCTGATATTTTTTTTTTTATGGTTTGACAGTTTTTATAGGCCCTTCACTATCCATCTTCTAAAGTGAAGGTAAAAAGCAAAGCCCTAAGGATTTCTCTGTTAGGTTGACTCAGGAAAACATTCAACAATGATTCCCTTTAGCAAGACAGCCCACTGTAATACAAGATTTTCAACAAATTCTCAGTGAAAAATGCTGTATATTACAGCAAAATCTAGATAAACTACAGAAATAGTAGTTTGGTGGAAGTTTGGTTGGCCTGTCCCACCCGCAACCCCTTTCCTGGTCTTGAATTCTTAAACTAAGACTGCTAATTACATCTTCCCTCTGTCATCTTGTCACATCTTATTATCAAGCATCAGAACCACATACCAGCTTAAGATCACTAAAAACCACTCAAAAAGGCAATTAAATATACAAATTATGCATTCAGAGACGCTTTCAGCACAATTCCAGGTCACTTCTGGCACATAGTAACTTCTAAAAATAACTATAGCTAGGAGTGATGCAGCAGTCAGTGGTCCTACCCACCACCAAATAGAACAGTGGAGCTCGGTATTTAACAGCTGGGAGTATTCAGTCCTTTCATTCACAGTCTTTGTGTTGGCAACAGCTTTATTTATATTTTTATACCATATATATTATTATAATCATAAACACGATTTGGGAAGATGTAGTGTATCTTCAAATTTCATATTATCCCCTAGGATGCAGTGTAATTCTGAGCAACTAAAATTCCAATAATTTAAATAATTTGCATCAGAACCAAAACTATGACTCTTCCAAACAGGTAACTCAATTGGATTCTGGAGGGGGCAGGAGAACAAAAGCCTGCAGGTGAAGGAGCCCATAAGGTTTGCCACCTGTTTAGTGTGGTTAACAGGTGTATCAAACAGCAGGCCTTCCTCTGGGAAAGGAGACAAACCAAACACAGCCAAAACACACAAAGAAGCAGCGACAGGGACAGAATGGAACACAGCATCTGCTTACTGGGATTTTCGCAGCAGCCAGAAATGAGAAATCACAGAAAAGAAACACTGTCATGAAGAAAATGAGCGTTTTACTTCATTAACCTCTGCAAGCTTCATTTATATGTCATTGCTTTCTTTCTTTAATAATTTCATGCAAATGCACTAAAACCAGACAGGCCACCACAGGTCACTGGGGTTTTATTGTCTATTTATATCAGCAGCTTTCAGGGGCTTTGTTTTGTGATATGTTCCCTAGTTCAGCTATCCTTTCTATCTTACATCTCTTGACAACATTTTTACCCAATTTTTAAATGCTTAATTTTATGGTTAAGCAGTAAATAAATCAGAGTTGTTTGTTATTATTGGACTCCTCTGTTGACATAGTTATAATTATTGCTTGTTTACTGGACATTAAATTGATCTGAATCTCTGAAGGTTCACAGACTACAATATGTTATTAACTGGCAGCATCCACTTACTAAAAATTTATCACTTGCAAAAGCTTAATCTAAAAATCTAGCCTACTGTTAAAACTGAAGAGGAAAACCAGACAAATTCAACATTTATACTGTTATTTGATCTATTCTATACCACATAAAAGTAATGCTAGAACAGTACCCTGAGGTACAGAGGATGAAATATTTGCCCATGTTCTGGTTGTTCTTGCAAATTACTTCAGTAAGTCCAAGGTACTATTTCAGTACGGGGGCGGGGAAATAAAAAAAATCAGATTCTTTCAAAATTCCTACAAAACAAACTTCAAAATTTCACATGCAAAAGTTTATGTGGACAAAGCAGACAATTTAGAATTTCCAGATCCTTAACTTGAATTTTGTAGTAACTTCCCCTTTTTGGGGCATAGAAGCAAGTTGTACAATTTGTGTTAGGCCTGGGTTTGCATCCCCTGCACTGTCCATACATAATTCCTCCAATTACTTTTGACATATTTCCTGTTTACTTCTATATTACCTGGCTCATGTTTTGTTGGAACTGTACTTTGATTTTTGTTGGACTTCAGTGTATCCTGATTTATTACCATACCTATCAGGAATGTACTGATATAAACGGAATAAATACTGTGTACACAAACTCAATGGCTAATCAATCACATAAGTTTTGTCCATTTTTCATTGACAAAAGCAGATCATTAAAGCAGGTGATAGATTCTGCTAGTTAATTGTACTGTGTCAAAAGTGGCTGCTGAAAAAAAACAGCTGTACTGAAAACTTGATATCAAGTTAATGATTATTATTCACAAAGTATATTAATGTCAACTTTCTATACATAGTTCTTTTTGCCAAAGTACCTTGTAACTTTTGAGCACATATCCAGTGAAACTGAAATATAGTACTAAACACTTAACAACCCTAGATACAGACCAGTTATTGAACAAGCATAAGCCTGAAAAATTTACTAATTCAATCTCAAAACAGATGCTAGAGAGACACCCAGTGGTACAAAACTGTGTGTGCAGACACGTGCACATAAATGTATAAACATAAAATATTCTATCTTAAACGTCTCAAGTAAGAAGCTATTATAATGACATTTTTGTCTAACAGTGGTTTTTTTTAGTGAACCAAATGCATAACACCACTTGTGCATATTTTTAGGTCATCTGTTTCTTTATCTAAGAAGTATTTATTATCTTATCGTAATGATTTTAAATCCTTTCACTTAACTTACCTGAATAAACAGAAACCAAAGAAATTACTTTCTGGAGCAACATAGTGGTATAGGTCTTCAATCCACGGACTTTTTTCTGCTCTGGATGCTAGGAGAGAGATGGATTCATTGAAACGTTTGCCTGGTAAATCATGCATGAGACATTCCTCTATAATGGAGAGTTTACTCAAGTCCTTCACACAAGCACAAGTCTGCATAAATGTGCATCTCTGAAGGACCAAGACTGCTATCAAAAATTGATGATACATGTTTCTGGTTTCTACCATTAACACATTTGATTAATTTTCCAAGGTGACTGAAAGTTAACCCAGCTGAAATTGAGAGGGCAACAAGAATGAAAACTACAACTCTTTAATAAACTATGAAAGACTGACAATTTGGACTAAATCAGTTTGGCTGCTTATGATATGTATCTATATATCAGATTTTAATGGGGTTAGGATTGTTTGTTTTTAAAAGAGTATGTAATAGTTACAGGCTCACCTGATACCCAGTATTGAAATCTATTCCCCATAGTTTTTCTATTGACAAATTTGCCCTCGTAGTAACTTCCATCTTTAAAGAACAGCTTGTCCTGACCTGAAAAATAAAACAATACTTCTAATTCCTTTTAGGAGACAAATTAGCACCTCTATTCTCAATTCAAATAAAAACTTTATCATATTTTTCTCCTTTATGTAATTAAATTTATATCTATGTACTGTTTGCACCTTCACACACTTTAGACTTTTCTTAATACTTAGTATCTTAGCATCTAAACATTGGCCCCAGCTGAAGGGATTTACAAAGTATATACACCAGAGAACTCTTTGAACTATTAAATGAATTTTTGCCCTATTGGCTCCAATAAAACAGAATTGAACCACAGTTATTAAAACTCTTGAAGCCAAAGATCTGACTTTCACTGCAGCAAGCTCTACAGCTATCCCCGTTTTACAGGTAACAACCACTTATTGTATTGTGTAAAAAAGGAGGGACCCATTTACCTTCTTGTTCTGTCTTATAACTCTATAAAAGGCTTAAACACTACAAATGATACTTATTTCTCAAAAAAAAAAAAAAAAAAAGGAAATTAAGAAGATTGTTGGAAGCCAAATTTGTTCCTGCCCCCAGGTGCAGGCACTGAGCACACCCCACTGACCCCAATTCCTCTGACAAGCCCCACCTGAGGCCCTTACACACAAGGCCTAGAAAGAAAAAAAATAGAATTACTTAAACAATATGCAAAGACTGGGCTGAATACCTAGTAATACAGAAGTAATACTAAGTTTACTCAGGGACATTTATTCTAAAATTTCAGTATAAGTAATTATGTGAACATAAACATATAGCTTCGGTCACTATTCACATTTATTTTACATTTATTACATATAATTACATTTATTGCAGAGGGAACCCGGGCTCCTAAACAACTAAAGACAAGCAGAAGCGTTACCGGCTATGCTGCCCCTACACAAACCAGGGACGATACCCCAGAAAACACCGCAAAACCGCGGAGAAAAAGCGTTTGTATTTACATTCGCCTCAACGCCAGAGCTTCGTCCTCACGAGAGGCCGGACTCAGCGGCAGGAGGAGACCCGTCCTCGCCCCTCAGGCGCAGGGCTGGGCTGAGGCGGCACCCGCTGTCCCGCCCTGGGGAAGGCCGGTCTCCACAGGCTGGGCGGGCAGGGAAAATGGCGGCGCCCCGGAAACGGAAGCGGAGTCTCCCCTCCAGTGACGCCATATTGCGTTCTGTGGGAGCGGGGGGGGAGGGGGAACGGAAGGAAGAACCCGGCTTGGGCGTCTGTGAGTAGCTGGAGCCCCGCTTCGGCGGCCCGGCCGGGGCTGAGGGCAGCCGGGGCGGGAGCTTGCGCCTCTGGGATGGCGGGCGGAGATGGAGACAGTCCTTAAGCGGGAGGGGTCCCTCTGGGAGCTTCTGTGGGCTCGGCCACTGCTGCCGCACCCGCGGCCTGGGCGCTCCGCTGGGCCGTATGGTACCGTACCGCTGCTGGGGCCTGCTGGGGGACCCGCGTTCCCTGTCGCCGAGGTCCTGTCTGTCCTAGAGCTCCTCCCGGGCCCGCCTCACCTCAGCTGGGCCCCGCTCGAGGGCCCCCCGCCCGCCCGTCTGGTTTCTGTGCGGAGACCGCGCCATTCTCCCTGCTCTCTGCTTGTCCCCGCAGTGTCGCCTCAGTCCCCCGCGTCTGTGCGGTGCTTGGGGAGCGGGCAGCCGCTGCTCCTCAGGCAGCCGCGAGTTTCTGACAGGAAAGGCCGCTGTTGGAATGGATAAAATCATACAGCGCCTCTTTTAGCATTAAAAAATACCCAAAACCCAACCAGTTTGCACACTTAAACTGGGTTTGAGTGGGTTACTCTCCTTTGGTTGTCCATTCACCCTGTTGTTGATAAATCATTTTCGTGTGTTGCTCTTAAAAGGCGCTTTCTCAATGACATAAGGAAGTTTCTATGAGCAGTAAGGTGCTTTTGCTAGTAACATGCTTTATTTTCATTTTAAATTTAAAAATAATCTTTGTCAGTATTAGAAAGTTGTCTGAAAATGTTATACCTCATGTAACGATGTGAGGCTTAACTGAAATGTTTTTACTGCCCCAGGTCCTGTTTATTTTAGGAACTCAGGGATGCAGTAGTGTCTGTAATGTTCCCATAACAATTGTGGTAAAAGGTGTAATTGTTGAAAGTCATGCATTTGACTACTTGGTATTGTTCAGCAGAAAAAAACCATGTTTTAATATGGTTTAGTTTTAGTAACAGTTTGTATTCTGATAGTAGCAAACTATTCAATTGTTATAATAATCTTTGTATATCTTTATTGGCTTTACTGAAATGGATGAAGGGTTTTCATAACTCTTTATGCTGAACAGTAAAATCATATGTTAATTTATGAAAGAGGGATTGCTACTGTTTAGATTTAATTATTCCCTTAAACCAATGAGATCTGAATTGTGTTCTTAATTGTAAACTACCTTCAAAGCAATGCCAATGACTATTGTTCTTGATAATAGTCTGCTTACAGATGTTCTTTATGTAAATGTTTTAATGTGATAAGAAATATTAACCTAAATTCAAACCTATGTCATGTGATGTACTTCAGTCTATGCTTCTTAAATTGGGCCAGTGAGAGGTTTCTTTTCAGTGAAACAGAGTTAGTTGGTTGCATTTCTTGGTGTGCTGTGGAAGAACAGGCTGTATGATTTGTGAATTGTACGTAATCACTTCTAGTGTAATTTTCCACCAAGCAAAAAGCCTACTCTGTCATAAAGCCATCAGTAGCCTTACATACGTGATTCTTCACTCGATCTGCACGGGTTAACATTTACAAGACTGTAATGGTAGGTCTACTTATAGCCCATAGTTGCTATGGGTGTATACGTAAAATTAATTTTGACACTGAGAGAGCTTTTGTGTTCATAGTCTTCAGAGAATTTCTATCTTTTTGTTATAGTTTTACACTTCAGAACACCTCAAAAAAAAAATAAAAAACAACCCAAAATAAAATAAAAAATTATGCTCAGCTAATAATGCTGAGTAACTTCTTCCTTCTGCAGTGCAGTGAATGGGGAGAATAATAATTACTTTCTTTTGCCTGAAATGAAAAATCTATATTGCATGAGTTTCTAGTTGATTTTTTTTCTTTGTAGTTACAATTTGAATTAAAGCAGACTGAAGCTCCTGAAGCCTCATAATGAACCCCCCTATCTTTTGAAGTGGAATGGGGCTCTCTTTTTTTACATGCTAAATATTCCATAGGATATACTTTTCAGATGTTTCCAGCAAAAAATATACAACTGAGGTTCTTGTGCCTCCTCAGATTGTCTTTTGTCTCAAATTATTTTTTGTAGCAGTCACAGTATTGCGCAATCTATGATAATTTACATTTTTCAAATTCAGTAACGTTTCATATATGTTTGTTATCATCTGAGGCTCTTGAGATATTATAGGGCAGAAAGTGCTCCCACTATCCCAGAGCTGTGTAGTCCCACCCACAGATGAGGACTCCAGGAAGTAAAGTCAGGGATTGCTTTTGGTGATGTGGCAAAAATATGTCTGTTGAGAATCTGTTTTATTTTGTTTGTTTTAGATCTTGAAGTGAACTGTACAACTTAGTTGAGCTTAGCTGAAAAGAAAAATAAAGATCTTAAATTGGTAGCAGAAGCACCATACTAAAAAATAATTCCCTTGGTCAATTTTTTTTTTTTTTGCCTGAGTTGAGAATCCTGACCCCTTTACTACACGGTTTTGCACATGTGTAAAACTTTCCTGTGACTGCTGAGCTCTTTCTGTTCAAGAGAGAATCTCATTGAATGTTTCTAGCAGTGCTTTGGTTTAGGTACTTATGGCAGAGCTTTTCTCTGTAACTACTGGTGTACAAAGTCCAGAACTTAAACTTCTTCACTATCTAGTTACTCAGTATTTAAAAATACAAAGCAGCTTTTAAAAAAATACGTATTTTGGTTTTGCTATTCGCCTGAGGTGTCTGGAGGGTGGTGCTGCAGGTCATACCTTAGTGCTGAGATGTTAGAACTCCTGCCTTATCAAGGTGAAGAGGTCTAACAAGGCTCATTCCTATATTTCTGTATGGACTTTTTTTTCCCCCCTCCCTAAAGTGGGTTTGGATCCTGTCTTGCATTTGTAAAATACCCTGTTCTTTGCTTTCTTGACAATTTTGTTTGGAAAGTACTCTCTTTTGTTATAAATGTCCTCAGTTTAAGAATACTTTACTAAAAATAGTGTTTCAAACAGGGCAATCCAAAAGACTATCGTAAGTAAATGCTGGTTCAGGTAATGTACTGTAAAGTGACACTGAGCTTAGATTTTTGTTTTAAATGTTACCTATATATCATGTTTTGTTTCCACAGCAACCATGTCAGAAGGGGACAGTATTGGTGAGTCTGTGCATGGAAAGCCTTCCGTGGTCTATAGATTTTTCTCAAGACTTGGACAGGTTGGTTTTCTGGAGGGCTTTTCTGACTCTATTAGAAGCAGGTCTCAGTGTAGCTACTTAAACTCATTACTTATTGGAGAAGTTGTTGAAATAGTAAAATCTATATAAAACGATTTGTTTTGAAGCGTTTTAAAAATAGATAACAAATATTATAATACATAGCTTAATGGAATATTCATTGTGTGTATATGTGACATTGGACAATGAAAATATATGTTATTATTGTCAAAAAAGGGGAGTGACATCAGATTTCCTGTCAGATTCATTTTAAGGAAAGTAAGCTTGCAAAAATTTTGAAAATTTAAAGTGCTTTATGATGCCCCAAGCAGTAGGAAGTTATTATTTTTTGCCTTTGTAAAAAAAAAAAATAGAACTTTTCAAATGCTTGTATGTTTAAATTCAATTCAGTTTATTTGTAATAGAGAATACAAATGTTTCACGTTACTCTCCTTCCCAAAAAACTTTGCACAAATGCCTATGATTTTAAATACTACCCTGTAATGAGGGGTATTCATTGTGCATCATGTATTTTATGTGTGTACACTCTATATTTCTTTCTAGATCTACCAATCCTGGTTAGACAAATCTACTCCATATACTGCGGTGCGATGGATTGTAACTTTGGGTCTGAGTTTTATCTACATGATTAGAGTTTATTTACTGCAGGTAAGAAAAGTGGATTTACCACGAAAGTAATTTTAGATTCCATTACTGTTCTGGTTTCTGTCTTGAGTATTTTTGAAGTATGGTGTTCTTTTGGAATTATATATGGTATCGTGTAGAACACAGTAGAAGGCAAATTAGATAGGCTGAAGTAAAAACGCATCTTTCCGGTGTTAAACTTGCTGCTTAAAAATGGAGAATGAGCGAATGCTTGAGGATATTCATCTGATGGCTATAAAAAGTAGAAATATTCCATTGGTTCTGATGAAATTATATAATAAACCTCTGAAAACTCTTTTGCAGTGAAGTTTTTACTTTTATTTTTAAAGCCGTGTTAGAACATGTTCAGGAGCCAGTGGTTTCCTTCTGCCATCCAAGCCATAAGGAATTGCTTTTTCAGCTTTTTTATTGCTGCAGGCCAGGCGTTCCCAAAGCCTGAAGATTACAGGCTGAATGTGAAAGCTGTGCAGGTGGTAGTAATAGGAACATTTAGGAGACTGAAGCCTGTGAAGATGATTAAAAATGTGATGGTTTTACGCTGTTTGCTGCTTTTGTGCTGTTTTTATGATGTCTACATCGTGAATGTTGAGACTCGATGCCTGAGAAAAGCTTTCATATTAAATCCATCGATAGATGAGGGATTTGCACTACTCCCATGTCCTAAGGCTTGTTTTGGTGAATATATTAGGTTTGTAGTAGTATACCTTAGAAAACACATGGCTTAAAAAGGCCAATAGATCTGGGGTTTTTTTAAATCTTGTCTATTACGATAAGCTTAGTCAGTATTTTGGTAGCTTTAAGTGGAAATTGTTATACTTGTTAGCTGTCAGTGTACAAATAAAAGAAGTACTTTCATAAAGGTGATTTCATCTTTTCATATAGTCAGAATGCTTATTTTACATAGTGAGAAAGTGTAATACTTTTTTAACAAGTCCAGAAAACTTTTTGTGCTAATGTAAGGATGTAGAAAAGGATTTCTCAAGAAAGCAAAAAACCAGCTTGTTTAGTCTTGTTGAAGAATCAGTATCTGAAAATGGTTTTCAGGAAGACTTTAATCTTAGCTCTTTTTCCCTCCCTGCTTCAGGGTTGGTACATTGTGACATATGCCTTGGGAATCTACCATCTAAATCTCTTCATAGCTTTCTTGTCGCCAAAGGTAGACCCTTCTTTAATGGAAGATTCAGGTATGATGAATAGTTCATTTTGTGGTAATTTTGAACTTAGTCCAAATCCCAGCTCTTTTTGATGGTAGAGTAGTGTGAAAATGTGCAATTTTAGCATGACATTGTATTTTCAGATGTGCAAAAAAATCTCTACAACTTGGGAGTTACAATAAAATTTGTCCTTTTTTTTTTTTTTTCCTGGATTTGAACATATTCCATATTGTATTAGTTTTCTTTGTCTTAGAAGAAATTTTCTGTGACTGAAGTTATCCCCAAAGTAACTCAAGTGGCCTGGCACTCATTTCTATTATCTATTTTTGTTTGGGAAATGAATGTTAAGTTACATTAAAAATAGCTACTGGAATCTATGTGTAACAGTGAGGGATTTTAATTATTTTTTTTTCTAAGAAAAAAGATAATCTTGAGTCCAAATAGTCTGGAAAACTAGTGTGAGAGGGTTTGTGGGTTTTTTTTCCTGTTTTTTTCAGATGATGGTCCTTCCTTACCAACAAGACAAAATGAAGAATTTCGGCCTTTCATTAGAAGGCTCCCAGAGTTCAAATTCTGGTGAGTGGATCTGTCTACCTGTGCTGTTTGTGAAAAATATAAATATCTGCATCAAAGTAGTGGTAGCTGCGGTTGAAAGATTAATTGTTAATATTGTTTTGAAGGCACTCTGCCACTAAAGGAATCCTGGTTGCTATGGCATGTACATTCTTCGAGGCTTTCAACGTTCCTGTGTTTTGGCCAATCCTTGTGATGTACTTCATTATGCTATTTTGTATCACTATGAAGAGGCAAATCAAGGTAACCTGCCAGGAATAGAGAGTAGCCCTTGTGATGTCAGAATTTACAGTATTGTTCCAAACTGACCATCTGGTTGAGCACTTCAGAGGTATTAAATATATCGCACATGCTTCTATACTGGAGGAACTCGAACAACTGGCACTTAGTTCAAGTGTGTTGTGAATTTGAAACTTTGAGCAAATATTGGTGATGGGAAACAAAACTATTTGGCAAAATAAGTCTTCGTATGCTACATTAGAAAATTCTACACTTGCTTTCAAAAGGTTTCTATCTTAGAATTCGATATCTGGCTTTTCTGCAGGATGAGTCCTGCAATTTCTCATCCGCTTCCTTTCTTCAGTTAACTGGCTGTTTTTAAGGAAGAGGTTTTGTGGGATTTCTGATGGGTGAAAAGGGAAGTTCTGAGAAGTTGGTGTGAGAAAGTAGATGGAGAGAAGGGGAATAAGAATGTAGGCAAGTCATTCCGGCCATTTTTAACAAATTACCTGTGATTTGTTGGCATTTTAAAAAGAGAACCATTTTTTCCCCCAGACATGCAGAATTTTGGATAGGTTCTGTTATTCCAAGTTGTAAATTAAAGGGTAGTAAAGAATTAATACCTCTGTGCTCTCTCCACTTTCCTGTGATCTTTCAATCGGTAATCATCACTGTACAAGTTGTTAGATATACCCAAACTTGACATTTATAAAGGTTTATAAGAGATTTATAATCAATACTGGTACATGATTAGCTACTTCATTACCTTTACAATGCTGAAGAACTGTTTTTCTAGAGGACTTTGTAATTTACAATTTGTATTGTAAAATGTTCTTGTAAATATTATGTAAGTTTCTTGCCTCAAAAGTTGATCTTTTCTCTTTACAGCACATGATAAAGTACAGATATATCCCCTTCACACATGGCAAGAGGAAATACAAAGGGAAAGAAGATGTGGGGAAGACCTTTGCTAGCTAGAAGATGCAATCAACCTGTTGACCAATTCTCTTCTAACTAAAGGAACGATTTTGAGCCATTGTAACAATGCCTTTTTTCTTCATAAAAAATGATTGAGTGGTGACAAAGCAGTTGAATTTTCATTTTAAGAGGATCTTGCTATTTTTATCTGAAATATCAGTTTCTTGAAGAAACTGGCATTCTAACCAAATTGCATTGAGTTTATTCTCTTTTGTAAGAAGTTGGAGAAACTTTGGATAATCCCATGGATTTGGGATAATGTTTTTCTTTCAAGATCCATTGCACTGGAGAGATTAATGGCTTAGAGTTGGATATTTTTACATAGTTCTCCTGCTCAGTATCACCCTGAAGTGCTGTGCACGTATATGGAGGAAAAATGTAAGATGGCACACATGATGCTGTTTTCTGCTTCATGGCTGTGTGCTATTTCTGTAGAAAAATTCAGTAGACCTAAATAGATGCAGAACTTAAGCCAATTTCCTAAATGCATGGTATTACTGAGTTACAAGCAAACAAATTTAGGTAGGAATAAGAAATCTACTAAATCATGGGGTTTGCAATAGGGAAGAAACACTCATCTAGCTTGTAAAGCAACTCATTTGTGTTGGGTTTTAATGCCAGTTTCACCATCACATCTCACAGCAGATGCTAAAATTGGGCTCTTTCAAGACTTAAAACTTTGTTCAAACTCTATCGCAATTTCCTTTGAGGACCTGGAATTATAAAAATATATATTTTGATTGTTATTAGTTGGAGTTTCTTTCATACTTAAGGGTTTCTTCATTAATTTAAGCTGACTTCATGCAGCCCTTTCAGAATACCCAAACTGGCAATAGCAGACAAACTGTGTGGGTTTTAACACAGCTTTTTATTTTCTATGGGAAAAAAAATCAGAGCTAAATGATCTGCATGTAAACTTTTTCATGTGATACAACTGCAGTTTTATTAAGTGACTTTTTAATTCCAAAATTTATTAAAAGACAGTGTCCCCCTTTACTTGTTCTCTATCTTTATATACCTATTGATCTAACAGTATTTATGGCTCCTTTTAAATAATGGTTACCTTCAGTTTATCCTCATGCAATGCCTTTTTCAACTCTTCAGGGAGCAGTCACTTGCAGAAAGTAGAAAAAGATTAGCTCTTTGAAAATTCTGAATGGAGAATAGTGGCAACTTCAACAGACACTTACATGGAAAATGTATGTTGGAACCCTTTCATCTAGTTTTGTCAAATGAAGTCATTATGGAGCTCTGGAATTCAGCCTTTGGTAATTCTGGAAAAAAAATACAGGTAGTTTTAGTTCACATTGACCCGTTGTTTTATGTTTGTGTGTTTTATTAGCAGCGTGGAAACTAGTAATGTCAAAACTTAGAATTCTTGAAACACGGTATCCAGAAAGGGCCTTATAAAAGTACCAGCCCCGGTCGCTCGCAGTTTGTTGCCTGAAAATATGATATCCCTGAATTGGAGCTGTCTTCAGGTTTGCTGGAGTTTCTAAATATGGGCAAATCAGGGAGAAAATACAATGTTTATTAAAATTATCAACTGGGATGACTCTTATTAAACAAGTGTTAATTTGCAAATTAGACATTTTTACCTCTATGTAATTACGAACCTTAATGGCAATTGGAGATTAATGCCTTCTCACTCTTGGGTAGGCACAGATGCTCTGTGTTCAGTGGGATTAACAGTTTTCAAGTATGGATTGTAGGTAGTATTGGGACAATGGTATATTTTCCTGAACTATAGTACTAAAAATAAATTAACCTTACAGAATGCTTGAAAAACTTGGCTTGACAACTTCCCAGATACTTCCCTGTTGATTGCTTCCTATTTGTTTTTATGTGCAACAAAATGCTTTTCCTTACTGTTTTCTTAGTAAGGAGACCAGGCAGTGATTTCCTTAGATGGTCATGTTTTCATTTATGATATGGACCAGTTTTCTTCTACTGTTGCCTTGACACTTTTAATTAGGTGAAGGATGCCTGGTGTAAGAAAGGGATGGTATTGCAGCTCTGAAAATCACTTTTGTACAGTTAATGATCAAGTGTTCATGTAGTTACCAGCAACTATTTTTTATTCCATTTATAGATACGATGAAAAGTTAACCTAATTTTATTGGGGTTTTTATGACAATACTTGGAGATTCAGTTGTTGATTAGCTAACCAGGATCTCTGCAGTACAAATAACCATCTTAAAAGAAGTGCTCTTACTGTAGCACACCTCCCCTTGCCTCCCCAAGTCCATATTCAGTGCCATTTGTGAAAGATTTATTGAAACTGTAACTCACGATCCACAGAGTGGATCACCTGGCTTTTTCTCCCCATCTGTATTTAAAGAATATAAATAAATTCATCTTGTACATTTTCTATCGTGCAAGAATGACAAGGTAATTTAACAACTAAGAGTCTTTTTCTCTACTGGTCCGAATACTTGTATAACAGAACTAATAATAACTTACGGGAATAAACGTTGATGAGGTGATGCTGCTGAATCCTTCCTCCTTTATACTCTAAAATAGTGGCTTGGCTGAAATAGCCCTTAGTGCCATAAAGAGTGGAGGGAGGGTCTTTTGGCTGAGGTCAGTGTCTTCCCTATCTGTGTTAGACTGTAGAAAACACCCAGACAAAACTTCAGCTAGGTTATAAAGTTAACGTTTCGTAGTTGAGCTTAGTTTTTGTTAGTGTATGTACTAGCACCTTTTTGAAGCAGCACTTCTTACATTGCTATAGTCTAAATGGCTAGAATACTTGATGAAGAATTTTGCTATCCAATAGTGATAGAAGAGCTTTGAGTTTGGAAGCCGAGTGTGAATTGGTCAGTGTGCAGAGCAGTCTGCATCACAATAGGTTTGTGTTTTCTTGATATAAGGGAAACGTACAGTTTGTCAAGTCAAGGAAACCTGCTTTATTGTTAACCTTGTTATGAAAATAGAATGGCATGTGACATACATTTGTCATAGAAATTCCACTGCAGTTAAACTAAAGATTTGTGTGCAGCTTTTGTCCTTTCCCTCTGAAGTCTACAGCATGGACTCATGTTATAGGAGAAAGGGAATCTTAGAAATCATAAAATTTTACTGATACCTTACCTGTGCTATGAAATGTTGGAAGACTCATGATCTACACTTACATCCAGAGAATGGGAATCTGATTTAAATTTTTCATTGTCCAAAGTGAAGAAAACTATTGCATTTCTGTTAAGCACTTTTTAGAAAGACTTATTTTTAATATGGTTGTGGACCAAGTTAGAAGAAACAGAAGGGCAGAGACAGAAATAGATTTATTTTGTAAAACAAAAATGAAGTGCCACCTTGCACAGGCAGTTACCAGTTTTATAATAAAGTCTTTTTCTTGGACTAACTCAAGTGGTCTGACAACTTCATAAAGGGGATGAGAGCTGAGGCCCTTGTCATCAAACAGAACAGATTTTTCCTTTACAGTTGATAGTGCCGTAGGTAGATCAGTTTCTGAGGATGAAACTTCTCTCTGCACAGTGGACATTCTGTCTACAAAAAGAAAAGAAGTTACATAGATGTACTGAAGTTAAGAAAAGTCCAAATATAACTGTTTAGAAAATAATCAGCATCCATAATTTAAGAACCAACATTTTTTCAGTCCAGTTTGTGCTGCAAGCACTCTAAGCTAATTCAATTTAAAGAGCAACATGAGATGATACAGGTGCTGAAAAGCTGGATGGATTATTAACAGTTCTTTTGCTATTTTTGCTTCATTTCTGTAATGTAGGTGGCCATGTACTACAATGACTAGTCCACACTACTCATTTCTAGAACAGCTGCAGTCACACATCTGAATTACAGCACAGACTTGTGTCTTGGCAAAGATTTTATTTGTAACAAACATCTGACGCCTTTTTTCTGGCAAGCAGTTTTCAGTCTTTGGAGAAAATAAGTGGACAATGTCCTATTTCACAATGTCTGTAAAATCCTTAATGGATAAAAGCTCTGCTGTATTTCGTTAGTGCAAAGCAAAAACCAAGTTCAAAGTAGCATGCGTAAGAGATAAGTAAATTACAACCAAACTAAGTTATTTCTTACTGGAAATGAGATGAAGAAGGCTTCAGAACATTATCACTCTTGTTTCTTTGCAGTTGGAATTACAGCCTAGGTCTGTAGATAAAGGAATTCTTTCTGTGCCTGACTTCCAGAGTAGGCCAATTGCATTTCAGTGGTTGGGACAGAAAACTGCTCACCTTATTTTACCTCATCCGTGTAACCCATAGTCATTCTATTCTAATAAAATATATAGGTCCTGGTAAACTCTTGTGTGGGGATTTTGGGTGCCTTAGTGAGAGAAAGGGTATTACTTCAGCACCCAGGTGACAGGTACTATCAAGTAGAAATTTCATCATGTTTACTCCTTCCAGCCTCTGTTTGTCCTTCTGTACTTACTCTGGTGTTACACCACTCCGTGATGCATTCCCAGCAGAAGAGGTGCCCACACGGTGTGGCTGTTGTGTGTCTCCGTTCTTCCAAACACAACGTGCAGCGGGAGTGGTGCCCAGTCGTTTTTTCCTTGGTTGCGTTTCTAATTAACATAGTTATGTATTACTTAATTTTACTTAGCCTGCTTGTAAGAAGTATTTGATTACACCATCTTAAAGTAAACCCTTTCTTCAAGTATTAACCCTTTTTGTGAAGATCTCAAAAACATGAAAGCAAAGCATGAAATCTAAGAAAGGCTTAAAATGGTGAGGAATGCATCAAACTTTATATTAGGTGGTAACTTAACACTGGGGTGACACTTCGACTTCTCCCCATTAATGAAAGCTGTTACATTTCCCACCGTTGCTTCCACCTCTTTCTTAATAAGTAAAAATCATCATACTTTTGATGAGCCAGGTTGCGGTGTAGTTTCCATTCCTGCCTTGCTCTCTGCTTCTGTTTGAAGCTGTACATCTGAACACCAATTGTTAGAAGAAGATGGAAGAGTGAAATTACTCCGAGAAACTTGTAACTTGATCGTATGCTCTGATCTTCTTGCAGTCCTCCAAAATGCAGCTACATAGTTCATGGAAACAGAGAATGTTGTTACTGTGGTTTTATGAAACAATCCCCCTCCCCACATCAATAAGTTCTTGATTTGAGATTCTGATTTCTGTCCAAAATATTGACATGTATCTAGGACTTATCAACCTGCTCTCTTTCAGGAGGTGTAATGTGTCCTGGATGCATCTCATTCAGTCAGGCTTCACTTTACTGCTGTTTGTGCAGGGATCAGTTGTCTTGTCTGTCCATCAAAACTGCTGCTTTAATTGATTTGGCTTTGTTATGTAGCTCTGAGCAAACACTCAGACTCCTCTTTTCCATGCTGACATCAGGAACTATCGAGGAGTCTTCTGTCTATGCACACTTTTGGCCAGTGGCTGGTATTTTTTGGGAGGATACTTACTGAAAAGACTGTGTGAAACAAGCTCTTCATATAGAAAAATGGTATCTAAATACGTACTGATTTTTGTTCAAAACTACATTTAAGTATTTCCCATGGATTTATTAAACTAATTCTCACTTTCTGTGTTTATGTAGAAGACAGACTGGACTAGACAGTGTTCTCAATATTAACTTTCTGACGGTGCATTCACGTTTATTAGCCATAACCTTTCAACCACGTGGACTCATAATCCCCCTACATAATATTAAAAATCCCCCTTTCACCCAGTCTGCTCTGCCAAGATTATCATCAGCTACAGCCAAATTCCATATCCCTTTTACACACGTGGCATCCTAAAAGAGGCCAAAACACCGCAGTGGACACCACCTTCAAACAAGAAACACATCCACTTACGTATGTGATTCCTGTGATTCTTTTAGACAGGTGATAAAAAGTGCCGCTTATGTAGAATAGTGCCAGGTGCAGTCGGTGAAGTAAAGGTATGCATTGTTTAAGAACATACACACTTTGTAAGACTCTTTTCTTCTGCTCTTCTGTAAGCTCCCCAACTTGTTTCTGTATCCAGTGGCGCAGGAAGGTCCTGCTGGATAAGCCGAGTGCCAGGTCGCCCTGCCAGGCCCTGGACTCATGGGCTTCCGCCTGCAGCTCGCGTTCCAGGTGCAGCAATCCCTTTTCTAAGCAGTAGGGTACCACGGTGTGAAGAGCGATGAAGACGGCCCGCCGAAAAAAAGAAGGTACTCTTTTCTTGGTTGAGTCAACTTGGACAATGTTAACGTACTCTTCCCCCAGAGTCTGGTAACCTAAATAACACGCGTAACAGAGAACGTGCAGGGTGAGATGGCAACGGCAATGTCATTCTCGGTGCAGGTAAGCAGTGGTGAGGGGCTGCTTGGGTCAGAAAATGTCAGGTTTTGGAGTTTCAGAAATAGTTGTATTTTTTGTGTTGAGTGAGGCGAGCGTTACGTTTACATCAGCATCTGCAGCATCTGCAACAGTTTTAGGTTTAAAGCAGGGATTCTTTCTCATAGCATCTTTAAAACAAACTTCTGCATTTAAAAGAATGTACATCTGGGTTGATAAACTGCTGCATTCGAACTCAGACTTGTGACAATTTAGTTGTTTCATATTTAGCAAGAGACATCTATAGAAAAAACAAACCAACCAACCCCAAGCCCCCACATCAAACAAATTGCTGTCAAGTGGTCTCACTCCACTCGGTGGTCACCAACAAACAGCAGCCACTATCTCTGAGGACAGAGAGCTCATTTTTCACCATGACCCTGGTTGCCCAGAGAAGCTGTGGCTGCCCCATCCCTGGAGGGGTTCAAGGCCAGGTTGGAGGGGCCGTGGAGCAATCTGATCTGGTGGGAGGTGTCCCTGCCCAGGGCAGGGGGAGAAACTGGGGGGGCTTTAAGGTCCCTTCCAACCCAAACCATTGTGTGACCCTATGAAATGCCAAAGCAGCTGTTCCTGGGTACCTGACAAAGTGGTCAGGACGAAGTAGGTGACATCGGAAAGCAGCTCGATCTCCTTCCTCCATTCCAGCCACTTCTTGGCACCTGCGGGACGGGGATCACTGCGGTCACCCGACGGGAAATCCGCCTCTCCGGGAATTCCTCCCCAAAACTGGGTTAGCCTCCCCCTCCCCGCGATGGATAGGCCCACCTCCCTCCCCGGCCGAGGGGGGGACACCCGCTGCTACCGGAGCGCTGACGGTGCCGCTTCAGTCCCTCCCGCCCGATCCCGGGGCCTAGCCGATCCCGGCTCGGGGGTGGAGAGGGACACCTTCCCCTCACCCCGCTCCGGCGGAGGCTTTACCCGCCAGCCCGTGCAGCGCGGCGCCGGCCCCGCTGCGCAGCCCGCTCCGGTGCAGTTCGTCCTTCTGTCCGCAGCGCACCAGCTGCGCCGGACCCGCCGCCATGGCTGGCGGAGGGAGACGCGACCCCCGCGCGGAGGCACTGTGGCCCTGAGGAGGGGCGGTGCACCGCTGCGCGCGCGCGGCCGGCGCAGGGAGGCGGTGTCATTGAGGCACGGGGGCGGGCACGGGGGCGGGCACGCGGCTGAGGGGAGGTGCCATGAGGCGGCGGCGGCGGCCGCTTCTAGTCGCCCCCTCAGGGCTTGGGGAAAGGTGGGTGAAGATACGCATTAAAACTTTTGTCAGCAGCGCGTCTGATAAATTGTTCTAGATGTTGGGTCTAGGTGCTACTTTATTTAGGGATTTGAGCTTGTCTAGCGACTCTTGTCATAGAGCATTGTGGTCTTTTGATGGAGACAGTCGGAATCCCGTTGCCTATGATGAGGCTGTTGCAGGTGTGACTAGTCCTTATAAGTAATACTACTAATTTTTTTTGTATGCTCCCGACAAATAACGGCCTTTTAAACAAAGGCAGCAGCATCCTGAAAATGTTTGCTATCCATATGCATCTTGGATGCATTCAGTTTTGTTAAAACGTGTTTCTTGGCAGAATTTAATGTCTTTAATGTGTAGTTATAAACATGGGGTTGCAACGTGCTTAAGGTGAAGGTAAGCAGGTCTACAATGTAATTGATTTATGTGACAAAACTGCTTCCACATGGATTAAAATAGATGTTTTCCAGAGAAGTTTATGGACTAATACTGCACTAACTCACCTGAAAGTAAGTGGAAGAGTTGGAGCTTGTACTTGGTTGTTTTTTTTTTCCTCTCAGTGCTGAGAAGCAGAAAGGCTTCCTACACACATAAATACAGGGAGATGGATTTTTGTAGTCCTTTAGTCATCAGTAGTCTGTTACAACCTTCACAGCTTCTGATTTAAGATTAAATCAAAGTTCTGATTTAACTGTGCCCAAAGTTGTAAAAATTGTGAGTAAAGCTGTGATGAGTCTTATGGTGAATTAATGTGTTTCTATCCCCTTGCTCCCTGTGCAACTAAAATTTTTATTTGCTAGTGTTTGGAAAGGTGTATAACATAAATGAAATTGTAGATTGTTCAACCTGTAGCTGTAAAATCAATACTTTTAAGGAAAAACATTGGAACGTTTTATCGAGTAAAACAGTAGGGGGAGCACCTACATAAGAAAATATACCATGAGAAATGCATTATGGAGTGTGAAACTTTCACATCTAGTGTGCACTTCTCACTTAAATCTTGATGTTTTGTGAGGATCAGATATGTCCCAAGTTAAGAAACTTGAAGCTGGTACCCTAAATTATAGCATTTTTTAAAATATATGAAAATAAACCCAATTAATCAATCTTTAGATCTTTTTGTTCAGAATTGAAATTCACTTAGTACTCCCATATGTTTTGATTTTTGTTTATAACGAGAACTATGATTTCCATGCTATCTCATGAGCTTTCTAAACAGCTCAACTGTTTAGAAAAATACCAAATGTGGGGAGAGTGTGTTTAAATTAGAGAACTTGCTAACTTTCTCACTACTGGGTGCTGTTTCAGCATTGCACAGGCAGTGCAATGGGTGCATCCTACCCACGCTTTAATCTTTCTCCTGACTATGATCAATAGTTTTTCCTTTGTCTTGTGCCCTATGGTTTCCTTCAGAAATCAAGAAGTTAATTGCTCTTAAATCAGTTGGACCTGAGAAAACTAGAACATAAGAAATCTAGGGGGAGGTAAGAATAAATGGTGATATTTTGTTAGAGCTACTGACTTAGCTTACGCTGGTATCTCCTTGGTTGTAGCAACTGTCAGAGAAGCTGATTAGAGTGCTAGGTATTATTTGGGCTCTGTATGAGGTACATGTTTTACTAAGTCACTAAAATACATAATAAATCAATGTCATTATCTCTTCTTAGAAGATGAGATAAATTGAGAAACAAAGAAGTGATATTACATCTAGAAATGAATGAGTTGGAAATAGTCATAGTTCTGTGTTCTGTCTCCTGGAACATGACTTTTTGGCCATGCAGCATGGAGTTATATTTTTAAGTGCTCTGGAGTTTTTAAGTGTGTATGTCAATATGTTGTTTATAAGAAAAATGAAGTACCTAAGTATATTTATTTTTAAACCTGACAAACTCCTGAATGCTCTCAGGAAAAAAGGAAACTGTTTGTATCCATGTTACAGCCACTCACATATGCTCTTGGCCAGTTAGCTGTTATTGCAGGACAAACCCTTGCTGTTGATAAGATATTGCCCTTATGAATAGTTCTATAGTGGATGGCTTTTTTAGTACCCTTTATTAAGGGAATGTTGACTTTGCTCTTTGTAAAAAACAGTCCAGAAGTGTGAGTATTCAGGGGAAAATGCAAAGCAGGCAAATTAAAACAACAAAAAAAAATAAAAGCGTGAGGTAGGACTGTTGGTTGAGAAGTAATAAAGTGAAGTAATTTAATATTAAACATCCAATCTAGCAAACTCCTGGGGAATTTCAGGACACTTGGCTAGTGGAAGAGACATCTTTGTTTGGTCTGCCTTCCACTTTTGTCTTATTTATTTTTTCTCTCACTTTTTTGTTCTCTTTAGAGCCTTGGAAGTTGTGCTACTGTATGTCATGTGATTAAATTTCTTCTCCTGGAACTAGACTTTGCAAGGCAATAAAAATCACCGCCTGTTGAGAGCCAGTGTTGTGCTGCAGGTGTCAGTCTAAACTCAAACTTGTGTTCATTCGGTGTATTTCAGGTAATTTCTCTTCCTCTAAGGAGGTTGCAGGAAACCAGTCGTCTTAGTTTTTATTTTAGATTTTTTATTTGACACTTGATGTGAGGCTGAAACTCACTGGTAGTGTACTGGTGGTTCTGTACATACACATGCTAAGGATGATGCTGTTCAGTGCTCACCTGGAAGTGAGGAGCAGTGGCCAATTTCTCAAAGTTTGAGGGAGGAAATCAATTGGCAAAAGTTTTGTGATGTGTGGAGTATTCAATGAATTACACCTTACTCCTTCTATTTTCGCACTTCCATATGATTCTGCATACTTTCTTTTTTGAAGAAGAGCAATTTTGAAAGAGCAGGGTTGCTCTATGAAAATGGATTTTTAAGTAATCCTTTCTTGATAGTCATATGAGTGTGACATGAGATGGCTCCTGTTGCAGTGCTGTGTGGTTTTTCTGTGTGTTAGTGTAGCTGCGACTCACCTCTCCCTGGGACTCTGATTGATACTGGCAACTGCAGAAAACTGCCATATTTCTTAAAATTTAGCTGCTGTCCTTTACTTAACCTTTTGCAAGAAAAATTTCTGTGCAGACTTTATTTCCATTGCATGCTTCTCTACTTTTCCTTGTAACAGACCTCATGAGAGAGCAAATTGTTTCACTGACGTTGACATAAGGAAGTCCAAAATGTAAAACAAACTCAGTGCACAGCAATGATTAACTTTTCCTCCCACACGTTGCTTGTCTGTGCGTTATTAAATAAGGTTTTACCTCTGCAGAGCTGTTAGTGTAGAAGAGGTTTGGAGTGCAGCTTTCAAACAGGGCAATAGGCAGATGTTTCAGTTTCCAACCTGAAGAACAGGTTCTGCACATGGAAAAGGAACGAAATGTCTGTTCAGGATTGTTACCACCCTCTGATTCCTTTTGCCTCCTCCCACTTTGAACTTGTTACCCTGGAGCTGAACTGTTTGAATAAGGACTATAAGAGCTGCTTTGTGACCAGTGAGCTGAGAGCCCTTCTCATGTAAAATTCAGGGGCGGAGCCTTCGCGCTCAGACTTTGCCGTTCCCTCCCCCGGTTTTTTTGTCGCGCTGATGGAAGTTCCGATGCACCGAGCAAAGAAGCTGGGACAGCTGCTCTGTACTGTCCGGAGAGAAGAGACAAAGGTGTGTGTATGGGGGGGGGAACTTGTTTGGGTTTGGTTTATTTTAATTTGCTACTTTCAGGGATCGCTTTGGTGTACTTTTAACACTTTTGCTCGCTCTTAGAAGTTAGCAACAAATTTTATATGCTACCCCAGGAATATACATAGCTTTAGGATTGCAGTGGAGTTTGCTACTACTTTCCCTTTTGTCTTTTTTAAGAGAGAGAGGGAGAGAATGGAAAGAGCACGATGTCTAATGCTTGTTTTATTTTGGTAATGCTCTCTCTTGTTCATGAAAACGTTCAGGAACCTTGGAATTCTGGTACTCATAAATTTTTAGATTCTCTGAGCTTGTAGAGATGAAGCAAATTGTATTTGTGATTTAAGTTTAGACTTTTCTAACTGGACAACTGCTTTCTTCAAAGCATGTTTGTTCTGAAATGATAACCTGAGCCTTAAGATTTCACAGGTATGCTAAGCCAAAATTAAAACTGACTGGGATAAAAGAAGTTGAATGTAAAATATACTAGATAAGTAATATAGTCTGGGTGTTTGTGTCTGAACAGTTGGCAAGTCTTAGTTTGGAAGGAAAGACACACATGACCCTTCAAAAAGGCATGTGTCATTTGGTGGGTTTTTTGGTAACTTTGGGATACGGAGAAGAAATTTTCAGTTCTTTCCTGGCAAATAATGATGGCCAAATTGCTAGTGCTGTGTATGCTTCAAATACCTCAGGCTCTAGAGTTTAGAATGTTAGTAAACATACCCCAAGTCCTAAGGGTGGCAATTTCTAGAATCATGTTTTGTTTAATGGAAGAGGTAGGTTCAACTGTTAAAAAATAAAACAGAAGTAGAATAAGATTCACTGCTGACTGCAATAACGTTGATATAGGAAATTGATGCCATCTTCATAATCTAGCTCAAAGTTAAGTTGTTTCTTTAACATTCAAAAAAAATGGTTTTTGTCTACTAAGAGAGCTGTTTCTATTCTTACTGAGGGGAAAAAACTTTAGCTGGGGAGAGTTCTTTTTTGCCTAGTAAGATTATATATGAAGGAACTGTTTAGTCCAAATGAAGGACACGGGTTGTGAGGGAAGGTCAGTGACTGCTGATGAAATGTACTAGTTATCTAAATGTGGGCAAGATTGAAGGGTGTCGAAGTTACTGCGTTCTAATGACCTCAGTACCAGGGTGTGAAGAACAGATGAATACATGCTGTCTTGTCTCTGAGCTCTTCAGTAGGTGGACTGCTTGTTTTAGATTGTCTGCCTCTGTGCACTGAGGGTTGATTATGTAGAGACTAGACTGTGACTGGATAGAGTAGATACATTTGATGTGGCAGACCAATTAACAGTGGGCTTTTTTATTAATAAGCAAAATATTTTGCCAGATCTACTTCTGTCATGCATGCTGTGTATATATAAGCCTGTATAACTGAATCTTGAAACACTAAGGGGTTGCTTATATTTAATGAAGAAGATCATGTTGGGAAGATCAGCTCTTATAATACAGCATATTTTGATTCTTCTCAGCCCAAAAAATCTGTCATTTTTATCACCTGCCTAAGGTATGGCTTCTTGTCTAAAACCAGGAGAACTTTAATCTGAGTAGGTGTTTTTTGTTAGTTTGTCTAATCCTTACATTAGTCTTGGAAAGTTAATTTTTTCTCTGATTGTTCTTGCAACTCATCGAGGTTCTCATCTTCTAGAACCACAAGCCTTCTAGGGCCATTGATGCATGGATTGTTTGTTAACTCATACCTTGTCGTCAGTAAGCAAATGAGACTTTACAATAGAATGTCTTGCTGGTAAATTTGTGTAAAACTTATTAAATTCATGCCCTAGAAAACCACTGCAAAGTTTTCAGTCATTCCTTGCTTTTGTTTGTTTTCTTGTTCTGGCTTTGCGAAAACAATGATAACTTTCTAGTTTATGGCCAAGCTTCTTTTACGTTATCTGAAAAGATTTTTTGTTTTCTTTGTGTGTGGAATTCATAATTTCTGTAATTTATGCTGAATTAAAAGCTACTCTGTATTTACCCTAAATTATGAATATTGCCGCAGTAAGACTGCGAGAGCTTGTTGATAACATTCATATATTGTAAAGAGCTGTAGATGTGAAAGGCTGAAATTCTTTTGTAATTACTTTTGGTTAGGAATAAAAGATTCAGAGTGTATGGTTCTTCTAAAGTTCTGTGTTCACAGTTTCAGAACACTATAACCTCACTTTGTTTTTAAAATAAAATACAGAGCACTAGGTTCCTAAATATAATTCAGAGGGGCCAACTTATTTATGAGTCTATCTTTGTTAGTCCTGTTAATTTGTCCAGAGCTGAGAAAATGACCTTATAAATAAATTTCAGTAGGTAGCAAGATAAAGCTGAAGAGGCTTTTCAGTAAAGACAGTCTCTCAGTTACTAAGGATCATCTGAATTTATTGCAATGCACTTGTCGTTCACCAAGATATCTCAGTTCTGCATTAGTTCTCTATAGAATGACCCACTGCTTCCCATGATAGACTTAATCTGATTTCACTATTGAAATATATTCTCCAGTGTTACGCCTGAATTTTCTTTCACTTGCTTCCTTACTTCACTTACTTCCACTGTCTTGACCTTATTTGTGAGTTAAACTCTGTTCCCATGACACTGCTGGCCTTGCAGATAGCACACCTTCCTGTATGTCGCTTATCATTAATAATTCTTAATGGCATATATGAAGTGAGTAGTAGGTATAGACCATAAGTTCAGAATCAGATGATAGTGAAGAAAAGGCCTGTATACCATGAGCCAAGCCCTTTCTGAAGGGACAGGGTTTCTTCCACCTTGGCCCTTGAACTAAGTATAACGTATGTGGCCACCCTGTAGAACCTCCCAGCCCAGTATTTCCTGCAAGTCATTATGAGGTTCTGGACTTCCACATTACTGCTTAGAATATGGACTCTAAATCTGCAGGGAATTTCCAAACTTTTTTTATATTGTTTAATCTGCCTCCATTTTGTGGGGGTGGAGCACTTGCTTTCAGCACACCTAAGTACACAGTAAAGTCATTGGATTACCTGTAAAACTGCAGGCTGTGACAAATCTTTACACATGCTTAGGCAAAGTTCTAACTTCCCTTCCTGATGCTTTCTGTACATTACTGTCTGGCAGACTGCATGTAAGTCTCTGCATTAGTGAGAGAATTTTCGAGTGTAGGCATCAAATCATGCACGTCTACTGCTTTGTTATTTTGAGAATCTTGGTTTCTGTTGTTCTGTAGAAAGCGTAATGGCTAAAAAAGGATCAGTGGTAGCTGGAGTCCATGCTTGAAAAAATATTTGATTTTTAAATAGGAATTGAACCCAAATCCTGGAGTGTTCACTTAAGACGTGAGAAAATAAAGAAGATAGGGTTCTGGATGGGGAGATAATGTTTCAGGCTACATGTCGTGAACAATAAAATACACACTTTGAGTCAAGTGCATTAGGCTCTTTTGACAAGAGCTATATAAGTATTTTGTTTCTAAGCCTCTAGATGCTTGAAGCTACTCTGCAGGCCTTTGGACCTCATTTGTTAGAGAGCTCACTGTTTGATCCACTTGAGTCTGGATTTCAAGCAACCATGAGGTAAATGTTAAAATAACCACTGAAATAATTTTAGAAGTGCTGTTTCCCCAGATTCATGGACCTGAAAGCATTAATTGAGTGAGGTTTTTAGATCCGTTTAAGTCAGTAATACAGCATGCAACTTGAGAGATTGATATTGTGTGTACCTGCTTCTGATCCAGCCCTGCATTTCTCTTGTTTGTCACAGCCTAGCTTGTTTCCATTTAATTAAAGAATGGCTTCTGGAGAATCTTCTGACAACTATTAAGATGTTAGGGAGCTCTGAATTGCCTCAGAAATGAAGAGGGAAATGAGGTGGGAAGGTAAAGGATCTTTACATGTTAACGTTCCTGGGAGAGACTGAGAGTGCTGCAAAAAGTATGTAGTTCCCATCCCCTCCAGGTGTTGTTTGCCAAAGGCCGTTATGCAGAAACCTGCAATACTGCTTTTTGTGTTGAATCTGATGTTAAGAGGATGTCTCTTCATAGCTCTCCTTGCAGGACTAGTTACTGTAAAATAACTTAAAAGGAGTTCCTCCCTGCCTCTTCTACCCTTCAATGTGCCCCCCCCCGCTCCACTCCAGCTTGTTATTCCAGATTTCCTAGTGCCCTTAGATGCTGAAACATATTTTCTGGAAGTTTTCTCTGCCTTTAACTGAAAACGTGTAATTCATGTTCTATTTATTTAAAAAGAAAATGAGCAAGGGATGGTGCCCGAGGAAACAACGGAAGCTTGCATCTGAAGTGCCTAGAACGAGCTACATAGCCTGCAGAGGAGCAAGTGAAAAACACAACTTTGTGTGTTTTGTGGGATGTGTTACATGTTGGTGTAGTGTAGTGGGATTGCTGCAAGAACTCAGTGAAACAGATGCTACTTGGTTTGGCGAGTCAAGGATGTGACCGTGTTGGATTGTACAGAGGCAGCTGGCTGTGAGTGGAGCTGAAGGTAGGTTGTCAGGAGAGTGAAACTGCAAGAAAGACTTCTATGAATTCCTTTGGCTTTGGAACAAGTCTTTGATAAAGATGGGGTTTATCACTTGTTGCAATGGTCACTTAGAGCTGGCCTCTGGTGTGTGTTTGGGGTGTTTGTGTCTTGTTTACGCTTCATGGATTTCATAGAATCCCAGGTTGGAAGGGACCTCCAGGATCATCTGGTCCAACCTTTCTTGGCAAAAGCATGGTCTAGACAAGATGGCCCAGCACCCTGTCCCACTGGATCTTAAAAGTGTCCGATGATGGGGAATTCATC
>BJBW01004152.1:257113-346434 GCA_004320125.1 Scolopax mira
TGACCCCTCATCTTTTCCATGTGACCCCTTTTAAAAAAGGAGCCTGTATCTTCTTTGTTGCCACCCTTGAAACACTGGAACATGGTGATAAGGTCTTTCCTAAGCCTTCTTTTCTCAAGGCTGAAAAAACTTGATCCTCTCAGCCTTTCCTCATATGGCAGGCTTTCCAGGTTTGGTGCTCTATGCCTTGGACAGTGAGATTGCAGTCTAGGGTTTTATTTTTGGATCATCCTTCATTAAATATCTTAATAGGGTTTTTTCGTCTCCTACAGTATAAAGAGAACTATCTGACTTCTGAGACTTTAGAGAGGTTCTGAATGAGACGAGGTTATTGAAGTAATGTTATTTATTGACTAACAAAGTTCTAAAGTCCACGATGAAGTGGTGAACAAAGCAAAGCTGTACTTTGACATTTATTGAATTAGGCCCCAAATACTTGCTACCTTGTAGTGTGTCCACTAGTTAGTGTTTGTGTGTATCACTGCTTTCTGCTTGACAAAAAGAGAATGGATTGTGTGGTTCCCAAGACCCCTTTCTGCCAAGGGAGAAAGAGGTTCATTAACTTAAGAAATTGGTTTGGATGTTTGGCAAAACATAATAAAATACAGCCTTTTGATTGTGTTGCCAAGTGTAAGTGTGCTTCTCTCATTTGCAGCGTACACCTGTAGCAGTTACTTTCACCGGTTCGGTTTCCATCTTGCAGTAGGGTGGTGTGAAGAGAGACCAACTCGAGAAGAGACCAGGCTTTTTGTTCTATTCAGGTTCCTTACTGTGGTGAATTAAAATGTTGCCAGCTGTGCAAATCCTGATGAAAACCTTTGTCCAACCTTATGTCTGGGATAGTGACTTACTAAGCTTTCAAAAATGTCTGAAAGATGATCTTCATAGACATTGGCATTAGAGTGCACACAAAATATTTTAATTAATTTATTTTTAGATGTATATTAGAAACGAAATCTGAATTGCGAACAAATAAAATTCAATGATCCCCATCTCACTTGTTTCATATAAAAGGCACTTAAATATAGATCAGTTATTCACCTTAACAGAAGGTAGCATGTGATCCTAAGGGCAATGGAAATGTTCAGAAGAGCATAGCATGTTGGGCTTCTGAAGCGTGACCAAGACTGCTAACATAATTGAGAGTATTAACATAATTAATATTATAGATCTCTTGATTACAAGTAGCATTGGAGCCCGTAAACTGCGTCTCCTCTTTAGTATGACTCACAAATTCCCATGTGCAGTAAAATCTTCATTTTCTAGCAGTAATCACTTCCTGTCTGTCTCCTTACAAGGAGATCTTCCTCTCCCCGTTCCTTTGCTGAGGCTTTCTGGTTTTTGTGGTCTATAGCATGAAACTTCTATTTTCAAAGTACTTATGAGCCAAGCTATCGGATGAGATATAGAGCTTTGCTTAATTAGTTCCTTTTGCTCTTCTAATAAAAATTTCCAGTTCTCCCTTGCTAATAAGAAATACAAATGTTCTTAAGAAGCAAGAGTCTGCTGTGTGCTATATTTCTATTGTCATTTCAGATAGATCTAAGAACAGGCAGGCAAAAAGGAACAATTATAAATTGAGAGGGTTTTTGGCAACTTGAGATAAATAGAGAAGGGAATTACAAAGAAGTCTATCCCCTATATGTAGAAATTGTTGCAAATTTCATGTTTTGTTTTGTAAAGTAAATGCTAAAGTCATATGACGCAGTCAATATAAGCCTGAAATAAATTATTTGGATTTAATAATAACTCTCTCCCTTACTTGCATAAGGAATTTTCAGTTACATCATTCAGCAAAAATGCAGGGCTCTCCTGCATGTGCAGCTCTAGTTCAGGCTGTAATGGGTGGGTGAGGAAAAGCTGACAAAAGTTAAGTGTTCCTTTTAAGTGGAATGACTGTGTTCTGGGTGTAAGGTGAGTGCGTCAGGCTGCCAGAAAGATATTCTGATGTCCTCTTTATTGCCTTTTCTGTGCTCCCCCATATATTTTTGACTGAATTGTTTGCCAGAGAACTCTGTATCACATGCCAGTTTGTTCTGTGCATGCTCTGTCCCTTGGGAAAAAGAATGTTGTATCACACCCTAAGGTGTGGGCTTACCCCCATATTCCATAGTACTGAAACAGACTTCTTTAATTTTGCAGTTGCTTTGGATGTGAAGTAACATGCCTGGGCGTGCAAGTTATCTCAAATGGAATTGCCTGTGAATGGAGCTGCATTCCTTAAAATGAGCAGCCTATCATAGTGAACCACAGTAGAGGTTAAAATTAAACCCCAAGTCTCAGATTTAAATGCTTTAAAGAATTTTTTTCCTCCTGTTTGATCTTTTGTCCTATTGATCTGCTTCCTGATCAAACTATTCAGGTTCAAGTGATGATTTAGATTTTTTTTTATTATTATTATTATTATTTTTTAATGTTTGATCCACAGTATCAGTGTGTCTGTTCTGGAAGGATATCAGAGCTTGCCTGATTTCTGGTGGGTGCCACGAGATATCTCCCTGAATCCACAAGCAGGTCTTTTGGGGTTAAAGCCTAAATTACAACAGTGATATAAAAATGGCTAGAAGATTCTTAATGGTGTACACAGCTTTTCTATCTGTAAATGGTATCTATCCTGTCTCTAGGGTTTTAAGTCCTGTTTTCTACAGGAACATGGAGTCTCGCACAATAATACCTAGGTAGGGCTCTCAACCTGAGCAGTCAGTTTAAATTTTATTCATGTGGGCTGAACAGGTACAGTTGCTCTCTTTTGGCTCTTTTGTGACTCTCATCAATGAGCTGTGCTGCTTTCAGAGGTCAGAGTCTTTCCTAGTATAAGAGAGGTGAAACATTTTCAGAGCATGTAACTGATACTTTTCATTGTACAAGAAATTTTCCAGGAAAGCCATCTGAGCTTCTTTCATTTACTTTAATAGGAAGTCTGGCCCTGGATCTTGTTCTGAGATACTAATTTGAATCCTGCTATATTTTTAAGGATTAACTGTGTACTTTTCTGTTGGCTGCCTAGGATTTATGGGGATGTTCATAAATCCTGGGGAGAGGGGCTAGGCTTTTTTTCTTGTTTATTTGTTTTTAAACAATATAGGTATGCTGAAGAGAAGAGAGGGAAATCCGAGGAACCCTACAGAAACTCTAAGAGAGGTGGGACTGAGTGAAGAAAGAATATCTTTTACATGAAAACAGAAGACATGTAGAGATCAGCTGAGTGACAATAGCTTCACTTTCAGATCAAAAAAAAAAAAAGAGTAAAGAACAGGAATTTGACATGTCTCCAGATAATAAAATGTTTAGTGAGCCACAGCTTCATACGATATATGGTATTACCTTATGAGGTAATTACCTCATAAGGTATTGCAGCTCATCTGCTTAAACTGAAATGATGCCAGTAGGTACTACCATGAACATCTGTGCCCATCGAGTCTTCCTTACTCTTATGGATGTATTCTTTGGTGTATAATGGGTCAGAGTGATTGAACTTCCTGCAAAGGAAATGACCTCTCAGAAAAACCCTCCAGCAAAGAGGTGAGAGAGTCTGGCAAGATAACTACCAACCAGTTCAATTTTCTGAAAAGGAAGTGAGTAGATCTTGTCTTAATGTTCAAATAGTTTCATCTGTTCTGTGAGCTGTGGCTTCCTGGATTAATCTGAGGGTGAAACACTTAATGTGCATGTACCAGAAATGGCACTTGGTAGCTAGTGGCTATAAGATTGTGCTTAGAAGGAGAAGTTGCTGAGATGACCAAAGCAGGTAGATAAGTCACCTGCTGTGAGGCAGTGCCTGTCATATGTAGAAGTACTTGCTCAGAGTATGAAACCGAGTAGCTCCAGAAATGCTGTTGAGTGCAGTTTTGGCTTTTTCAGTGAACACAGCTGATTTAACTCCTGAGATGCCTTCTAATGCCTAGTTTTGGTTTTTCCCTAAAGTTATAAAAAAACTTCCCTGAGTCTTTTCTTATTCATTGTAAATCAGGGTCAGGTGCAGTGAAAGCAAATATACTGAATAAATGTACATGTATCTATCCTCACTTCTTCCTTGTATTCAATCTACTTTTCTTGACATTATATATTTTGTCACCCTCAGGAAATTTTGAAGGTGCTTACTGAATGGGATGGGAAAGTTAGACAAGGAAGGCCTGTTACCTACCTGTGTTTTTTCTTTTGGAAGGTATAGGCAAAGGCTACAGGGGAGAGTGATCAAGGCAGGATCGTATATTAAAACTTTTCCTCAGCTGTACTGTCTTAGCATATTTTTTGTCTTCAGCAAAAATTTACGTACTTGAAAAGTATAAACAATATGTAGGAATAGCAGCCACAACAAATGTAATATCAGAAAAGTTTAGTCTTAAGCAAATGTTGCTTACTTCATCTGCAAACAACGGCTTTACTGTTACAGCATTTTCATGCTTTAATGACATCACTATCGGATATGGTGATGCTGTTAAGGGAGTCTGACAGATCATTGATAGCTTTGGGATCCCTGATAATCCTACAAAAGCCATTAACAAAAATATTTCTCTTGTATTTTAATCCATGTAAGCACCTGGTGGGTTATAGGGTTATTAATTCTCTTGAGAAGTATCATACAATTTCCACTAAATAATAAATTAATTTCAGTTCCTAGAATAATTCAAGACTGAGGGGGCCTCAGAAGGCAGGTTGTTTGATACCACCTTCTGCTCAAAGTGGGGTCAACTCTGAACACAGACCAGGCTTTCTCTTCAAGTGAGGAGTCTGATTCTTGGTAAATTGTTTGCAGAGTTGAATAGTGAGTTTCAGCAGCTATATTTGCAGGTATCTTCTAATCACTGACATATAGAAATGTTTGAGTAGTGTGTGTAATGACTGTTTTCTGGCTGTGTAAGTTTTTTCTTGGTTTAGCCTTGCTGCAATGAATTTCACCCACTGATAATACCCAAAATACTTTCAGAGCAGCAGGATACCCTTTGAGATATTTCCTGCTTAAATGTGGAAACAAGTGATTTCAATGATACTGAACTTTCACAGGATTAACACTGCAAACCACTACTGTTCCATATATGAAGTTGCTATGCATTTGGCTTCATGTATGGGTATTACTCATTGACTGACACGCTCCCTCTCATCAGAGGAGGTTTTGACAAGACTGAGAATGGAGAAGGTGGGGCTTGGTGAAAAGATAGTTCAAGAGAGGAAATGACTTCCCCAGGAAGCTGATGAGGGACCAAAGAGAAGAAGAGAGGTATGACTTCAAACTTGCAGATGCTGTAACAGGGACATCTCTTAGTCATTTTTTCTACAAATGTTTCAACTCTTCCTTATTTCTACTCCCTGTAAATTAATAGTGATGCCTCATTGCCCTCTCTCTCTTAAAATAATGTCAAACTGGATCTGTGCTTTCACAACAAAACATGTTAGGGCAATGTTTCAGAGCTCAACTTGTAATTACAAACTGAAGGAGACTCCCATAGATTGAGTTACCAGCACACGGTAGGATCCCAGGGTTCTGTCCTGTGTGGTTGCTGTTTTGGAGTGAGCCTTTGACCTTCTTTCTCTGAGGAAGCTATTAATCTGAAAGTTTTGGAAAGGTGAGTCTCCTGTAGCCAGTGGGCAGGAGATGGGTAAGAAAAGGGAAGGAGAATGCCAGAGAACAATGAAGAGATACGTATGGAGAGAGCTGATGGAATGTTATAGGAGAAAATAAAGTGTAAGAGGTCAGTCCCTTGTATGTCATCTAGCTATGTTCCTGCAGTAAATATCGTATAATAAACAGTTAAAAGCAACTTCCATTATTTAAAAACTATTGTCTTCTCCAGGTTTACAACATGCAAGAGAAGCTGGGAAGATATACTGAATACCTGTAACTGTTTTGCTTCTGGAAAGGGCCATCGCATCCATTCTAACAAGACTGAGCTCAGTGGTAGTTCCTCTGCTGTGCTGATACTATACATTTTATTCTTCAATGCATGCATGGAATATCTATCAGCAGGATTAAACCAGGACAGTCTTCTGAATGTGGAATTCCAGAGAAGGCACTGGCTGTGACTTCCGAAGTAAGCCAACAACATCCTGAAATTTTTTATTTTTCTCAGATACTTTTATTATTGGACTGAAACTTTTTGCAGATACCTGCTCTGACTGCATCCAAGTCAAATACTTTGACTTGGAGCAAGTACTGTTGCCAGGCTGATCTAAAAGTTTGAGATGGCTCTAACTTCTCCAAAATCTGTAGCAGGGGATTTGGCACAAAGAGAAGAACTCATGCTCCATGATGGAAACTATTTCCATTTCCTCTCTGCAAACGTCATCACAATAGGTAAGTGGAAGAATTCTGAAAGAATGCAAAACTGTTTCGTTTTAAATTTGGCCATTGCATTTTTAGCTGCCTCGCTGTGCTGGTTAACAGAGATGTTTTTCTGAGAGATGAATTAATTAGCTGCAGTATCTTCAGTGAATAGTACTGGAACTCCCATTGGCAATTAATGTAGATTGGAAACAATATGTGTAAAAATGAAGTTGACAAGACATGTAAACACAGACGAGACAGAAAAGAAATAGAAGTCTTAAAGTCTTGGTGATTTTAAGAGATAAGCACTGGAATTGAAATGGAATGTGTATCACTTTTCTTTGCAAGGTGGGTAGACAGAAGATGGCCAACAAGAACAGGCTTTAGAATCTAGGTAGAAATGAGATCTACAGTTTATTAAGTGGTATCAATCATGTTCTAAGTAAGCCTCATTTGCAGTGTTTAATCCGGGAACTAGTAGAGATAAGGATTATATCTAGCAGGAGAAACATACTTTCTTATCTGGCACTACAAGATTTATGTCCATAGTTCTCTGAAGCATTTCATGCTGATCATTGATCCTAAAATAGGAGTCTTTGGATTTCAAATCCACTGTTCTTCAGAACATGATTTTGAAGGAGGGGGATTGAAGGAGAGGACAATTTATAAGAATTTAAAAATTAGGTCTATGCAGCTTTGATAGAAAAAAGGTTTGTGTCTGCTGAATTCCTCTTAAGAAGGTAATGAGGTATGATGAATCTTTTTGTGAGACAGAAAATTATTTTTCTTATCAATGTAATTCATACTAATACAAAGAAACAGTGGTAGCCCTGTAACTTAGCATTATCCTTTTTGTGCATGTTACCTATCAAGTATTTTTTGGCTTTTTACCAGGCTCCTTTATTCAGCAGCACCAAGTGCTCCTAAATATTTTAGTTTTTAATTTTTACCAGATATATTCCAGAGTGAATGCTAAATTCTGGGGAAAGCAGGAGGAATCGTAGCAGTAGAACACAACTAGGAAGGCCATAAGAACAGCAAGAAAACCCCAAGCTCTTTCTCAAAGCCAAACTTTTTGGGCCACATTTTAAAAAAAATGTAGATTAGTATCATTGGATGAGACTGTCAAAACTGATTGCAACTTTTTTCCTTGATTCTTTCAAGCACTTCTGGAAAAACCTTCTTGAAGTTGATGGGAGCAGGGTTTATACTGCCTCAGGTTGTGGCTCCGTGCCATGAAGTTGTCTGAATTGAGCTGAGAGATACAGAGCTCAAAGAATAACTATTGTTATCTGTTGCTCTTTTTTGAGTGTTGACAGCTTACGCGGAGGAAAATGAGCTCTCCTCTTAGGAAGCTTGGAGATTACAGATGTGATTTTGCCCATCAAGTGTTGACTGGAGATTGGGTAGGAGGAAGGGAATTGTGTAACTGATGTCTGCGGCAGATGAATTTGTGCTATAGGAGAGATCTGAAGGAGGAGAAGCTTGTTTGTTGCATTTAAAATAAAAAAAAAAACCAAGTTGATTTAGCCTAAAATTTTAATTGGAACTCATGTATTCAACACAGGGCCCACTTGCTTCAAATACATTCTCTCTTTACTGCCTACAGTCATGAAGTAGACAACACTAAAACTTGGCTGGGCTCTTACAGGAACTAATTTCATCAAATTTCCAGCAATTGTGAGATGAATTTAGCTTTCTGCTGGCTTACAATTTGGACTGATAAGTGTATTTCTTACTAGCATTAATGGGATTGAATAGATTTGTATTGGAGTTGTATTAAAACCAGCTTGTCAGTGAAAATATAATCCATAATTAATTGTCAGGACTATATTATATAAACTGACTTTCAGGGAACTGCATTTTATTTGTGTCATGAATTATAATTGCTTGCCTCAGCAACAAGAATTGTCCATTATATACTTCTGTACCTAAAGCTCTCTGTGTGTAGGACGAAGTGTAAGGAAATGGCAGGAATAGCTGGCGGGAGAGAAAGTCTTCATTGTGCCTGTGCAGCACTTCCAGCATTCCAATGGAAGTGGGTCTCAAGCTAAACAAAAGCTGGTCTGCAGCTCAGGAATCCTTTGCAGTGGGTTGTTAGGAGCCCACTTGAGTTTTTACTTACCTCCCTAATTAACTCTTTGTATGACTTGGTTTAAATGCAGGGACAGCTTTTATCTTACTTGGCCTTTGTATTGGAATAAATGCTCATCACTCTACATAGAGTGATAATAACTCTTGAGCTGTTGTCTTGACTGTGATATGACACTTCAGCTTTCTCATTTGGATATACACCTGCAAGAAAAATTTAGGAAAGGATGGAGCCAGAGAGTCAAATCACTAGTTGAAATGAACCCATGCAGTTAAATTAATGCTCCTCAATTGATCATTTGATCCCACAGTATCACAGCTACCTACAATCTACTTCTGTACTGTTTCCATACTGATTAATCTTGGATGTCTTGAAACTCAGTATTTTTCTGCAGTTTTATGATTTGTTTCATCAGTTAAGACTGTTAATACTTGTTTCTTTTTTTTTTTTTGAATAAAACCTCGGCTTTTCTGTGTAGGCTATATATGGATGAGGGATAAGATTGCTATGTAAAAAGGAAATCTGAGTGGAATGCAACTTTTACATAATTTTTCTGTATAATGTGATTCAACGTTATTACAGCAGCATTGGGAAAGCCCAAAATCGAGGAGGTATATAGAAAATTCAGTAATCCTCTATTTTTTCAGATATGCTCTGGCATGTCTAGACTCACTTTTCCCTTGTAATCTGATGAGAGTATGTTGTGCACAGACATGCAAAATCCTGTTTGCTTAGATACATGGTACATCAGATTAGCCTGGAGAAGTACTTAAGCTGGCCTTCAGCATGTGGCTCTAACGTGCTGCCTGTCTGCAGGAGCAGGGCTTCTGTCGTGGCCGGGAGCTGGAACAGATGATCTTTACAGGTCCCTTCCAACCCAAACCATTCCGTGATCCAAGTTTAGCTGAAGAACAGACACAAGAAGTGGTGATACGTGAATCGGTGTCGGCTGACTGACAGTAACTTCAATTAAAGCTAGATTACTGTGAAAATGCCCATCAGTTAAAAATAAAATGTGAATTGATAGTATGGTCCTACCACTTCTGCATGTATTAGTGAGTGACTGAGGAATGGATACTGGTTTGGGTTTGCTTTTTGATGCAGCTTGAAAGCTGAAAAGACACTGTTAATCCTAAGTGCCTAAGTTTAAACATGTGATTCTCCTTGATTCTGCCATTGATGTAATGTACTGTCCATTGCAGCGGAGAAAGTATCCGGAATTACTTGATGCCAAGGGCAACTTCTGCTCCTCGGGTCACTTTGCATTACAGAAGGTAATATTTGCCTGAAACTGAACAGTAGAGGGCAGCGGTGTCCGTGATGGTATCCATACCTGAAGGGGGGTGTAGAGAGGCAGGGGTCGGTCTCGTCTCCCAATACACAGGAGGGGGACAAGGGGCAACGGCCTCAAGTTGCGCCAGGGGAGGTTTAGATTGGAAATTAGGAAACATTTCTTCCCGGAGAGGGTTATCGGGCCTTGGAATGGGCTGCCCAGGGGAGGGGTTGAGGCACCAGCCCTGGAGGCATTCAAAAGACGGGTTGACGTAGCCCTTAGGAATATGGTTTAGTGATTTTATCAGGGTTAGGTTGATGGTTGGACTAGATGATCTTTAAGGTCCCTTCCAACCTGGACAATTCTATGATTCTATTGTCAGCAGAAATATTGCAGTTTGGCCTCACCTCTCTTTGCTGTGTGTGATTGAAGTCATGTGACTGTAATAAAAAAGGGGAGAGTTACTTGGATAGTCAATTTAATTGCCAGTTCCGTTTCTTCTGTTGAAGTTAACTACTGAAAGCAAGATAAAAGGTACTGACCGAACTGTGGTGCAGAATCAATGTTTTTTCTGTGCTGGGGGAAAAAAGCAGCATACTACACATGTAGATACAGCCAGATGTTAGATTTGTAGTGGAAATCTGCATCTCAGATTTTCATTTCTTTAACTTAAAATCATTAGACCTTCCCTTTAAAGGTTGAAAAGGAAAGTAAACATAACAAATTACAGGTTTGATGGGTTAAATCTTTCTAATGAGCAAAATTCAACACAGACTGCCTTTTTTGAGGTGTTAAAGACTATTATATTACTCCAAGACGATTTAAATATCTTTAGAGAATCTTTGAGCAAGTTATATTGCCCTTACAGAAATAACCAGTTTTGGTGAGAAGACTGACCAAGCCCCTCTTTACTTTAGGCTTAGACTGCAACAACTGAGAATATGCTATGAGTATCATAGTATCGTCTGATCTGAGCTACTGCTGTGATGTTAATGGATCTATTTTTGTGTCATGTGTGGAAGAAGCAGAATTTTTTTGTGGAGGTAAAGCCTGAGGCATATTAAATTTTTGGGTGCTGGTGTTAAGAATTTTTATGGTTGAACATGGATTAGAAACTAGATCACCTGAGTGTTACCTTCTGTTTCTTCTTCCACCTCCACAAAAATCTCCCATCTTCAGGTTTTCTTACTCTTCCTCTCGTATATCTGTTGCTGCCTGTAAAGATTTTTAGAAGTATGTAGTGGAAATGGGGTACTTCAAGCAGAGCAAATAGTAATGTTTGCACACACATTCCAGTCTAGGATAAGAATTTTGCTAATGCAATGATCTCTCTGTATCGCTATTGCCATCTACTGGATGGAAATACGAATGCTAAGCTGGCATCACGAGCACAAATGTAACTAAAAAGGAGAGAGAGAAGACTTTGGAACAAGAGGTTATATTTATAGGTATATATCTATGTCACTGTGATGGTTATTAAACAGTTGTTGTGAACAGTATCATGACAAAAATATGGTGCATAAATACAGCTCTTCTACGGTGTATGACCAATGCTATGCAGGCTGCCTGTGAAAGAGAAAAATCATAGAAGACTGCCCTGCATGTGTGCTCATACTTATGTATCCTTCAAACGTTCACTTCAACCTTCTCGAATGCAGGTTTGAGAAGTTTCGTGCTGCAGTTGTGTCAGAGTACTGTTATTCCTGGAGCTTTTCTACCTGGCATTGCTTGCTGATTATTACCCAGGGCAACTGCTACTGTGCTCCCTCAGAACTGCTGCTGGATGCAAGGCAGAATGAAAGGTCTTGATAGGTTTGAGTATCTGGTAGCAAGGAAGTTCCGTGTCCTTATAGCTTGATTCTTAGAATCTACTGCAGTAAGTAAAAATAATGCTCGGTCAGAAGGTAGAGGTAGTAAACCAAATTCTGGATGGAGCGAACCAGTGCTGGAACAATCAAAAATAGTCTTTATAATACTGCAGAGGGAAACATATCTTGCTTTCATTCATTTGGATGGGGGCTTAGCCTGTGTGTTTGTCAAAGATGGGAGCAGGAGGGATCCAGTGTTCTTTAACAAAGTTCAACTGTATTGGCATTATCTGTGGGAAGTTCTTAAGATACAGCCATTAGCTGTGAATAGCTCTGTCAATCAAATCGGCTCAGAAGGATGTTGTTCTTGTAAGCACTGTAAAGAAAGCCGAGTCTCTCTCATACGTTTTCTCACAAGTAAATTATTTGTGTCTGGTGATAGTTCTGGTAAACTTAATCCCCTCAGAAATCATTGAATGCAGAAATAGCCAAGTGACTCTTAGCTGTTGTGTTTTACAGCATGGACTAGCATCTAGCTTTGATTGACATTTGGAGTTTGTCAAATGGCTTTTTAAAATTTAAGACATTCCTGACTGGGTGATAGTGTGAAATGCTTCTGCCTTTAGATACTGCTTACCTTCCGAAACATTTAAATGCTCTTCATCTACAAGCAGTTTTCTTTTTATCTTTGTTCACATCAGAATCTTATCTGTCAGTTTGATCTGAGGTTAAATACTTCATCAGAGAGAGGAATGCTTTGTTTCTTGAGAGAACAAATAACCTCAGTTGTCTTCTGAAGCAAATCACAGTTAATTCTACAGCTAATTAACTATGAGGAACTGCCTTATGTGTGGCTGCAGCTATCTTCTAGGCAAAGCCAGGATTCTTCAGATGCATCACTGGCTATATGGTTAAAAAAAAAAAAAGACAATACTCATGACCTTGGAGGTAAAACTTGTGAGTTAAATCAGTGTAGCCAATGTGAAGAGAAGCTGTTCTATTATGGACCTTTTATGCTGAAAATGCTCCCAACAAAATAGAGGAGCTGTGAATGATTTGTAGCGAAGAATGAATGAGATTATTTTTGACAATATTTTAAGGTTTTACTAATTTTTTTCCCTCCGTATGAGACAGAGTCCTTAGCTAGTGATCAGAATGAGTCTCAAGGATCATACTTGCAACAGTGGAGAAATGTATTTCTTCTTTGAATACTTGAGATTCAGTAGTAGTAAGACAAAAATATCTTAAGTGGTTAAGGAGATCTTTATGAGAAAGACTTCCTTCTTAGTTGGTGCTTATTCCAGCATGCTTCCAGAGGATTCCAGAGGAGAATGGTTAGATAGGAAAATCTTATTCTTCTGACTCATTTTTCTCATGCAGATCTGAGTAAAAATTTGCATCAGAGTCTTACTGTAAGCTGGGATTAAAAAGTTAAAACTCTCTGTAGGAGGACATGCAAATATCTGCAAAGCATATAGTTCTCCCACAAAAACACTAAACTTATGAAAACCTTTGCAGTCCTAGTTGATTATGGGTTGGTGGCCATGGGTTGGTGTTACTAAACTGTATTTCTATTTATTAGACCAGGTGATTGAGGAAAAGTGGAGCAAAATTGCCCTTTCTTACATGACTGTAAATTCACGTAAAGGAGCAAACATTCTGCTCTAGCACTTTGAAAATGTAAGTGTTTGGGGCTGAAAGTGGTATATACAGGTGTATCCACATTGTATTATTCTAGAGCCAGTAATTTGTTTTCTTTGCAAATAATTTTATTCTGTTATTTTGGATGTTCAGTGTTAGAGGTTTTAAATACTCTGTCTGAAGAAGTAAACATTAGTTGGTGGAGAATAAATCTGTATTAGAGATCTTTAGAAGTTTTAATAGCCATTAGTGATTGGGGATCACAGTAAACTTGGTTTGCAGGATTTGTGATCCTTAATGACACTGGCATAAAAGGGACACTTCATATGGTTGTAAGAAATCATGGCGGTGGCAGTGTCTGCCTGTAGCTCCGTGATAATCAGTGGAAGAGAAAAGCAGAGGAAATCTTAAAAGAAGGAACATGAGCATTAAACAGCTGTCATAAAGAATTCCCTGTTGCCTTAGAGGAACGGATGTTTCGGTGTCAACTGATGCTAGAGATAGCAGGAAGGAGATGTCAGTCAGTGAAGAGTTAATTGTTCCAGCAAAAAGTAGTTTAGATAAAATCCTACCTCCTTTCTCTCCCCCGCTTCCTCGGGTGTTGTGTACAGTAAAGGAGCTTGTACCATCGGAAAACTGACAGTGATTCCTCAGTGACTGCACTAATAAATGGGATGAAATTTAAACTGCCTTCTCACACGAACAGAAAGGGAGACTTGCCGAAGAGGGAGCAAGACGGAGGGAAAATGCAGAGTATTTTTACATTCTAACATAGGCAATTGAAAAAAAATATTCTTATTTCTGCAAGACAATGGATTTAGGAAGCCCACCACAGAAGCACAGTAGGTGGATTTATTCTTTTTGCCATATGCACTAGAATTTTTATCTAGAGGATAAATTGCACTCATGCTTATGTGCACAGTTGGTTTTTTAGTTGTAGTTTCATAACATCACATTACTTTTCCTTTTTTTCTCACTTGTCTGGAGATATTTATTTAGCTGTTTGTTTTGAGGATAATTTTTTTTTAAACCTTATCAGCACACTGTCATTCCAAAAGCTCTTTTATCTCTAAGCAGGCATGTTTTATTAATTATGGCCATAGTATCTAGATGAATAAAAAGACTGTTAAGTAAATGAAAACCCATTCTATTTACTGTAACTGAAATAAGTACTGTTTCAGGGAAATGGTAATGCTAAAGATAGAGCAAGTCATAATCCTCTGACAAATTCGTTTACTTCTGAGCAGTTTCATTAGCTATAGATACTAAATTTATTGTATCTTGCAAACTTCAGTGATAGAGGAAATGAAGGTTGACTTTTAAAAAAGATGGACTGCAATGTGCTAAACTCTGTATGCATCACTTCTTAATGAGATTAATCTTGGCTATCTGGAATAGAATCCTTTATGCACAGAGCTCTGTACCTGCATTCTCTCTATGATTATGCAGTAATTTTGCTCTTGTAGGTTATGCTGATTGGTTTGATTGCGCAGTCACTCTTACCTCTGGCTGTGGTACATAGTTTATTTAAGCCATTAATGTGTTCAAATCTTAAATTTATTCTTCAGTGTTGTGTGTTTTTTGTGGTTCTGTATATGCGTGTGTCAATCGCATGTTTTATGACAAAGCATATTTGTGTAGAGGATGGTGTTACTTGTATCTTTGTTCTGTTTGAGGATAAATCTACCACATCTTTAATGGTGGTTGTAACCTTTCAGGTATCCTGTATGATGAGCCATTTTGAGTAGATAATTAGTAAAGTAAATGACTGACAAGTAAATTACAGCTAACACATGGAATGCATCTAACTGTTAAAAGCACCTGCAGGCATTCAGGTGCTGTGCAATGCTGGGTCCTCAGAAAACGCTAAATGGGGAGATTAGTTTTTATTCTAAGCTCTATTGAACAACCACCTAAGTGTCTGCAGGGTGTAGTGCTACCTTCTTGTTCTTTCTGTGCCCGCAAACCTGGTGACCTTTGAGATACTCTTCCAGTGAAACAGTTCTATTCTTGTCTTTTTCTTCTCTCTGTGGACTTTATATAACCTTCCCCACTCTCCAAGCATGCATTTGCCACACTACTATTGAAATGCTTATCCTCCACTGGGAAAGCTTTTTTAAATAGTGCAACTGCCAGATGTTAGATTCAAGCTTCTTACAGACAGGTAGGGTATGGATAAAGTCTGTATTCTCTGCATTGTGTATCATGGCTGTGATGTCCCATAAATACAGTTTTGGTATCAGAGGGACTTTGCTAATAATCGTTACCAAAAAGTCTGTGCTGGGTTCTTTGTTGTCTGGTTTAGAAACTAATTTTCTTTCCTCCTGTGAGTTTGGGTGCCTTGACTGATGTGCTGTGTGCAGTTTGCTGTTTACTGCTCAGTAGAAGTTTCTAACGGACATCAAGTAACATCCATGATATGCAGATTTCCCACTTTGAGGCAGTAATAAAAGCTAGCAATGTGATGGAGTGGTGAAGGTCCCGTGCTACTTTGTTGTTGTGAGACAGGCAGCATAATGTGATAATTTGGGGACAAGAGATGATGCAGTGACAGATTGTTCCATTCATTTTTATAATGGAGAAATAAATACCTGTCCTCGGCACCTGAATAGGTGGTGCTAAAGCTCTCAATGGATGAGACACTGAAAATGTAAGGAGGTTTTGGCAGTTTCCTGACAGACAGTAGCTTGCAGAGTTTTACATCTAAGATGTATAGCTCATGCAGAGGATTGTGCACTGAATTCTTGTGTCCTCCTACACAGTGAAATAATTAAAGGTATGTTTCTGGTTTCTGTAAAGACTGAACAGTCTGTAGATGTGCCATTCTCTGTTTCTCTTCCCCCACTTGACAGCAGTTGCACTTTTCAGAGCCAATTCCAAGCCTGATGCGTTTGCTGGGACAGCTTTTCTCTCCGTGTGTCAGCAGCGCATCCCTGTGGCAGTGGGGACAAACCGCACTTGTGACAGCCTGGGCAGGATGGCCAGGTGGTGGAGGGAGGCGATTGTCCCTTCCCGACCATCACTGCTGAGGTCCCATCCAATACTGCTTCCAGTTCAGGTTCCCCAACACATGGGTGATGTTTCCAACTTGAGCCTCCAGCAGCGCTTGATGAGATGTTATGGGTCTGGAGCATACGATGTACAAAGAAAGAGGGTGAGGGAACTGGACTTGACTGGCTTGGAGAAGAGAAACCAAGGATGAGATGTATTGTCTGTTGCTTCCAGAGAAGGTGGATCCTGACTCTTCTTGAAAAGGCAAGAAACAAAGGTTAGAAGTTGCAACAAGGGTAACTTGAACGTGGCTGGAAGGGGATGATTGGCGGACACCAAACTCAATAATAGCTAGGGCACCAAGAACACATGTCATTGACTTAATTATAACAGCAGAACACGCATTAGACTTTTTTCTCAGGCTCCAAACATTTTGGATTAACTGGTCATTTTGTCAGTGATGTTGTTCAGAAACCACCTGCAGCTTTGGTTTCTGTCAGTTACCTGATAGTAGTATAGTGTTGGTATTCAACATGCCAGCTAACGATTAGATATCTTTAGTAATGCATCAGAGATTTAAAACAAGTGCTTCCAGATAATACTGAATATTTTGTCTCCTGGGGTACAAATTATCATCAGATAAAGCATCAAAAGATTATATTAATTCCCCTTTCCTTCTCTTTTTAACACTAGGAGACTTCCTTGATCCTTTGATCTGTTAGGCAAATTTTGATTCATTTCAAATTCATTCAAATTTTGGTCTAACAAGTTTTAATTGGATGATCCAGGAATGCACCTCCATTGTCTTATGTGGAGATAACAGCCTAATGCAGTAAGGTAATTACTTTTTTCCCCTTTCCAAATGTATTGTTTTGAAATACAGTTTTGCAGATGTATTCTAATGTAGATTCTTTATGCCTGAAGCAGCAGTAAGTAATAGAAAATATCAAGTATTTGCACATGTGTTTATAAATTTGCGTCACATGAACTACTAAGAATAAACAAAGTCAATGATCTTACTAGGTGTAGCTATGTGGCTGTGATTTGGTTAGGTGAATATTGCAAGGACTGTCACTTGTCTTTAATTTTCTATCATTCTAAGCTTATAACCTTAGAAACTTCCTTGAGCAGCCCTTCTTCACATCTTGTTTTATTTGCAGATTTTGTTTTTTCGAATTTCATCAGTTCCCTAGAATCAGAACACTGTCTTTGTTAGTGGGAATTATCTGCCCATGTATTTCTGGTGAAAACTATCAATTCACTTGGCACCTTCTGTCCCAGTTCAGAGTGATACAAGACAGTGAAGACCTTTGATGTCCAGCCATACCTTCTAGCAAGTTTCTTCATTTGGGGTATCATTCTTTCCCTGCATTTCTGGGCAAGCTTTCATGCCATGCTCCTGCTGTTTAGCCCTTCATGTTCATAAGAGGTTAGTTCTAACCCTTTTAAAAAAGAAAAACCAGCTGGGGTCAAACCTGGTAGCAAAGCTTTGATGCTTGCTGCTCCAGCACATGATTCAAAGTTTAGTCCCCCACAGTTTTCTCTCTTCAGAGGAGTCTCTTCATTTATTCATACATTATTTAGCTGGTGATTTGAGTAACAGGTGCGTATTGGGGGGGCATTCATAATTTATTACCAAGAATGAACAAACCATGGCCTGTAAACAGTGAGGACAGACTAAATTCACTGGGTTGTTGGGGGCAGGGGTTTCCTTCAAAGAAGAAGTTGGGGTTTTCGTATGTCGAGGACATTGGTCACCTTTAAGCTCAGCTTTTAGTAACAGACTGATCCTGGGCATTTCTAAGGGCTGTGTCTGAGAGGTCAGTGCAAATACAAAGAGGATCCAGGATATCACTAAGAAGAATGAAGGTGCTTCATGCAGGCTGGGTTTTGTGGGGCTCGAATGGCCTAATTCAAGAAATGGAACTCGGTGCTTTCATTTAATTAATAGGAAATAGCTGAAAAAAGGTGACAGCAGTTTTAATTTACCAGTGATATATGGAGAGATACCTGTTGAGACTTGAATTGTAGCAAGTTCCTGTGCCAAGCTATGAGTTACAGCATCTCTGGGATATTGGTAGGACAACACTCAGGGTTAGGATGTAACGGAGCCTGAATCTCTGTCTGTTGAACCCCCTTATTAGCTCTCTTGGATTTTGGTTTATGTACATTTTTCTGTCTCCAGTCAGGAAGACTTGAAAAGGTCATCCTTTGTTAACTTCAAGACTCCAAGCAGGTCCAAAAGAATTTTACTTTAAAATCTAAATTAGAGATGGCAAGACTAATATGAATGAAATCGCTTACTTTGGATCTACAGAGCTCTATCAAATGTGAAATGATTTCTAAAATGGAATTTTATTGGTTTGATTTGCATTTCAGATTAAAAATACAAAAGTATTTCACAGAATGTTCAAATAAACTTCTTTTTTCAATTGTGGAACAAAATGTGCAGATTTTTGGTTATTTTGGATCTCATTTAAGGGTATATGTTATATATATACTAATATATAGTATATACAACTTAGTAGTATATATTATATATTACTTATCCTATAGATTATGTATACTTGTAGCATGTATTACTATCTCTTGTGCCTTTTTAAGTCAGTAACTATTTTGATGAAGCAAAACATTGTGATCCAAAATACATGTATTATTTTGGGTGCTTTCCTTTGTAGGAATCATGGAAGAAACCATTCCCAGTTCTTTCAGTGCTCACTGTCCGCTGGTGTGTCTGATACCTGAAAGAAGTGGTGTGAGGTGATATAAGCCCATATAGTTGTTACAAGACGTGAACTGGGCCTTGTAACAGAAGTAGAATAAATATAATTGCTAAAAAAAAAAAAGGGAGGGAATATGTTGGACCAAAACTTTCCAGTCCTATATATTTTCTGTCTGTACTAGCCTGCACTTGTTTCACGGCTGAGTCTTTGGTTCCTTCTAGGAGAGTTTGGCACACTTACTGGTTCTTGGAAAGGAATGCTTTTCATTCCTGAGTCTCTTCCATTTCTAACATAAAGCCCATCAGTGTATGACCAACGTTCTGAGTTAAGGTGTTGCAATACAGGTCTATTGCTGCTTCTGATACTTTTGTCTGGAGCAAATTGTACTGGTACTATAACTGTGATTGACAGGAACTGAGGCACAATCAAGTTCTTTTAGTGCTAGGTTTTATTAATAAATAATAAAGATCAAGATGTTGTAACTTTTAATTGTGTTTTCATGACAGGATGTGTGTTAAAAGCAACCTGTCACTGTGTGTTTCTACTCTGGAATTAGAATTAGTACCATAATGGCTATATCTGAATGTGCATATGTGCTAGAGCACTTAACTGCAGCAGTTTCTGTTATAAATGTTTGCCTTTTAAAGCCTGAAGAAGGACACAACACATTCTCTGAGTAGGGCATTACCAGGTACACAAAGACCCAAAAAATACAGCTGGGGGGAGAAAAACACCCTGCAGAGGGAATTGTGGTTCTCACAGTGCCTTTCTGACAGTGGGAGCGACCTGTAACAGGGAGTGAGCCTGTGACTTTACAGGCAAGCTCATGTGGAAGATGTCATGGAGCTGCTTGTGGATGACAGGGCAAATGAATGCAATTACTTTATATAATAAAATGGCCCGAGTATTTTGTGGTAATGGTCTCTGACTGGGAGCTGGGGGGGAAGGGAAGGTGAACTAGCTTTCTGGCATGAAACAGAGCTTAAGACTTTAGCTGTGTAACACAATTTAAATTCCACATCTCTCTGCATCTTGCAGAGAAACCTAATTTTTTTTTTAAATCTCCACAGGCTTCTCAGAGACAGTAGATGCTAATTTTAGAAATGTGGCAGCTCGTCTTCTTCCCCACCCCCTTCTGTTTGCTGCCAGAATGCTTAACAATCCAGTAAACAAGCTGTAGAAAAAAGGGGGGAAAACCTCACGAGCTGAGGGTGTTGGCATCTTGTCAGTGGCATTTTTGGAGAAGAGCTTGCCCCCCTGCCCCGTGGGTCTTGAGGTTGAAACCAATTTAAAAATAGAAGAGGAACAGTTGAACTGTCAGTATGGAAGAGGTATTTAAAGGTGTAGTAATCGGGGTAGCAGTCTGCTTTCACTGACCTGATTAATTCTGTACCAGAACTCAGGATCGTTTAAATTGAAGCATTGCGTAAGAAGAGTGCTTGGAAGTAAAGAAACAGGCACTAAAATTTCAAGTAGGACTTGGTTATCTCAATTTGGCTGTTCATCTCTACACCAAAAATCTGACACTGGAAATTGCACCCTTCACCCCATAGCATCTGCTTATGGAGTTTGTTATTTAGTAGAAAACACAAAGTACACTGGAATAAATTCAGTTTTGAAATGCCTTTGAAATGAGACTTTTTATTTAAGAACTTTCAGTGCGAAGTGCGCAAAGCCCTATTTGGCTTAAAAAGGCCCAATGCTTTTGGAAGTCTCTTTTAACTGCTCTTGTGGTCGCTTGAAGTTGTGTGCACATAAATAAAAAGGGTATAGGAAAATGCTTAAAATTAGACATTCTTTGTTACTTCAGAGTATTTATGTGACTGAAAGTTTTCTGTTAGCCCTATACAAGATACATGTGTTTACTGTTTAGAAATTTTGCTATTTTTTAAGTAGGAAACATGGGGCAGTGAAGTGTTCATTACATTCAGAACACATGGATAATAAATCTGCTTAAATTTAACATGCATCATAATTTCAAACACCCTCGAGTATCTGAGAAGTTTAACAAGGCATAAATGCTGCTTAGTGCTTATACAAAGCAATGCATTTATCTTTTTCAATTTATTTGCAACAATGGAGCCGAGTGCAACACAGCTGCTTTTTAGATATGCAAACATATGTTGTATTCTATTACTAATTAGCAGTTGAGACCGCTTCACTATATGCATTTTTCAGCCCTTCATCATACAACTGTCTGAAAACTGCTCAGAAATCCAGGTCATAGTTTTGACTGACGGAATTACAAGTTTTGAAGTTGGGGAAAAAATTAGCTCAGGATAGATTTCACTTCCAAATGCTGCTACTTATACACATTTTGTCATATATGTCATATGTGCCATATGTTCTGTCTGCTTGCCTTTCTGAAAAATGAAGAGTGACTTCTTTCTTTGCTCCATTCCTGCCTTTGGGTACCATGTACCGTGTCCTCAGCACACACCAAAGATGCAATTTGTCATGAAGCATGTTATTACTTGTCTATAAGGACAATTCATGTAATTCTGGCAGCCATGATTCTCGTCTGATTGTAGTTGTTTTGCGCCTGTTCCACAGCTCCCTAATAGCACTGACACCACCTTCTTTGGAAACTGAGCTTTGCAGACAGCGGGCTGTAGGGCGAAAGTATGTCAAAAGCAGTAACATGAACACACACAGAGATAGGAGCTATGAGCATGCTGCCTTCCACTACCAGCAGAAGAAAAACAGAATAAAGGGATTGTGTTGGGCTGCATTCAAGCAATAACCATAAATCCATATTTTTAAGCGGAGAAAAAAAGATTATGCAGGGAAACAAAGGGATCTGCAATAATTTAATGTTAATCTCCATGAGCTGTGTGTCTCTGCTGCCTGGATGCATCTTGAATGGCCAAGGTGGTTTATAGATCTAAAGAAAATATACCAACAAAGTAGTTCAGTTCTTCCAGCCTCTGAATTAGAAAAGGAGAAAAGACTGACATAATACAGGTTGTGCATGTCATTTATTCAGATGTGCTGTGGGGAAAAAATCAGTTTAAATCAGCTTAGTTAAAACAACTTTCTCGGTATTGCCATCTAGTCTTCAACAGAAATTTTACTTGTTTGGCTTTGAAATGTAGAAATGCAATACATTTTAAAAAGCAATAATCCCACCATAGCTACTATTGAAAAGAGTGAATTTCCTGTCAGTATCAATTATGGAAGAGTTGTGCCCTTGCTTAGGTGGTTCATTTTCTTGCCTGGAAACAACAGCTATTTGCTATCCTGCAGAAAATTGCATATGTATATTCCTGCCTAAACTCCAGTGTTGTGGATGGTTACTATAAAATGTCAATTATTAGTATGATACTAAGCTACAGAATATTTTTTTCTCTGTTTTGAAAACTTCCTTTACTCATAGGGCTCCTCACGTTTGTGTTATTTCTCCCTTCCCTTTCTCAGCACCTGATCTCTCCCTGTGGATGGTGTCTTGGGGTTGCTTTATTGTTCCATATTCCCTGTCTGGTTGCCGTTGCCAGCCCAGCAGTGGGGGTTCTGAGTAGCTGGTGGAGACTGAATGCTTACTCTAATACTAACATTTTGCTAGTGAAACCGTTTGATAATCCAGGGTTTTACTAGTGACCTAAAGTTAAATTTAAAAGCTGCTTTATGGTCTGCAGTAAACAACATGGGTTTTAGAAAGATTAGTTTTGACATCACCTAGCATAATGGAGAAAATACACTTGCAGCAGGAATTGTTAAGAATTGCTTTTTATTAAATGGGAACTGGCAGAGGGGCAAACTATCCTGAGACTGGCAGAACAAGGAGGTATAAACATTTCCTTAAAGGCCCGTCTCATTATAAGTCTAGAATGTTAGAACCCCTTCAGTAATAAAGATATCAGAGCTCCAGAGGAAACCCCAGACAGCTTCAAGTTGATGCTTGCACCTTAAATAAAAAGAAATTATGGGTAGCTTGCAAAATACCAAATGTTGATGTAAAGCCACTGCAACTATTATTGTGATTTAAAGTATTGTTTCTTCACCTGAACAGCCGGTGGTACAAATCCAAGTCAGTGAATCTGCATCTGGGCTGGTGGAAGTGGAGAGCAGAATTTGTCCTGTTGTGCCTGGTGGAGGCTGAGTAGGCAGAGTTCACTTCGGCCACTATAAACTGGAAGCTGTGTATCTCAGAATGTTGTCTAATTCATTGGATAACAAGAGCAGCCTGGAATTTGAACATTTTAAATTTTTTTAAATTTGTCTGTGCAAAGTGTCTGCAGAAAACACATAGCATGGATAGAATATAAACTAAAATTAATTTTCAAGTTAAATTTTCAAGTTAACTTTTATGGGACTTTCCCTTTGTCTTTCCTACTGCGTCAAGAAATTAATTATAGGAAGTATTATTTCAACATTTGGAGTTTAAAAAAGAAATCTATTGTCTGAAGTTTCAATGCATGTCAAGTATGCAATTAACGTAATCTATCAAGGGACAAAAAAGGAAGAATCCTGACAGTGGCCTGTCGCTCACTGAGTTGCTGTGGTGAGCAGACCTTAAAATCCCTGTCATGTGTATTTGGAGTAGGAGAGAAGGATCTCAAAAGCCGAAGGAGCGGTTGTTATCTCCATCTTATAAATGAGCTGGTGAGCCCCAGAGAAAGGAACTCTATAGCAGAGGGAAAATTTACCCATTAGGTTCTAATTCCTGCCCTGCTGTCACACACACGTGATGGTAAGTGAGGCTGTAGGCACTGGGCATGTGAATGATGTTAGCTTTGTTCATAATGTACTGGACAGCATATGGAACCACAATATCTTATTTTATTATACAAAAAGTCACAAAACATATTAATGCAAGGCTTCATGTTGTTATATCCGGCACATTCAACGTGTCAGTGCATTTTACCGTCTACTTTAGTTGAAAATGGAAAAGGTATTGCCTTGCAAACTGTGATAGTTTTGATAGGAACCTTCAAGAAAATTGTTTTGCTTGAACAGACTGGTGGTGGTTTATTTTCTTCACTGTTTTTATCACAAAGATAATTTTATTGCAAGAAATCTATCTTGTACACAGTGTGCTGGGCTTCTTTACCTGCTCTCTGAAGAAAATGCATGTAAAGGTATCAAGGGGACCTGGAGAGTATTTCAGAATACAGAAAAATAGGAAACTATTTCTGCACTAGATTGTGCAACCCCATGGCATCATTGGATGCAAGGCTGGAAATTTATCATTTTACTGGATGTTGTTGAATTTACTGTTAGCTGAGTAATAAACATATGGAAGGATCCTATAGTTTGTTGATCTGATTGTGTTAGTGTTGGAAGCTATCTGTAAACATTTGGCAAAAAAATCTTAATTTGAAACTTCCCAACTCTTCATATGTTAAAGGGATGGTGATTTTGTTCTAAGTCTCGCCACCTGCTGTTTTCTCCTGTGGCAAAGTACATTGGTATCTATGGGAACAAAAACTTAAGAACAGACACCCACATGTGTTGAAGTCGATTTATGGAAGGTCTTGAAGTGATACCACGAATTGTGAGATATGGAACTATCTAGCTTGGGGTTTGATGGCTTGCAGTGAGAGCTAAGTATTCTGATCTCATAAGTTATTTAGAATCTCCTTGGTGTTGTGTGGATGCCACATTCCCACATTCCCCACTTTGTCTTAACTGCAGTAAAATGTTGTTGTGCTGCATTTCCCGGTTGCTGCACTTCCCAGAAGTGGTAACACTCCTCCCTGGGTTGGGCAATAAAATCTCCTATTTTTATACAGAAATAGGGCTTGGAACGTGATCATGTGTGACAGCCCTCAGGGTGAATATATGGTCAAATCATAATGTAAACTCATAGTGTGTAGCACCGTCCCAAGGCAATGCCGTGGTAAGTGGCTCAAGTGTATGTAGCTCACGCTGTTGCTCTGGAAGTGCTTGGTTCTTTTCCTCATTGCCTTGCCAGGGTGGTGGCCAGAACTGAAGAGATCTGTGGTGGACTGGTATCCTGTATGGTTTGGGGATATTTCTCTGATGCATTTTCTGTGACTCTGTTTTAACTGCATAGTAAAACACTCCCAGAGAAATAAAACGTTTTATTTTATGAAATTGGTATAATACAGTAACAAAATACTGAAATACTGATTGTGAATCTATTATGGTCTTAAATGTGAGTAGGTAACATTTATTTTTATTTTCCTAAAAAGAGGAAAACCCAGGAAACAAGTTTGATCAATTTGAGTGGCTCATCAGTGATTTAGTTGATCAATCCTAACTGTTATCTTTTAACTTGCTCTGTCTCTTGAGAAAGTTGTGAAGAAAAGATGGTGTCAAATGGAAGATTTATCTCTAGGCAATGACTGAGCCTCTAGAGTGAAGGCTTCCCCTCCCTGTGTTCCCCAGAGTTGTCTCAGAGGCAGTTTCTGGGCCTCAGCACTTGCCCTGCATCTCCCTTAGGATGCAAGATTTGTTGATAACCTCTACTTGGCTACAGGAAATAAGAGCAACGGCGCAGAAATGCTGGTTACTTTCAGGATAAATGTAGAACATTCTATTAAATGCATTGCACTGTAGTTGTCGCTGGTAAGAGCGGGGGCTTGTTGGTCCTGTGAGTGCAAGAAACCTGATTTGTTTCAGCATAGACAGAAATGCAGTCTGAAAAGTCATTTTATAAACAGACTTTCTTGATAACAGTAGTCTGGGTGTAAGGGTAAGGTGACCTTTTCATTGCTCTTGTCTCTGTTTCTACTTTCTTCTCTTTCTGAAGTTCCAGGGCAACATGAAGTTTTGCACGGAGGAAGAAAGAGAAAAAAAGAAATTAATAATCAAGAAAAAAGATAATTTGACACATGAAATGTCTATTGCTTTCTGTGTAAAGAATTGTCCCTGATTGTCCTTAAGTGGTGGATCAGTAGCCGAGCAGACTGCATATGAAATTATCATCCCTTTCAAAGGCTTGGAGGGTGATGACTGCCAGTCCTCTGCCTGTTGTGCAGCTTATGGCTTTCTATATGTGTTAAAAAATCGTGATGTATGCACTATATTTGCGTCTTTTGCTGTTGCCACTGTCATGTATTTTGTGTCAGCTTGGGTTTGCACAGGGCACTACTGCAGCAAGAGTCCTGATAAGCATAGATTAAAAATGCAATGGATGCAATAGGAATAACCCAAATCTAACGTGGTGTAAATACATAATGCCCCTGGGGGTCCTGGAATAAGTGCTCCTCAAGTGCTCCTGAACTGGGTTGCTCAGGAGGTGATACACCTCAGGGGACACAGCTCGTGTTGAAAATGCAGTCAGCAAACAGGATAATGTCTTGCTGAAAATAGGCTTGAGCCAAACTCTGAAATCATCCCTGAGGTGGTAAGGACAATGGGATTCATGCCTAAATGACAATTGGGGGGGTTTTGTGTCAGATCTTGCAAAGATCTTGATCTGTCTAGAATGCTGACTGACACCTAAATGCAAAGATGATATAGAATGAAAACAGCAGGACAATCTGTCTGTAACAGCTGGAAACTATGAATGAGACTCAGCATTTCTAGTTTGGAGAGACTGAATGGGGTAGGAGAAAGATAATTGTAAGCATTACACATATTTAAGTAGGTCGAGATTGAAATGAGGTGTTCTAAGGCAATGAGCAATTTCAAACAGCACAACTGGATTGACTTCAGTTCCTGGGGTTGGGGTGGGGAGAGGATCAAGAGCAGCAGATCCTGCTCAATGTCCGTGGGGGGGCTGCCTGCAGGGCTCTAGAGCAGAGATGCCATATAGCGTGAGCAGGATGCTCATACCCTGCCCTCATGCAGCAGTTTGCCTTTTCTGAAATTTTTTTTTCCCATTCATTTATCAATCCTGTTATTTGGATTTCAAGTACTCAAAGGCATAAATTGTCTTATCCTGTGTATTTCAGTGACCTGGAGAACAGGCAGGAACTATTCACAGTAGAACCTTTAGGCAGCAACATCATATACAAATGCTGAAATTCTCCAGGATTTCAGCAGACCTCAAAGGTCTGCATCTACTTTCTTGTGTGTTATATTTTGGAACACAGCATAAAACAATGTGCATTATTTGCTAGCCATTTTCCAGTAATTCTGCATTAATATTTCCTTGCAAGTTACAAAGGAGGGAAATAGATGGATGGTCTGTGCTGAGAAATCGGACAGAAGTCCAAAAAGAACAGCTTTCCTATTTTTGTCAGTAACTGTAGACTTGCTTTCTCAGCCTATCAACTAAGAGAGGATACCTTAACAATATTATGATGCTGTATGGACACAGGGAAGGCATTAAAATAAAAACCAAATTCTTTTTCTCCTTAAATGAAGGATCACCCCATTGGTGTTTGTTGCCTACTGAATGAAATACAGCCCAGAGAAATAGAGTTATCTCTTGTACTTATTTCCTAACATCCACAAGTTTTTCCTTCAGTTCTTTTTTGAAGGAGCGAAGCAAAATACACCCATATATCCTATCTGAGAGCAGGGAAACAAAGAGTTAATAAACGATTATCCCAGGTGGCTGAACACTTGAGTTGCAGTGAAAGGCTGGTAACATTCATTGAGCTCCTGTGCTGGTTTCTACCTGTCAGCAGCTCCTGATATACTACTGTACAGAGAATAAAAAATGAGCTTGCTCAGACCAGAAGTACCAAGCATCCTTAGGAACCTTCTGATGTTGCATTAAAGACCAACGTGCAGTGTTATTTTTCTCATTTTTTAAAAGAGTCTTTTGAAATATCAGTGATGTACATATGGGCTTTGCTGCTTCCTCTGGTGTTTTTTTCACTTGATTCTCTCACTGGAATATGGATGATGCAAGCACCACTAAATGCCTCAGTCCAGATAAAGGTAAGGGGAAATGTTATTTTAACCACCTTTTTGATGGAAATTAGTTTCACTATAGAGAAAAGTATAGTTTACAGAGCTTTCTTGGACACTTGCTTTGTGTTATTCAAACTTAAATGCTTAAAGCAAATATTGAGCAATTTCTGAAGACATCCTTTACTGTACCATACCTTTGCTTCCTATTACTGCCAAACATTAAATAATATATGCGTCTCAAATGGCTGCTTCTTCCTGCATGAAGAGTGCAAAGGAGGAGTGCACCAGGTATATATTCATGTCCCTTTTCTGCTTTCTTAAGTCGCTGGCTGTCACTGTAAAGAAAGGCTTTCTATTTTTAACCATAGACCTTCTGCTACCCACATTAGAAAAGAGAAAAGAGACTCCAGTACTATTGTGAGTCAGCTGTATTGTTTTAAATTTTTTTAAATGTGATTTACTTCTAATTAGATATAGTTTCTTTATACTTGTCAAACAAGAAGGTTGCACAGAATCAGTTTGGGGTGAATTTGTCCCTGGTGGAGTTATATCAGGGATGAATTCTGTCCTGTGAACTGCCTCAAGCTGTTAAAACTGTGCTGCAGTTTTCTGCAATTTGAGCTTGGAGGTCATACCCGTACTTGGAGGTACTGATGGCTCCTTCAGAAATCATACTAATTCAAAACCAATACTCAAAAGCCCAGTTTTTATTTTTTCAAAGCTTTATATTCTCATTGATTTATTTGGTAAAAGCCAAGAGAGACAAGCCATTAGCTACGATACATTTTAATTGAATCAAATGCTTAGTTGCTTGTCTCTATACATTTGGTATTTTATGCTTGTCAGGCATGTGGTTTTACCATAGTTACGCAACAAGTAAAGATGTATGACTTTGGTGTGTTCAGAAAAGCTGTTCTGTGGGCACTGGGTACTGTTCTAACACCTTCGTGTCTCTGGGAAAGCAGAGCAGTAGCCCTGACTCTCTGTATTTTCAACTCATAGAATACTTAGTCATGTTTGTGCCATATCTTTTGAAGGATGCACTTATTAAAGTTTGCTTTTCTTTTGTAACATTGGCTGAAAAATCATACCTAGAAAACTTTACCGAAGTGGAAAAATGCTTGGATCGAACTGCTCCGGTGTTGGGACCAAACCTGGTGTGCCTTTACTCTGGCTGTGAGTCCTCTGTGTCTTTAGTATTAGCACACCAAAAATAAGCTGAACCAATATTATTCATTCAGAAAGGGAGAAAAAGTAACGCAGACAGGTGTGCCTGTTGTGTTGTCACTGATCACTGCAGCAAGTACAGGTCCAGTAACTGAAGAAGGATGTTAGTGTGAAAATTAAAGCAAATTGATTTGGAAGAGGCTCATTATAGAGCAGAGCTATCATCTTAAAGAAGAGAAAGTCCATAGAACATCACGTAGAAAAATCTCCTATTGCATTTTATGACCATTTCAGTAATGATATTCTTTATTAATAAACATAAAATCAAATCCAAGAATACTTCTAGCCTGTGGCAGATTCAATGATTGTGAGAACTACGCAAATAATTCAGGTAAATAATGAGAGTCTCAGTCTGCATCAGAAGGAGAACATTAACCAATATTTTCCTTTGAGATTTGTTAAGAATGCAGCAGAGATGGTGAAATGCATTTAGGCATTGTCAATATTTTTTAAATGGCAAAAAACTTAAAGCATATTTTAAAACTTGGCATAAGAGTTTATTTACCTATGCCATATTGCTGGCATAGAGTCTAGAGATTTGGAAGCCTCTAAGCTTTAAATTAACAAGATGCTAAATAGAGGGATTAGTGAGAAACTCTTTCCTATGTGCAAGAAGTTTTCCAAGGAAAGAAGGTGATTTTCTTAAACCTTTTATAAAGAGCAAATCCACATGTTTTGGAACTGATTGAATTGATTGAAATAGTACAGTTTAATTGAAACCTTTTCATGTTACATGTTTTTATTGATTGCATTTTATAACAGAAGTGTTTCAGGACTGAAAACCAAAATATTTTGGTTTTGAAAATGTCATGATGGGACAGCATGATTGTTCCTCATGTAGTTATGCTGTGGCTGAGATTGAAGGATGTTCACCAGCTCAGTGTTTCCGCCAGAAGGTGTCGATCTAAGCTAGCTGGTGGAAGCACCTCAAAACCAAATGAGGTAACATAAAAGAGCAGAGGTTCCATAAGCTGAAGGTACAGGCAAGGTACTTGGATGAAGCTTCTTTCTAAATAGTGGTCATCTTGCTTTCATACGTAGCATTGAAAGGAATTGTGATTCTCCTCTTGCTTAGCTATAAAACAGTGGTGAACAGTGGCTATAAAACAGAGGCCAGTAATTCCATAGTGTACGAATGCCTTTGGAAGTTTTCCTATGGTGTCCTATGAAAGCATTCATAATGCATTCGTATTACCAAGCTAGTTCTCAAGACTTCAGTACTCTAGTGACTTGCCAATCTGGTATTTTTTAAGAGGTTCTGTCTGCCTAGAAGCTGAGTCAGAGATGATAATCTGAAAAATTGTTTACTCCCAGTAATTCTGCAATGTTCAGCTATCACTAAAGAAACGATTCATCCTGAATGGGCCACATATTGTGTAAAACATCTTGTCTGGGAAGGTCCTTTAAACGCGTAACTGTTGGCAACATCTTCCAGTGTAACACCTCGCAGAGCTCTGGAATGTAGGTCACCAAAGGAAAATCAATACACAGGTGTTCTCTATTTCTCCAGCATCATATTTACTGATTTTTGCCTTGTTAGTAAAGATGCACATGCTTTTTTTTGCTGTTTGGACCTCAATTACAGATGGTTTCCAGAGGCTTCATTTTCACTTTGATTTTAAAAAAAGGAGAGAAACACTGCAAAGGAAATTTCATGTTAATGCTAAGGGGACAGCTTAAAAACTGATACTTACTTGTGGATTCTTCTGGTTAATACCCTTCTATCCCTTGATAGACTCATTTGTATGGAGATTGTGAATTTAGTTCAGCTAAAAGGGAAAGCTTTCCTGGTTTAGGGGATGACAGAAGGAGGCATAATCAGTATCAGCATCCACATGTCTAAAGGCATTATGTGTCAGAGAGCAACTAAACTTTATGGTGTGATGTGGCCTGACACAGGATGAATGCGGACCAGCCCAGTACTGAACAAAGTCCAGTTAAATGTGGATCTCTGTCAGATATTTTCTGGAGAGCCCATTTTCTCAGTTCAGCCGGGAAGCTGACTCCTTCCTCAGCCTTCAACTGCCCATTATTTTCTGGTTCTGAGCCCTGGAGGGAAATGAATCTGTCAAACTGCTTTGTTTCAAACTGAGGTGGATATTGGAGACCAGAGCAAAAGACAGAAACCTTTTCTGTAGGAGCCCAGAACCAATCACTTTACTTCCTGTGTGTTTACCCAAGCTATACTGAATCCAAGATTAAAAAAGCCCGGCAATAAGTTATATTGACTTGCAGTCACTGTGCTGTGGATTTCAGCTACACAGCCTGCACTCCCCGGGCAACTCTGCTGCCTACTGTTTGTAATCTTTCCCCCTGGGCGACCACAGCAGGTAGTTCCTGCTTGAAAAAGACTGCAAATGTGGTCAGCTTTTAAGCTTACCAAAAGACCTGCAGTTGGTTCCTAAGATTTACGGATGCTGGTTCTGTAGAGTGATGTATTTCTGAAAGAAAAATAAGAAGGTAATGAATGACTGTGCTTTCTTAATAATTCTGTCACAAATTTTAAAACCTCCAACTTCTTTGGACAGGAACTCGAGGCAGTGATGTCCTATTAAAGTGTATTTGCCTTATTTTAGCTTAGGGAAGATTCGGCTCCATTTTTACTTACCCCTTGCACAGTCTATGTCAAGCACTACCGTTATAGGCACTATTGGAAATTTCAGTGCCCTCCATCATTTTAAAAGCATGCTTTTATCTTCATTGCTCAGTGCTTCCTTCTCTCTTTTGTTCAGAATATACACTGAGTGCGTTTTGTAAACTGTGGCGTAGACTCAGATTACAAAATTATTGCTTTACCTATTCATTTCAGTTTCATGAACAGTCGCCTGTTAAAACGTGAAGAAGGGATATGAACATGAGCTTCATGGTTTCTTACAAGGTAGAAGCAAGAAAAAATGACTTATTTTCTTAAACAGCTAATAATTTAAAGTATATTGTCACCTCCCCATCCGTTCTCATGCTAGTCCAAAGAAAATGTCCAAGATCCCTATGGAAGTGTGTCCTTGTTAACAGAGTTCAAAGGCAAAATATGGTTCTGAGCCAAATCTCATTTTCTTCAAGTTCTTGTGATATTTGAAATTTAGAAATAATTATTGTCTGTTATGCCTGTCAGGAGAGACTAGAACTCTGTAATGTCCTTTGTGATATGGAAGGAACGTGCCTAATTATTGTAATTCATAGAAAAAAGTCATAAGGATGTGAAGTAGATATGTTTCTTTATTGAAATTCCTAGGCACAGGACGTCCTGGGTCCCAGATTGCTTAAATACAAGCCATCTGCTTTGCCTCATTGCAGGCAGATTTCTAATTTTTTATATGAATGATTCTGAGATTTTGTTTTCAGCAAGGGATGGACTAAAGTCGTGGCTCTAGAGGAAGCTTCTCCCTCTCACCTTCCAAGAGTAACCCTTGTAACTGAGCAAGCACCCGGCAGTTGTTTCTATGTGCATCTGCAGCCCCATGTGGCCACGTAACCTGCCTGTATTTCTAAGCATGATGACCTTCATTGTGGATTTAAGCTTGGTGGCTTAACCCCACTGGTTTCTCTCCATTTACAGTAACCCTCCTAAGGCTACCTCCTGTCTGACACAGAAACTGAGCAGAGCATTGAAGGAAGAGAGAGACTGGGTTATTCCTAGAAACAATGTAACTTAATTTTTTCCAATTTCATGAAACGGGTGTATATCTGAGAAATGAGGAGTCTGTCACATTTTTTTAAAATGTATATGGCACAAAAGGAAGGGCTATAAGAGTTCTGAATCTTTTACAGGTAGAATATGTTAAAATTCACCCCAAACATGAAGCAAAGTTTGTGACTTAAAATCAATTTGTGGTGATGTGTTTTAGTAACACATCTGAATGTCTTTCAAACTGCTTTGTTTTCCTGTACCAATTTTGCCTTGGATTCTAGAATTCTTAGAGGTGCTTTCATAGAAGGCATTCAATAATATTGATGGGTTTCTTCCCTCCCAACCAGCCTTAATCTCCCTTTTAGTGTTTGTGACCCATGTCACTGAACAGATGGTAAAGTGCTGAAAGAACTTTAAATGTAAAGAGTTTAAGATCTTACTTCAATTAAGTGTGTAGGCACGTTTTCTTATACAAGTCAGAGGTTGGAAACAAGGTGACCTTAGAGAAACATTTATAGTCTTAAAATCTTTTATGATGACATTTTTCTACAATCAATGAAGTTTCATAAACTGAAACAAAGTTTCAAAGCTTTGCAAGAAAAAAAAAGTTCAAATATCTTTTCAATCCTTTTTACTAAAGATATCTTGGAAATTGAATTTCCTTTGCCAAAATCAGCATCAGAATTCTCAGTAGAGTTTTTTTAGTAGACTATAGTTGTTGTATTTTAATCATCAAAGGCAAAAACTATAGAAATATCTCAAAGATGATGCATGTTCTAAGGGGAAAGAGTTAATATTTTTACAGTTTAATTGATAAAACATGACACAAAAATCTTAATATGTTTATTAAAGAGTCTTCCTTAATGCAAAACCTACCAAAGGCTCAAAGCACAAAGTCTTTTCTTACTTAATTAAAATAATTGCATCATTTTCTTCAGATGAGCTCAAGAGAACTAAACCTCACAGAAGGAGGCTTCCGTGACAACTAATTGTCATTACGTTAGTGCTGCTGTTGCTAATAGGTCCCAGTTCAACCAATATTCCTTCATGTGAATAAAGTAATTTAAGGGATTTTGGGATCAATTCATTTTAATAATGTGACAGTTTTGGAAAGCCCTGGCAATAGTGGTATTTGTGGTTGCTTAGTGAAAGCAGCTGCCACGGGGTTTCCCATTGGGAATTCCCATGCTGGAAGGATGCACCAGGACGGGTGATGTTACAGCCATTGCTCTTTCTCCTGGTGGAATTAGTGGCCTTGTAATTCAAGAGAGATGTATTTCAGCCAAACTGAATAACTTGAGTATATTCTGAGCCAGTGCAAAAACACGAAGCTTTGGAACATGGTGGGTGAGAAACAGAAGCCAGTGGTAACCTGGCTTCCACTGGCCATAGGCAAGACATGTGGCTTTAATCTAGTGTGTGGATTACTGTGCTTACCATGGCTGGCCAGATGGTCTGCCGTCTGCAATAGAGACTAGAGCTCTGTCTGGGTCCGTGCCAAAGGTCAGTAGAGTGGGGTAACTTCAAATTATGGAACAGGCAGCTTATAAATACTTGGGTGATGTTGTGGCCCTGCCAGTGCTCTTGCCTTTCTGCGCCTGTGAATGGACCATCAAATGAGTCAGGAAATTTGGTTATAACCGTCTGTGTGTCTGAATTTTTCCCTGCCTTGGAACTTGCCAGTGAATTCCTTAGAGAAGAAATGCAGAAGATTTTAGTTAGCAGACAAAACCAGAAAATATATCTGATGTCTACGCTCCAGCAGCAGGTACTCCCTCTTCTTGGGCAGAAGCCATACCAGGAACAGGCAGGTCTTGGATACAGCCCCATAGCAATAAAAGACCATAGAGTACCATGGGAAACCCAAAAGCTAATGGAGCCTGAGTTGACTGGTCTCCTGTCTAGTTCACACTGTTTCAGACCTCTAAGAAGCAGCATTTCTGGGGGAAAGGGAAGAAACTAAATCTCACCTTTAGAAGTAGTGGAGGAGCATCATGACTTTGGTTCATCAAGACGAGCTTTCTGTACCCCTACTATTCATGCTCATGTAATTGGGCTTTGAACTGGAATTTAGATATCTTTCTAAACTGTATTTAGTGATGTGCATTTCAACAAGTTTACTTTGATTTTGCTATTTCCCTTAGAAATATCTCAGCTTTAGGTACTTCAGAAGACAGTAACAAGCCAGCTAACTGGTATGAAGAGCTTAGCCTGGGGTATCTAAGATGTAGCTGTAACTGTTATTTCTGCAGTTTTTCCAGGTCTTTTTAAGTGGTGTTTACAGCTGACAATGCTGTGGGGAGAACAAAAGTAAGTGAGAGGGAGTGTACAGCTACATGGCAGCATGCCAGATGACATTAAGAACTTTTGTTTCCTCCTTAATTTCACTTGTGTTGTGGGTTGGCACTTGTTTTCTTTTTATTCTACAGGCATTAGGAGTAAGATTTCCCTGGATGGGAAGTGGGAAATAGTAATACCTGTATTAAAGTTAATACCTGTGTCACCTGTATCCAAATCTCTTTGTGGCTTGAAAAGCCTTTGTTACAATGGAGAATGATAAGTTTCTAAAGTGCCATGGAAAGAAGTTTTTAATCTGCATGTTGTGTCAGGTGAGCAAGATTTTTCTGAGGATGTCAAGTGAGGCGAGAATAGAAACCCATTTCAATAGGCTTATAACCTAAGTACTAAGCTCAGTACGCTGAAGGGTTAGGAGAGGGATTATGTCACATTTAACCCTTTGTTATTTCCTGTTGCTTTCCCACATTTACCTAATATCCAGCATAATCGGTAAATAGAGGGGCTTTTTGAAAGATTTTATTTTTCTCTGTTTATGTGATCATTTTGTTAGGAGGCCTAAAGGATGGGTTGATCGTAACAACTAAAAGGATTTAAATTAACCTGCTCTGGGTGGCATTTAGATTACAAATCTAACTTTAACTTGAGCATTGAAATAGTTCTTCTTTTCTGGTGCTGTAAATGACTGGCATTTCTCTGTACTGGAATAAAACCAAATCCACATTCAAAGTCTTGCTTGTGCAGAATTCTAATTCTGAACCCTGAAGCTAGCATCTTGGGCAGGGCTGCAACAGGAGTTACGTTTCGCTCGCTCTCTCCCTTCCCTTCATTCCCGGGTTGATAACACATGAATGGTTAATGCAGAATCTGTGATGTCCTTGCAGTATTAATTTTTGAATTTTAGGAGTACCTTTTTCTGCCTAGCACACAGAGTGCCAGATACTAAGATTTTGCTGTAGGTACAGCCTGGAAGACTGCAAGGAATCCTTTCTGAATAGTGCTGCAAGAGAAATAAAGGAGCTACACAACTGCAATACTTTTTTGCAAAATCTTATCTTAACTCTTTCTCCTTATTACAGTTAGAGAGCCTTAAAGTTTAGTTGTACCTCCCCCTTTGTGAGGTACAACAATGTCATTCTCCCCATTTAAGATGTTATTTCTATAGTATGGAAATTACCCACAGAGATGATTATTGATTTATTGAAGAAATTCAGAGAAGCATGTGGTAGAGCAGGTAATTAAGCTCACATTTCTCAGGTCTCATTCTGGCCCATGCTAGATTATTCTTCATCTCAAAAAAGGATTAGGATCTTTAGAACTATACTTGATGGATTCTTGCCTTCAGTGTAACAGTTTTCTGTTGTATGGACATGTGCTTCTTAGCATTTTCCAGGAGTTGCTCCTCCTCTGATGACAATTAGTTTGCAGTCGTCTCACTAAATTACTCTTGAAAGATGCCTTAGGAGAATGGAAGGCTATTGCCAAAGTGGTTGAATAAACAGCAGAACATGAGGAGTGTACACAGCATTATTGCTCCTGTAGAGACCCTTAGCACAGACCCCGTTTGTTTTCTCCTTGGAATGAAGCTGTGGTTAAACTCTTGAGTCCGCCCTAACACAAGAGCTCTGGGCATAGCTGTGAAATAAACAACTTCTAATTGAGAGTGAATCATCTCTAGAATTAACTAAAATTCTAAAGCTTTTTCAAACTGTGAAAGGAGGAATAGGAAGCAGTTAATGAATGTGCTTTTAATCAGGCAATTTGTGTTTAGCTCATCAAGCTAGAAGCATATTGGGCTCCTTGTACAAATCACAGATGGCAAGAGCAATTGTACCTTGTGCTTAAAACTTAATGTAGATTAAGAGGTTGTGATAACATAAATGACAGATTTCTGTATTTGGAGTTTAATGGATGCATTTCAAATTGAATGAGGTAGTGACTTAGTGCTTTTAAAAAGTTAATCCTTACCTGCTTGTATCTCTGTCAGTTCTTAAGCACCTTCACTGTTCCTGGTTTCTGTGTACAGCATTTGCTCTGTACCGTGTAGCTGTCTGGCTTGTGTCCTAAGGAAGCACCTTCTATGGGGTTGTGTCCATTTGCAAAGACACTCCCCAATGGGTTGTGAGATGGAAAGGTGCTGCTAATGCTAGCAAAAAAGAAAAGAAGAATAAGAAAGCGCTTTTTTTAAACCTTTTTTTTTTTTTTTCCTGCAGCTGAAACGTGTCACCTAAATCCCTTGACTGGATAGGGCAGAACCATGGCTTTAGGATTAGTGCGTATGATGGATTTAGGATTTGAAGCAAACATGTGTTGCACTGTTTCCATCACATTTAGTTTTTACTGCCTAGAGAGAAATGTTCTTTCTTTTAGCTGGCATGTCCATTCATATACTGAGGAGAACCTTCTGAGAAAAGTTGAAGACTGGTGCAATGGTATTTTGAAGAGCTGTATGAGAAGAAAATGTGATTGTGCCTTTTTTTTTCAGACCTGGAAAGAGACTGAAGAGCTTAAGCACCTGGACAGATTCACAGTGAAAGGCAAGGGTGGCTCAGGAGAGCAGAGGATTGTAGTATAAACTTTGCACTTATTTACTGCAATGGATATTGTTGGTTGGTTCTGAAGAGCAAGTAGAGCCCTTGGCAAGAGTGGGACTTGCAAATCTGTTAGTAATCAAATATATAGGAATAGGGAATTGCTGTCAGAAGGAGGAAGCAGCATGGAGAAGCCGACAGCTGTGAATCGGTATCGTGTCTTGGTGGATGCTTGGCAGCTGGTAAAGTAGCAAAGGGAAAAGAATATCATCAGGAGGCCTTTCTGCCCAGAAATGGATTCATCTACCTGCCAGCTTGCCTCATGGCCCTGTCCATCTTGTCTCTTCTTTAAAATGTTGAACTGAAACCCATCTAATCCTCAAAAATAGACACATAGGTACGTCACATAGAATAAAAAGGATTTTGTTGGGATTTTAATATTTTAAATCTGGACAGGGGAGAAGGCCTAAATTTACTGTGAAACTGACCTGTTAGAACTGGATCTTGGAAATCAACGATTATCTTGCTTTTTCCTGATAATATTTTTATGCTACTACATTCAAAATGTGTACTACAGAATTTTGATACCTGCTGAGGCCATCAAGTGCCTGTATTCAGTTCTGAACCTGCCATTTGTCTCAGATATGGATGCCTCAAAAAGTCCCTTGCTTCAAAATAAGTTCTCAGTAGCCCGTCTGGCTGAAGAGTTTTTCTGGGTTGGTGGCAGCATCGTAGCTTCTCCGAGATGGAAAATCGGCCACATTGGTAAGATGCAGGGTGAATACCTGCCACTTGTTGAACGAGACTATATCAACTTAAAAGCTTTTATGTTTAAATCTCATTTAGTGACAACTTTGTTTAGCAGAAGTTTCAGGGAGTGGAAAACGAGTAACTTGAGACACAGCCCTAGTCCTATGTTATTTTGTATGGTTGCTAGCACAATTATTTTGGTCTTCAAGAACCTCTCAGTTATAATTTCATTTCTGACTTCTTTAAATTCTTTTGGAAAAGCAAATGCAAAGTTGTGTATTTTGACATGTGCAGACCTTTAGAAATTTTGTATAGATAGAATCAATTTCCCTCTCCATAGCCGCAGTAGGACAGGTCTGCTATCTGCCACAACTTGTGCACCTCTTAACTCTTTGTTCATGCAATACTTTTAGTTTTCAGTCTTTGAAATGAGCATTTAGAAGTATCTCTGTTGTCTTCATAGTAAGTCACTGGACTCTTAGAAAGTTGTTTACTGAATACTGATATGCAATGGCAAAATTTTTAAGCTTCGCAAGTTGTCTGAGAAAAGTCTCTTTTTGCTTCATAGTGACCTTTCTTTTAAATAGGTTATAAAACCAGGAAACCTGGTTGGAAATGGCTAGAGAAATGAGATGTTTCCTGTTCTGGGAAATACATTTTAATAATGGTCTTCTTGAGCCACTCATGTCCAGCAAGGAAATCTGCAGTGGCCTTCACCAGAACCATCTGTTGCCTTGGAAGCACTTTTTTTTGTCCTAGTCATCTGTCAGCTTCACCAACCAAAGATACCTTTTTAACAAGAAAGTTGGAGTTATGGATAGATGAGAAATTAATGGGAATTTTTGCAGAGGTCCAGAAATGCCATCCTATTCTGTCCTGCGTTTCTGTGGATCCAGATGGCTGAGGGAGTCTCTGGTGAGAGGTGAAGAGCTGACAGACTGACCTCGGATTCAGCACCCTAATTTCCACAGGATTAAGAGCATCTCTTCACTCATTAACATCTCATTTATTAGGGGTTGTGCTCTTCAAGGGTGGATTCAGTCTTGCATTATCTCTTGTACACAGCAAACACCATCCCAACCATTGCTGGCAGAATTATGCAGAAATTTTCTTTTTCAAAGATACTTTAAGATTATTATTTTTTTTGCCAATGAAAAGAATAGTTGAGAGTCCTGAAATTTAGTGAGGCTTGAGTCAGTGAGAGCAAGTAACGGGGAGAAAGTTCTTGCACTAGTGACAAGCCGGTTGGTTTAAAAGGTGAGAGCGACGGGCTCACAAGGTTGTAGGAATGCAAAATGAGACAAATGAAGGTTAATGAAATGGCATGTTGTCTGTTCTTAATTGGATCCTGGCATAATGGTGCGAATCAGCCTGCTGTACCTGGACACTGTAGCAGAAAATACAGTAGGATAACTCTTGCTCGTGCCACTCGCTACATACCCAGGGCCGTATTGAACTTTGGACATGAATCTTTCGACAAAGCTGGTCCATGTATAAAAATACTCAGTGACTAAACCTTTCTATCTTCTTTAGATCCTCACATGCTAAAATACTCCCACTCCTTCACACATTTACATCAAACCCAGAAACTCCTAAAAGACAATTATGCTACTGAACCATAAATAATTAACAGACATTAGAATGTCTTTCTAATAATAAGCATGAAATTGGGCACTTTTTTTTTTACTTGTATCAGGACAAATTGCAGGGGTTTATGATTCCTTTAGTTTTATTATTTATTATTACTTTAAAACTGTTTATAGTAACTCTGTTACTGTGAACTGTGAAACCCACTTGGAGTCTTTTCACTGTCTCAGTTGCTTTGTAAGAGCACAAGACTGGAACTGAATGTTCTAGGTTTCTGTTTCCTGCTCTGCTATGATATTCCTTTTTGCCACAGTACAGAGTATTTTCATCTTCTCTTCATGTCTGTGTTTTGCCCAGATTCAAATTGAGACAACTTCTTAGATCAAAAGAGAGCCAAACCTCAAATGAATTCTGCAAAAAAGTGCAATCTATTATTTTACCAAGAGGAAAAGTTCAGTTCCAGAGAAGCAATGGGAGGAAAAACTGATAATCCATTTTAACTTTCTAGAATTACTATTTCCAGAGTTCCCTGTTTTCTTTGGCCTGGATGTCAAGTAAAAGTGTGATGTAAAGAGCAGACAGATGCAGTGCCTTTGGGATGGCTCTGAGTGCAATGAAAGTGGACATTCTTGCTTCTGGAGAGAAGTAAATGTTTGGGCTATAAAGTCTTTTTATGGTTTGCAGAAACCCTAGTGTTGATCTGTCATGTTGAAAATGTTGTATTTTTACTAAAGAAGTTTCAAAATAATGTTGCTGATAAGTTTAGCTTAGCTTTGCCTCAGACTCTATGACACGCTGCTTATTGGTGTGTTTTCAATGTGCTTTGTGTTTCATCAGTCATGGGACCTGGTAAGCAGTGACAAAATGTTTATAAATTAGGACTGAATGCTAAAATGTAATTATATGGATCCACTAGGCCTTTTAGGTCCCAATCTTCTAATTGCTTCAATAGGGAGGGGTGTTTTTCTGAGTTTGCTTATTAGGATTGTTTGCATGCTGGGAGCAGCTTATCTGGGGAAGTATTTGTAGAAATGAGCTTCTGAACTTAAGATGCTTATGAGAAAATTATGGGTCTTCCATAGTACTGGGTGATGGGCTACAAATACAACTTTGTTAGCATTCAGTGCTTTTTCTAACTTGGACATAAAGACCTATATTTAACTCATATTTCAGATTCACTTTAATGCAAATGTGGGGATTTACTCATCATATATATGTTATAGGGCAGGAAAAAAATACTGGTAATATTGTATTTACACTTAACCTTGTTGTATTTGAGTGCCATACACAAGTGTTGGTGAGTGTAATACCTGCTCAGTATTGTTCTTTCAGCTTCTTCCCAAGAAGAAAATTTTGGAATCCTTTTAAGTACAGTGAAATACTATTTATATTAGAGAAGGCAAATCAAAATAGTTCTATATGTTTACCTGACTGGTGTAAGATAAAATGACTCTGTTGTTGACCCTAACTGTAGATCTCTCTATAAGAATGTAGCCTTTAAATCTGGCTTCAGCTTTGCAGCCCCACACTGGATTCTAATCACCTTCTTCCTATTAATTTTTAAGACAGTGAAAATGATTTAACTCTTAAGTCATTTGTACATAAGAAATTTTTAATTATTTTTAGGGTTCCTAGTATACTTGTGATGACCACATTGGGTAATTATTTTTTTTTCTTAATTGGATTCAATTTAATTGGATAGACAGAATGCAAACTAAACTGTTTCATAAAAAGCCATGGTGCTTCTAACTGGTGATACTGCTGACAGGAATGATAGAATTTACAAAGAGAAATGTGAAAAAACCTTGTTATGCCACAAGGGTACTTACTGTATGTTTAAGAGGCAAAAACACGAGGCAGAATGACTATTACTTTCTTGACATGAATAGACCTGTGCTAGTTTTTGCTGGCCAAGGATCTGAACTTCTAGGTGAAATTTCGTTTTGTGTCCAACACAACTTTTACTTATTGTAGGAGCTCAAATTAAGCATTGGAGTTGGTGTTAAGAAGGGTATGTACCTTGCACCAATTCCAACATATGTATGTTTCATACCTATTAATATGGGAATGAAAACTCACATTTACAGGTAAGTCCACAATTGCCAAGAATCTTTCTGACTTCTTGATCATTCCTCTTCCTGTACTGTCTGATGTAAATCTTGTCCTTTGACTCCAACTGTTAATTTGTCAGCTTCTTGATAGGTTGTCTTCTGGTAAAGGGGATTTTAAAGGGAGCAAGGTCTGACTTACTCGTATCACTTCTCTCTTCAGTGGAAAGATGTATGAGTTCCATGCAAGCTGGTACCCAAATGATCAAACTCCGTGGCAGTTCCAAGGGGCTGGTCCGCTTCTATTACCTGGATGAGCACAAGTCATGTATTCGCTGGAGACCCTCCCGAAAGAATGAGAAAGCCAAAAGTGAGTGTCAACCACAGAATCTTTCTTCTGATTCCTTCGAGGGTCTTGGCAATTCTTATAAACAAACTAGTATGAGGGATTTTGTTCTTTCACAGGTGATCAGGAAAAGTGTTTTACTTGAATTTAAAGGGCAGTAAATGATTTTATTAGTTTATGAAGACTAAGCTGCTGTTGTTAGCTCTATAGGTTGCACTAGTGTAGTATGTTGTAAATGGGTTGCAGGCAAACCCTGTGTGAATCGGGGACCTTGCAATGTGGGGTTTGGGCCCTTTCTCTACAGAATTTCTCTACAGGAAAAATGCATTTTGTCTGGCCTAGGGTGTGCACACAGTCATTAATGAACTATGTGCTTTTGTCATTCTAGTTTCTATCGACTCCATTCAGGAGGTTTGTGAGGGGAAGCAATCAGAGATCTTTCAGCGCTATGCCGATGGCAGTTTTGATCCCAACTGCTGCTTCAGCATCTACTATGGAGACCATATGGAATCTCTTGACCTGGTGTCTTCCAGTGGAGAGGAAGCACGCACCTGGATCACGGGGCTAAAATACCTGATGGCAGGGATCAGCGATGAAGACAGCCTCTCAAAACGCCAACGGACCAGAGACCAATATCCTTATACTCTCTCAGAGTATTTCCCAGTGGTGGAGAGTGACATAGGGATTCCTTTAAGTATTTATTTTGCTAAAAGTAAGCACTAGGCTCAAAGCTCCAGAGCAGTTCCCATTGTATTCCCTGTGTCCAGAGACAGAGAGACGAGTCATTAAGAGGATTTTTCTGGGCAAGATTTGGAGATGAATGACTGGAGTGAACTTAAGAATGCACAGGTATATGATTTAATCTCGTACTCCCTGTGTAAAGCTGTCCATTTAATTTGATTTTACAAGACAGTGTGAAAGAACATTGTAGTTTGCTCAGAAATTAGTTCTTCTGTGCTGTAGTTTGAGTATATAGTGTGTGTTGCACATTGAGCATAGCAAGTCCAGAAACTGTTACTGAAGTAAAATAAGTAGAGTTATATATTACCTTGAACTTTAATTTATTCCCAGCCTCATATACAGTCTTTCCTAACATTAAAAAAAATAATCATATATACATAATGTTCAGTAACATCCCTTGATAATCCATGCTGTTCCTTAACTCCTGTTCAATGTGGTTGAAGCAGACATTTGATGAAGCAGATAAAAATGGTGATGGTAGTCTGAGTATTAATGAGGTGCTCCAGCTAATGCACAAACTGAACGTGAACCTGCCCCGACAGAAGGTCAAGCAAATGTTTAAGGTAAGAAATGAAAATGTATTTTTTTCTAAAAGAAGGATTGAGCTGATGGACATTTAGCATGAAAACAAATAGGAGAGATTGTAAATGCTTCAGCAGCTGTTTTGTTTCCACTCTGCTGAGAGATACTACACAGTCCATTTGGTAAATTGAAGAGAGCTGCAGAAACACATCATAAATAAATTATTATTCATAGAAAAAGGCATTACACCAGGTACCTTCTGGTGTTACATAACAGAAAGACATACAATACAAAGATTGATTTCTTTTTTTTGCTGTGTTTATCTGAATTTCTGTCACATTTCCTTCTCTGATTACATTCTTTGTAAAAAATATTATTCAGTGAAGTATCCAATATCCTCCAATAACTGATACTAATAAAATATCCAGTATGCAAGCTTCTGTATCTGTCATGTTGTTGCACTACAAAGAGCCATTTGTTTGAGGTTGCATTCCACTGACCTAGACCAAATTTATTGGGCAACTGAATTATGGAGATATATATGCTCTTATAATCAAAAGATCTGTTGTGTGAAGGATCTAAGCAGAAGATGGATTAATAGTTTTCAGCATAGTGAACTACTGTAACTTTTGCACAAAAAAAAAATTGTGCTTATTGTCTGCTGTGTTCTGATTTTACTGTTTGTGATCAATGACAATTACTGCACATATTGGGTGCTTTAGAAATGCTATTAACAAAAAAGAACAGGCTTGCTTTTTCCTCATGCAATGTGTAATTGAAACTGAGCTGGTCTTAACGGAAAATATAATTGGTATTTGATAGCTTAGAATCAGAATATTAAGCAGCCTTGAAATGAAAAGTCAAATCTCTTGGTTAATGAATAGCTGCATGAAGTATTATAAATATAGAAGGGTAGATTATATGTAGTTTTTGGAGAAAGTTACCTTGAATATTAATTTTTCTAGTTAAAAAAATAGTGAGTTCTTTAAAAAAATTTTGCTGTAGTTACAATGGGAAAAGCCATTTTTATTAGTTGCAGTGTATACTGTCTTACTCGCTGCCATAGATGGAAGAAATCCTTCAAGCAGGGTTCCCTGTGGAACAATAAAGACCTTAAAAGTTGTTTCTTGGCTCACACACTAATGCATACATTTCAGAGGTTCAAAGGGGAAAGCTGTGTAAAGCATCAGCCTGATGAATCAGTCTGTTCTAGCAGGCCTTACAGACAGTAGCCATGGCAGGCAGCAGGCACCTGCATTTAATTTCACTGTTGCTTTATTCTCCTGCAGGAGTTTATTTATTCAAAGTTTTTTCAGGCTCTTGCTGGGCATCGGGTATCTCATTGCCTTATTGCTGTGTGATGCAGGAGGCTGATACGGATGACAACCAGGGCACCCTGGGCTTTGATGAGTTCTGCACCTTCTATAAGATGATGTCAACACGACGTGATTTGTACCTGCTAATGCTCACCTACAGCAACCACAAGGACTACCTGGATGCAGATGACCTGAGACGCTTTCTGGAGACTGAACAGAAGGTAGGCCCAAGCTGGGAAAACACTACCAGTCTGTTTGCCTTTGGGAATCCATCGCCTTTTTAAAGAGGTGAGAACTTTGTTGTGATATGTGTGAAAACTGGACAGTTTAGATCTATCTCTACCAGGAGGACATTTATCCATTGGAACAAGTTGCCTGAGAAACTGTGCTGTCTTCATTCTTGGAGGTTTTGAAGATCAGACTAGGTAACGCCTGAAGCTAACTGATGTGACCCTGCAGTTGGCCCTGCTTTGAGGAGGATTTGGGGCTGGATGACTTCCTGGGGTCCCTGAATGATCCTGTGGTTTTCCATCAAGAGACTTATGGAAGATTCTGAAGTGAGGGAAAAAAAGTGGACACCAAGATGCAGTCAATGCAGGAGCAAATGCAATGGCTCCTCTTTGTCTTTTTCCTCTCATGATCTCTTTTGAAGCTGCATGCCTGGAAGTCGTAAATCTCCATCAGTTCCAAATGTCGTCTGAGAAATGAATGAATAAAAAATCCACCTTTCTGGCACTTATCTTTTTAGATAAGTGGGGTATGTTTCCATTTCATTGGTCAATTGATCCTCCAGATGGTGAGAGGAAAATGAACACTCACCCCAGGACACAAATCAGCTCAACTAATTATTGACATGGACAACTCATGCCTGTGGGGCTTCTCTCCCTTGCCTTGTGCTACCCTTTCTCATACAGTATGTCCAGGAAAAACAAGTGTTCATCTGCGAGTTTGAAGCTGTACCAGAAAAATGTTCTGGTGTTCCAGAGCTTTATCTTTTGAACCCACCAAACCTGTAATGTGTGGGCAAATAAAGGCTTGGGTTTTTTTTTTCTTTCTCTTCGTTTATTTATTTAGTTTTAAATCAGTGCCAGAAAAGGCATTGATCTGGTAGTAGATATGCTGCTGCTTTCATTTCCCCCTAAGCAAAGATTCCATGTTGCCAAAACAGTCATCAATTTAGTCACTTTATTGGCTGTCCCCTCTGCTGACAAGGTCTACTGGACCACGCAGGACAGGAATATTAAATAAGAGCAGGGATAATAATTAGAGGATTAATATTCCTGCTATTTACTGTTGATTTAATAACAGTATTAATATTGAATTATGAAAACATTGCAAGGTAAAAAAAGCTACAGCTTATCATAAATGGTCTTCTTAATAAATGACAACATTTACAAACACATATTTCCCTTTGCAGTCTTTTTTGGTTGAGAATGCAAAGCAACCTTGAATTTAACAGATTTCCTCAAGGAGCTTTTGAGAGCATTATGTCCTGATTCTCTGTTACTCTGCTAGTAACTGATTTTTCTGTTCTCTGCATAACGATGAGCCATTTTCTTGTTTTATTTTAAAGTACAAACCCTTTGATAATGCAAACTAATCCTTTAATCCTACAAGAGAAGAAATCCCATTGGTTTGTGACAAAGCTTGTTCTGTTTGGATGCTCTTTGTGCCTAATAACACTCTAACCAGATTTGACCTACAAAGCACAACTCTGACTTTATTGGCTGCCATCAGGCAGCTGCCAATAGGGCAGAAACTTTTCACAAAGCAGCCTAGTTCTTATCTGACCTGACACTGATTGACAGGAGTGAGAATCTCACTGGGGAACTGGAAATCCTCAGTACTGCTATGGATGATCTGGCCAGTTGTTAAATTGTATGCAGAGAAAAGAGCTAAGAGAAGCTGTGATTCCCAGTTAATACATCAATTTTTGCTACTTTCACAGATGACAAATGTGACTAAAGAGCACTGCCTGGAAATCATCAGCAAGTTTGAGCCGTGCCTGGAGAATAAGAAGGAAGGAGCTCTGGGCATTGATGGTGAGCTGGCTGCTGTAGCTTCTGTGGGAAAGAGGCAATTGTTTAAATGCTTATGAGAATATTGCACTCATTTGCATAACATATAGTCATAGAATTTTGTCATGTTGAATAGAGTATGCTTTCAGAAGGTGGGCTTTTTTAAAATAGCTATTATTTGCTGAGGAACCTGAAGGGAAATTGGAAATAGGGAAATCTCTCTTGAAGTTTTTTGAAGGTACATATCAGCAGTCATTGAAGGGAAGCTGGAGCAGGATGTGTCTTTATTTGTGCTTTTGGAAAATACAGTAGAATTTAGTTACGTCAGTCCTGCAGGTATTTTTGGAAATCCTTTAAGTTTTAATAAGAGCAGTGATCTGGTCCTGAATAAACACTTGAAGTAGGGTGATAGCTTAAATTTGTCTAGAAGTATATGCTTTCGTGACTTCTGGGGCTGCAGCCTTTGCTCTGAATATAACAATGTGGTACCATCATGATGGTAGCTGTTATTTTGAAGACTGATTCTAAATCCTTTCCCCTAAACAGTAAATCTTCTGCCAGATTTTACTGTCTCCAAGAACAGCATATATTCCTCAGAAATTAGATTCTGTGCAAAAATTCTAGGACCTTTGGAAAATCAATTTGGTCCATTTCTGTGGGAGCATTGTCATAGTGAAAAGGGGCAAAATTAAGTTCAATTTGATTTACTGCACAAAGTGGGTAGTTTCTGGGGCATTGTGTAAGGTGGTTGGTCTTTTTTTCAATAAATGGATGGATTCAGGTCTGGTCTACTTCCAGACTAAATTTTCAATATGTTTTAAGGCTTCTACCAATGTGAAATGAGAGTAGCAGTTGACATATTAATGTGTTCATTTTCTGGTGCTTTGCAGTCAATGACAGTCACACAAATAATGAATAATCAGGTTCATTATCTTGTCTTCCTCATAGCTAGAAAAGCAAACTAGGCTTTTCAAACAATTATAATTTTTATACCAGAAAGAGAAACTGTGAAATACCCTAGCCTGATCTATAAATCGCTTTACCTAAGAATGCATGAGAAACTAGTTGAGAGTTTGTGGGTTAGGATTAGAGAGCAGCCCAACGTGAAACAAAGGACCAGCATGTCACAGTCAGAGAGAGTGTGTTAAGACCTTTAGAAGTGTGGCAGGAATTTTATACGGGCACTGTTTTATTTATGGAATGATGAGTGAAATGTCAGGAGAACTAGAAGTCTTAAAGCAGAGACCTTTTGAATAAAGACATCATCATTGCCAGCAGGTGTTAAAGCCAGGATATCAATGGAAATCTCAGTCTTTCATTGGTGGTGAATGAAAAGAATTTTGGGGAGACTTGAAATGGAAGTAACAGTTTTTAATGTTAATCTGTCTTGTGAAAGTGTCTGTGTATCTGTGATCAAAATGCTAGAATATGACCGCAGATCTCTGGAGGCTTTTATATGCCATGCGATTTAATGTCCCAGTGGAGTCTTTTGACAAAAATTGTAAGTCTAGAATATCAGACAATTTTTCAGGAAAGGCACAGAGCAAGGAAATGTACAAAGCAGGTAGCAATTACTTGAAAGCAATAATCGCAATTGTGACAGGATATAGTAGTGTTACTTGTTTATTTCATGAGTGTGTTGGTGAATGTAGGGATGCATTTTTAGACTGGTTTTAGGAAGGCTACAGCAACAAACTATATTATTTATGATGGTGTTTGTTTACAGGTTTCACCAATTACATGCGGAGTCCATCAGGGGACATATTCAACCCAGAACACCACCAAGTGAATCAGGACATGAGTTATCCTTTGAGTCACTATTTCATTACCTCTTCACATAATACCTACCTCATGGGAGATCAGCTGATGTCCCAGTCCAGGGTGGACATGTACGCATGGGTGCTACAATCTGGCTGTCGTTGTGTAGAAGGTAAAGATCAAAAAGGAATCATCAGTAACGTCCGTAGTTTTGTTTCTCCTCTGTAAAGGAAGACTCATTACTCCTACAGAAGATGCAGTAACTGGGTAGAGGAAAAAGCCTAGTAAAACAGTGTTTTCCTTTCATAAAGAACAACAAAACAATCTTATCTTACAAAGGATTAATTTCTTGAGCGTGGAAATAAAGCAGACATTTGAAGAGCGGTGTTGTTGGTACTGAGGAAAAAATTGTAAAAATATTTTTGTAGAGAGAATAGTAACATTCAGTGGAATTGCAGGGTCTCATAGTTTTCCACAGGTGGTGGCCCCAGATGTTACTCGTCTGATGGGTGTCATTGTTTCTATTCTACAGTTGACTGCTGGGATGGGCCGGACGGTGAACCAATTGTCCACCATGGATACACTTTGACTTCCAAAATTCTCTTCAAAGATGTGATTGAAACTATCAACAAATATGCCTTTATCAAGAATGAGTATGTATACAGTCTGCCAACTTTTGAGTCTCAGAGCTATAAACTGGAGTGTTCCTGGGCACCTTTGTAAAGGCAGTCAGTGACAATCTAACCTGCTCCTGTGTGTGCCAGACAGAACTCAGAGTTGTTTTCTGTGGGGAGAAAGCTTCAGAAAGAAACAGCAAGGCAAAACTGGCTGAGTAGGGGCATTCTGTACGGAGTTGTGGGGCTGTCTTTATCCTGTTCGTAGAAGACAAGAGGATCAACATGTTTTGACAGTGAATGTTTTTAGTGAGTAGCTGACAGTTTAACCACATATCTCTCGATGTGTCCTCAGAGATGTCAGGGATACACTTGGTTGGTTGCTTCGGGGGTTGGAAGCAAGTCAGGCAACAAAGGAATACAAAGAGAGAGTAAAAATTGTGGAGAAAGCAGACTGTTCAGGAGAAATAGGTTCTTTTCCTTGCCTGTACATTGCTCAGGAAACCAGAGAATTATACAATGTGAAGTTTCATATACCTTGGCAGAACTGTCCTCCTCCTGAGAGTCAAAATGTGTGTGTCAGCCTATCGATTATTTTAAGATAAATTATCTCCATAAAAATTTTCCAGTAGCTTCTGCAAAGCAGTCCATCTGCCTTCATTAATAGAGCTAAAATTGCACTGAAATTTCAGCCCAGGTTAACTTATTGTGAGCCTGATGTTTTTGGAATTTGCCTGAAGACATGGTAAATAAATCCAAGGAAAGCTGGCCAGCAGAATATATAGTGATGCTGCTGAAATTGTTGCAATTCTTAAAAGTGTTACAGAAAGGTTATCTGGGACCACGTTACAACTTATTATTTGTGGTGGGGCTTTCCTTAATAAGTATTGAGTCAGTCCAGTCAGAGTTTGGTACTGAACAAAACCCACAGGGGTTTTCTGGAGGCGTAGCTGTTGGGAGGCTGCTGGGAATTTAACTGTGCTCATCAGTTGGGAAAGTTTTGTCTTGCAGGCATTGTCTGGTGAAAGCCTCATATTTCCCGATGAGGAGCTAATGAGGGCCGGATGTCAGGATAGGCATCTTTTTATTCATAATTAGCTCTTAATTAATGAATCCCTCAGTGAGCCCTACAGAATTCATGTATACTTGCTTTTGTCCTCATCGTAAAAGTGTTCATCTCTGAACAGAAATCCATCTTCAGTGTGCTTTTATATGGCACCAACCACACTGGAATTGATGTTTCACAAATCTTATCCTGGTGCCTTTCAAACAACCAGGTGTTGTTATTTCTTGGTCTCAGCCTGGAGAATCAACAATAAAACTAAAGCTAGAAATAATACTTACTGTCTTTGTAGAAGGCTTTGTATGACACTGCTCTGTTCATAGGTAGAAAAGTTTTCATGGAAGAACTAACACAACAGGTTTATCACTTGTTTTTGGAAGTGAGAAGGTAAAACCAAAGCCCCTTTGGGGATCTTTTGAGTTCTTGGAATATTTTTTTATTATTGGGTCCTGGACTATATGACCTTTAAAGGTCCTTCCAACTCAAGCTATTCTATGATTTACCTGTGAGAGTACAAAGGCGCTGAATCACTGAATAAAGAGGGGAGTTGAAGGCACTGGCTATTTTGGTTTTCCTTACAAATGGTGTGCTAGAATCTCTATGGTAGGAAGTGGAGGTCAGGACTAGCGTAGGACGGCAAAAAGTGAAAAAATGTGGAAATCAGATTGCAGAAGTTTAACTGTCCCGTGGCTGTCAAAAAATCAACCATTGAGTTTGCAGTGAGTAGTGGGGTATCAGACCTGTGCCCACACTGATTTATCTGACCCCTCTGGATTTTCTTGGTGGTGATGCCTGTTACAGGAGTGGCTCAGACAGTAATAATCCTTATCTTCCTAATGCTATAAAAGCTAAATTTGCAGTTGATGATACTTGCCTGCATCTCTGCCAGGTACCCCGTTATCTTGTCAATTGAGAACCATTGCAGTGTCGTTCAGCAGAAGAAGATGGCTCAGTATCTTATAGAAATTCTGGGAGACAAACTGGATCTGTCTTCTGTGCACAATGATGATTCTACCAAGCTCCCTTCACCAGCAAGTCTTAAAGGAAAGATACTAGTAAAGGTGAAAACCTCCTTTGTTTGTTCCATCCCTCTTTTTGTTTGTGATGATTATGATTTCTTTCTACTTATCACTTATACCTTAACTTAAATAATTTTACAAAAAGAAGTCTTTAAGAATCTGGTACTTAAAGTTTTGAATAAATGTCTTCTCAACGAGTAAGAACTGGTTGTGTGGTTGTGTGCATTGAATCATTTTTCTTTTTTTTTTTTAAAGAGTGTGATAGCAAGAGCTGCATGCTAACCTGCCCATGTAATCACTTCATCTTCTAGGGGAAGAAACTTCCACCCAACATCAGTGAAGATGCAGAGGAAGGTGAAGTTTCTGATGAGGACAGTGCTGATGAGATTGATGATGACTGCAAACTAATGAATGGAGATGTAAGTTAAGTGACCATTTGAATGTGAATGTGTTTTAAGTTCCTTGAGAGAGGAGAATAAACCTTGTATGACTCCTCTGGAATATGGGTGTGGTCTGATCTTTGGGATTCATCACAAGCCTTGTGGGGCACAGATTTGACAAAAGTCAATATTTGGCAGCACTAGTTCTAGGGATTGTGTTTCAAGTTTGGAATTTTGTGTCTTTTAATACTTTTAATAGCAGTATCTCATGATTCTTTATTGCATCATGGTGATCTTCCCTTCAAATGCTGAAAAAGAAAAGAAAAAAATTCTACTTATGTCAAATTGTTATCATTGTTATGGAGCACCCCTTTGGTTTGCTGAATGCTAGGTTTAGTTGATTTTTACTGTAAGGAGGTGTTAAAAAGGGAGAATATTTTAATCTCTGCTTGCTTCAACCTGGAAATCCCTTATTTCTTTATCCTTTTTAAAAGCTAATTTTTTTGTCACTTTAATCTTCTGGAAAGTGACATTGCACCTTACAGCAACAATATAAAATACACAGCAAGCCCATTTAATATCATAAACTAGATTGCCTTGCAGAGATTGCATTTTCAGCCCTCTGTCCCTCAGGCTGTTTCGTCATTTTGTAATATGGATTTGATCCTCTACGTCTAAAGCTAAAAGAGACACTTCTTTATGAGCAAGTCTACCAAAGAGAAGAATAGTTTGCTTAGTTTTTTAAATTATTATGTTTTAACATAGCACTTTTCAATGTTTTAAAGCTGAGATCTGTGATGTTTCAATATGTCAATTTTTTTTTACACTTACTTGTAACTTGATGCATCTTTTCCAAGGGGAAGCTGTTGTACAGGCAGTGATGAGACAGCTCAGTCCAGTGGCCTTTCCACCTGCGTAGGATCAGACCTGGAATCAAGGCACGAATGACTATTTTGAATGAAGAGAAAATGAGTTGAAAGCCAAACCAAAAGCTTTTATAAACCACTTAGGACTACCTGTGTAGTTGCCTGTGTAGGGAAACTGGAACTGTGCAAACTGAACAAAATGAGAACTGGACTTATATTGACTTTGAAACTTTACTGTGATCAGCAAAGTTTGCTCCACTTGTTTTCCTGTTTTCTAGTTCTTTTGTCTATATTCCAGCCATGGCAGGCTGTTTCCAATGTCCAAAGGAAACAAGGCGGGTAATTTGACAACCCTGTTGAGATCAGGGGTACTTAAGATCCTGATTTTGCAAGTTTTCTAGATAATTTCTAGACTTGAAAATGTTTTGTTTCCAGAGAATCCTGATGCAGATGCTTGAACAGGCAGAAATGTTAGCATTTGCTAGAATGCTAATTGCTAGAAATTACTTTTGCCATGGTTCTTTCTGACTTCGCCCACATGTATGCTGTTTATAAAGAGATGTCAAATAATATTTATTTTTCCTCCATTAAATGTATGGAGAAATTAATGTCAGTAAGAAAAGTGTCATTATGAATAATAAAATTAGGTAGTAATGGGTTATGGCTGGGTGTCTTAGCCTTACTAGAGGCTCAGTAGGCATTGCTTTGCTGACCTCTGACATTGTCTTTGTTACTAACACTTCACTTTGCTATGGGGTTTACTGATGCTTTAAATCTGAGATTTGCTGCATCTGGTTTGCTTTCCAAGCCAAATGTTGCAGAGCTCGGAAAATCATAGCTTGTTTCATGACAAATTTAACTGGGAATTCTTAAGGCCTATTGAGAAAACACAATCTGTCACCTCTTAAAAGACCTGGGATTGGGAGTTTATGCCTCATGGATGTAAAAGAAAACTCTGGATTTCTATTTTTGTTTCCCTGCTCTTCCTCACATGGGCTATGGTGTGCACAGAAGGTGGGAACAGGAGTTCTCTTACTCTCTCATCGCTTCAGACGATCTGTTTATGCTTTAGATCTAACATCTACTTCAGGACCTTGTGTGCTTCCATACCTCACATTAACTCTGATACAGAGCTGCAGGGAATTGCTTCACATTGTGCAAATGAAGAAAATGAAGAAACTTTTTTTTTCTTTTTTTTTTTTTTCTTGCACATAACATTTAATTTGCATTAATCTTGGCTGGAATCATTATGACTTTTCTTCATCACTACCTAGTTTAATAATTCTGTTTCATTTGTAGGCATCTACTAATCGGAAAAGAGTGGAGAATATAGCAAAGAAAAAACTTGACTCACTGATAAAGGAATCTAAAATCCGTGACTGTGAAGATCCAAACAATTTTACAGTTACCACTCTGCCATCATCAGGAAAGGCTGGTCTGAAATCAGATAGTAAGAAGGTGAACATTTTTTACTGTATTTCACTTATCTCTAGATCTGGTTGCTGTTTTGTTTGTCTCTATAGATACATAGTACTGTTATTTTATAGCAATAATGCTTGTACTTTCAAAGGTGGATGTCTAAGATTGGGCTTTTAAATCTGTTTTGAGACTCCCCAGTAGGCCTAGCTCAGTTCACCTGCGGTGTCTGTAGCTACCATAGTGCTAACGAAACTAAAGAATGCTCAGAACACATAGAACAAGATAGTGTGAGTCACACAATGAATTTTGCAGAGTCTATTTGCCAGTAAGTCCCTGTCTCCTGTCTAGGTTAACCAGGATAATACAATTTAGGAATAACCAGAGTGCCAAAACATTCACCTGGGGTGTGGGGGATCCAGCTTCATTTCCACAGTCAGACTTAGGTGGAACTGGGATTTTGAAGTTATGTTTTCCATTCTTGGATGACTGCCTTGACCACCACATATTTGGCTATTTCAATATATAACAAAACACTTTCCCTTCTTCGGTAATATTTTGTCATGACATATTATTAATGCCTCATTTTGCTTATATAAAAGCTATATTATAAATAAGAATAATTTTCAGATTTATAGTAGAAGCTTCTATTTAATTTGCTGATAACGTGATTTTAATTTTAGCTGGTTTTATGATTCATGCTTGATGCAGAGGGACAGTCGGTTATTGCAGATGAATAATGAAATATGGCAGTCCTTCAAAATAGAAACAGAAATGCTAACCACCTCTTTCTCCAAAGTCCAATGACTTTCTCCGATGACTTTGGAGAAAGAGGTGTTTTAGCATTTCCATTTGCTGTGTTTTATTACCTTACTGAATAAATCATATGTTATTGACCTCGGGTTCATAGCTGTATTCATTCAGTTAATGATGATGCCAGGTGAACATCACTGTCAGTTACGCAAAGCTTTTTTTTCTTGCTCACACAGCAATTGGAGCATGAAATATACACGTGATACGACTTTTCAACAGAAACAATTTTATTTTCCATTATAAAATGTGCATATGAAAGTTGGAATTTTTTTTCCTCTGTATTTTAATTTCATATATAACAATGTACTCAGTCAGACTTCATGAACTTGAAGCATTGTCACCTTAGACTGTTTAATAAGCCACAAAAAGCTTAGGAAGGTCGTTGCATGCAAATGAAAAACATTGGAGATCTGCCAGTAACAAGCAGGTGTACTAACAAGGGATTAAAACTCGATGAGAGCTGAAAAAGCTTCCCCAAGCTTTCTATGGCATGAGTTTTGTGTGTACTTTTGAGCCTAATGATCTACATAATGTATCACCAATTGATCTTGTAAGATCCACTACAACGCCAAGACTTCAAGAATCCTTTTGCATTCTGGAATTAACCAGTATAGTCTGTGTTTTATTAGTCTAGGAAATAACGAAACTGCGAGGTCATGGTAAAGCACCAGTGGCACAAATGAGTATGTACGTTTTTAGGGATTAATGAGAATTGAGTTTCTTTCTTACCATGAAGTGTCCTATTAAATAAGGAGTTGGCAGAAAGAAGTCCTATTAAACTACGCTTTTCAAACATTAAGCTACAAACCAGTCTGTAGCACATACAGTGAATGTATGCGATATGGGGACATTCAAACTTTGCCTGGATGAGAATGTAGTTTGGGTTAGGTATTTGTGTGGTTTCTGTCTGCTCTGAAAGTTCCCACAGACAGCAATGATAGCAACTATTGCTGGGATAGAAGGCCTGCTACTCAGATGTGGCTTTAAAAAAACCAAAAACAGTCTGCATTGGTCTGGGCAAGGTTTGTTGACAGTTTTAGGGAGGATTAGCTATTTCTGATAACACTTAAATATGCTGTCTGTAGCACTCTGTTTGGTCTGCAGCATTATTCTTTCTGTTTGGTTGCTTTAGAATAAACTTGAGGATGATTTGGAATCTGGGGAAGACTTAAGTACCAACAAAAGGCAAAACCGGTCCTTGATGGGCAGTTTTTCTAAACGCAAGGTGAGCCACTCAGTAGGTTAATTCTACACTAAATGTCCTTGAATGGCTTTTTCCTTTGCACAGAGTGGTGGAGAGGTGGGTCATGGTTGCGTTGTCTGGGAGAAGGATGCTATCAGACTGCTCACTGAATAGGTAGGCTGGATAACTGCTTATAATTGTGTGTAACAGATAGTTTCAAGGTCTAAAAGTATCCAAGATCTAAACTGAAAAACAAAAAAATGAATTTGCACCTTTTATCTGAGAATTTGTGATTCCTTTATAAAAAGGCTCTGTCCTTGAGCTCAGTCTTCCCCATGTGCTTGCATGTTTTTCTGCAATACTGAGTATTACAAAAGCTGTCATTTCCCATTGTCTGTAATTAACATACTCATTGGCATAACAACACAGAATGGTATCCAGCTGCTGAGACGTTTGATCAGATGGTTATGATATTATGTTTTTATTTCCTTGTGGCACAGAAAAAAGGAAGCAAATTGAAAAAGGCAACAAGTCTGGAAGAGGGTGAAGATGATTCAGATTCTCAAGGAAATGTAGCCAAGAGCTCTGTACATTACAGCAGGTTTGTTAACAAGTAGTTTGGCAATTCTGTTTCTCAAAAAGGTACCTACCTAAATGTACCAAATAAATGGATCTATTTCAGGTCTAGAAGCCAATTTGTTGAAGGCTGCAGGCATGTGCTAGGAATCTGGTGTAAGGGTAGGTCTGATGTCTGTCACAAGATCATCAGAATGACCTCATGGTGCCATTCAGACTAATTAGCGAAGTACAGTGGACCTTGTATGTGTTTTGGGCTCTCACCATCTCATCCAGCTAAAATACAGGTCATTTGACTTGTAGCCCAGAGAGTCCCATTAAAGTAGATTTGCAGTGTATCAGGTCCCCTGCTGATTTTTTTAATTTTTTTTTTACTCTTCAATAATCTGTCAACTGAAGTTGCGTCAACATCCAGATAATGATTTTGATCTTTCTTTTGAAATTGCCTCTTCAAAAATCCTGTCATCAAAGATCCTTTGCAGAATGGTTGCATAAACTTCAGGCTTCAAAAGTAAGAATTCAGATCAAGCAGTTCTTTAGGATACTTCGGAGCTTTCTATGGGAGGTTTGTAGATATACTGTTAGTTATCACTTAACCTGAAGCAAATTAGGAGGATCAGAGCATTACTTTCTTACTGTTTCTTTGGGATTTAAAAAGGTTTTTTTTGTTAGTACTTAACTTGAGAAGTAAATATATATGTGAATAGGTATTGCACCCTTTTTCTACGACTTCTGTGCTTTGACAATGAAGCTCTATGTGGTATAAAACTATTAAGCACCCCCTTGGTGAAAGAAAACCTTCTTAGATTTCTTTACCCTGGTTTATTCTTAAATATGAAAGATAAAATTTGACCCTTAATTAATGGGAAATTAATTAGTTTTATCTTTCTAGGACAAACCGACAGAAGAAAACAATGAAGCTGTCCAGGGCTCTCTCTGACCTGGTGAAATACACGAAGTCTGTTGGCATCCATGATGTTGAAACTGAAGGTAGGTTGAACTAAAACTCTGCTGAAAATAATTACTATGCAAAGAAAGGAAAGGTTTATGTTCTTACATATCTTCTTATTAAAAGCTGGATTTCTGTTTGTTTCTCCCCCACTCTGAAAAGAGTTTAACACAAGAGTTGCACACAGTAAAGCTATACTATTTTGAAATAGCTGACCATTTCCCATTCAGAATCCACCAAGTGGTTTCTCCATGAAGGAGAAAAAGTTACTACAGGTAGGAAGTAGCACACATGTAGTCTTTGCCAGCTTGTGTAAAAGCTGCACACAACAAGGTACACAGCACTTACATCCTGGGAAATAAGGGAGGACTTAGTTGTGCTCTTGGGCAGAATGGTCTGAAGAGCATTTCGAGCATAAAGTTTAAATTTTTAAGTCAAATGTGATGAAATAACAGCATTACATTTCTAGAATATTTCAGTCCTCTAAGTTTTCTGCATCTTATTTTGACAGCAATCAAGCTTTATTTTATTTTATCAAGCTAAAAGTGTCAGAGAGTTTGTTGCCAGAAAACATACCTTCCTTGAACAAATTCCAAAAATCTTAGAGTATTGTTTTTAAACTTCTTAATGAAGATTCAGGTCATTCATTATGTTCAGCTTCATTTTCCTAACTATAACTCCTCTGATAAGCACAATGATTTTGTTGTAATATAAGGAAAGCACAGTTCTCTCTGAGTGGGATGTATTCAAATGATGCTTGATAGTTACAAGGAACTAGTGCTATGTAGTTTTGAATGCTTCAACTAGGTACTAAATAAACAAATAAGGACATTACTTCTAATCTTTTCCTCTCTTCTTTGTAGTCTCTTCCAGCTGGCAGGTTTCATCTTTCAGTGAAACAAAAGCCCACCAGATACTGCAGCAAAAGCCAGCACAGTATCTACGTTTCAACCAGCATCAGTTGTCCCGCATCTACCCATCTTCTTACCGGGTGGACTCTAGCAACTACAATCCCCAGCCATTCTGGAATGCTGGCTGCCAACTTGGTGAGCAGAAAGGAAACTTGTTTATTTTTGTTTCATTTTTGGAGGGATGTTTTAATAGGAGCTCTGGAATCACCCCTTAAAATACTATGAGTTCTCTGCTCGTCCACCTTTACTGATAGTTGAGTCCTCTTAGTTACTGTTGATGTTGGTACCTAGATAAATTACCTCAAACATGCACCTTCATGCAAGTAATTGTCTGATAAATGAAAAGAAATGGATGTTGCGGTTTGGGCTTAACTTCTAAAATGCAAGATGACTTCCAAATTCAAACTGTCGTCTGGAAGAGCTTATCTCCCTCAAGCTGTAATTTATATAATAAAAGGGAGTTCTTTTTCATAAACAAAGTAATAACACCTTTTTTTCTTTTTTTGTTAAAAAAAATAGTTGCACTAAACTACCAGTCAGAGGGAAGAATGCTGCAGCTGAACCGGGCCAAATTTAGTGCCAATGGGAATTGTGGCTATGTCCTCAAACCAAACTGCATGTGTCAAGGTAAGAAAAATGAACAAAGTAAGTGCAAAATAAGTGGACCACTCACTGCATGAGGAGGAGGGTGGGTGTGGATCCTTATTATAGCTTGTTAAAAATGCATTTCTGATGCAAGAATTAAATAAGAGAGGAGGTTTCTATAATTAAAGTAATCCCCAAAATTGCACGTATTTCACATTATGTGACTTCTCATTCTTACAGGTGTGTTTAATCCAAATTCTGAAGACCCACTGCCTGGTCAATTGAAGAAACAGCTGGTTCTAAGAATTATCAGTGGTCAACAACTCCCAAAACCTCGTGATTCCATGTTGGGAGACAGAGGAGAGGTATTAACTTTTAACACGTGATTGTTATTGGGATTATTTTAATGCTGCTGCTTTAGAACACATTTATCGTACATGTTCATTTAGAATATACTTTAAAGGTTTTACTCAAATATCCACTAAATTAGAAAGTGTTCATATGAAAAGCAGTATTTAAAATTCATTTTAGAACAGAGAAATAAGGTATAACAGAGAAATAATCACAAATGCATACAGTGTGATTATTCTAAATTATGCTTTTATGATTTAACCAGAGATCTCTCATCAGCATAATAATCTGTTACAGAAAGGCTCAGGACCAATAATTATTATGACAATGATGTACAATGGCCACATTGTCAAAGCTGTGTGCTCAAATTTCAACCTTGTCACTCTTTTTTCAATATTTGTTACTTTCTGTTTTCCAGATTATAGATCCATTTGTTGAAGTAGAAGTTATAGGCTTACCTGTTGATTGCTTCAAAGAACAAACTAGAGTAGTTGATGATAACGGTAAGATTCTGTGGTTCTTAGGGTGTGGGTTTTTTTGTAGCTGAAACATCCTCTTTCAGGCAAGTTTTGTTCATAAAGATACAAATAGATGAAATTTTGTGCCTATTAGGCCAAATCACTGACAAATCAATTTAGATGTTCTTGATGTTATTCAGACTTGGGTCTTGAATTTGTCAACTGAGTTAGTGTAATGTTGTGAAGGTCTTGGTGTAAAGCAGGTCTCAATGTGAGAGAGAAGGTTATCTGGAGCTTGCTGTGGTCAAAAGAAAGTCAGGTTGACCAAACAGCTGCTGAAAGCAGGGACAACTTTAAATAAGATCCAACTATGTTTCTTGTAAATTCTTGTGCTGTTGTGTCTTCTACTGAAGTGAGTGGCAGCATTGGATTTTCCAAGAAAAATGATCAAACTGTTAGGAAATCTAGAATAACATTGCATGTTTAAGCATTCCTTATGTAGGCAGTTTTCTTTCTTCTTGCATGTTGTGAATGAAATATCTAAAAGCTGATTCCTTCATTCTGAGGTTTTAACCCCATGTGGGAGGAAACGCTGGTGTTCACAGTACACATGCCAGAGATAGCACTGATTCGGTTCCTTGTGTGGGATCACGATCCAATCGGGCGGGATTTTATTGGACAGAGAACAATAGCTTTCAGCAGTATGATGCCAGGTAAGACAGAAATACTGACGTCCCAAGTCATTTGGCTGGGACTTTTTTCTGTGATAACTGAGGCCGCAAATGCTGGATTAATGTGTGTACGTAGCTCTGCTGCAGAAATTCCCAGTTAGAACAAGAGCCTGGGAGTTTGGACCCTGAGTTCTCTGCCTCAGTCTGCTACTCACTTATGATGATGAAGACTAAATCAATTAACTCTGTGGAACTAGACTTTCAAAAACATAGGTGAGATTGTTAAATAGGATGGCTAAATATTGTGGACTTGGAAAACTACCATACAGAATCTTTACTCCTGTTACCTCATACAGCTTTTTCCTCCATTTTCTTCACACCAGTTTTTGGAAGACAATAGAGTTTTGATTTGTCATATTACTGTCAGTAATAGTTTAATATAGAATAGGTGTTTACCTATTCTAAGAATGTGATCCAGGTTATTAAATGCCATTTTCTGCCAGTGGTGTATTTCTGTTTTCAGTTCAATCTTATTTCACTTTACAGCTTCTTTTGTATATATTTTTCTTTCCTGTCAAAGTAAAGAAAAAGGTTTGTGTTTAAGATTGAAAGCAAACACCTGGTCTCAATAAAAGGAATGTGGTGGAAATGTGTGCAGTATTAATACTGGACTGTAAGAGGAAATGTGTTAAGTTTAAGTCATGGATTGACAGAAGCAATAATGGACATGAGGCAAAAAACAGGACATGGCTTTTTTATAAAATAAAGGGAATAAGAAGAAATAGCAGTGAAATTTGTAAGTGGTGTGTGACTCAGGTCACTGGGCCAGGGATGCACGTGCCTGGATGCTTATTGGAGGGAGCAGCTGGGGGGAAAAGTGGTTAATTTCTTTTGGTGTTCACGAAAGGCAGGTCTCCAGATGCTCTTTGGATCATCTGCTTCAGCTCCTTGTCAGCTTTGGTCACTCTGTTTCAGGTTACCGACACGTGTACCTGGAAGGTATAGAAGAGGCATCCATCTTCGTTCATGTGGCTATTAATGACATCTGTGGTAAGGTGAGTGCCTTCAGGGTAAGCTAATACAGTTTGCATATGTAAATGAACTGACGGGATTTTGTGTCACAGCAGGGAAGCTAAACATCTTACAGTGCCTTGAGAGCAGTTTGTACTCACCCCCAATGACAGGCTGAGCCTTCTCTAGCAGGAAGCTGTAATGGCATCGTGACAACAGGAGGCAGCGTTGAACAGGCTGGCAATCCCGAGTTCCTTTGTTGTGTGTGCTGTTCGTTTAAGAGTTAAACCAATCCTTAAAAGGGAAAACAACTTTTTTAATTGCTAGATTTTAATAAAAGCATTTATGGGATGAAACAAAGATAAATCCCAGGAAAGCTTCGTTTTGTATTTATAGGAGGAAGTGCTGTTTCTGGAAAGACATTTTAGATCAGTTCCTGCTTTTTTTTGTTTGATGTCTAATGCAAAACCTTTAGGGTGGGTATAGCTTCATCCTGAGAGGGATAGGAGTCTTGCATGAAACTCCCTGTGATGGTGTTATGAATCTGTTTGAATTTAGTTCTACCAAGCAAGAGCCTTTAGGAGCTTTATGTGACACAGAGGCGGTAGGTGTTGGTCTGAGCAGAACGCAGCAGCTGAGCCGTGTTTAATTTTGGTGACGGGGCCTGTCACAGAGAAAGGGTTGGCACCCAGGTGCTGGTAAAAAGGCCATTTAATGCCAGGCTTCAGGGAAGAGTGCTGGCAGGCTGCACATTTCAGTTCCAAGATCTTTCCTGACTTTATTTTTGGGTTCAAGGGAACTGTGTAGGACAGAAGTCATGCCTGATTTGACTGTGGGTAGGGATGCAATTGCCTTCATAACCTTACAGACACTTGCTGGCCACATCCATCGGGACTGATTCAAACAGCTTTAAATTTTGTTATGGACTCCTTTGGAATTCCTGTGTTCAGATCTATTGCACTTCCTTGAATAGTTCTGTCGAACTCTCCATGCTTGTAACAAGAAAGTCAGATTACTCAGCCTCAGGAATTGAATTGATCTGATTATTGATGGTGTCCCTCACCTGTGTCCTTTAATGAAAGCAGGTGTTTATTTGCTGTATGCATCCAGCAGAGAAGAGGACTGCCCTGAGCAGCCCTACTCATCCTTTTTGTGAATTCTTCTTTTCTATTCTATCCATAGTAAAAGTGATGTAAGAGATAAGTAAAAGCTTATTCTCCTTTTCCCAGTGTTGTGATCACTCATGATGCTGCAGTTGTTTGCTGCTTTCAGGTGTTCTCTGTGCTGCTCTCTCAGGTGCTATTTTAAGGATAACAAATATTTCAGCTTCCTTCACTGGAAGTCAAAGCCTGTAGCTTAGTATCCCATGATAAATGGGATTTTTAAATAAGAGACAAACTGGGTCTGTCTGCCTTACTCACTGATTAGTTAAATTTGTCAGCTTCCAAGTCACTGCTCTTGATAGCGGTGCTTTAATGAAAGAAACAATATTCATAACCTTTGTGAATGCTTTAAGAGTTTTCACCCCAAATCTTCTTTGGCAATTTCACAAGATATTATCTCTCTTTGGATCCTTACTTTACCTAGCCTTCCATAATTATTTGCTCTTATTGGCTTCTTCATAAGTAACTGCCTGGTGCTAGTTATAATCTGCAATAGGGAACACACCCACTTAAACTTTGGCAGATATTTTGAGGACAGTAAGTTTTCTTGGTAAGTGTTTTAAACAACAGACTCTTGTGTATCAGGGCGTCTCCTCCTGTCCTTATCCACTAGCTACCAACCTTCTGCACTGATTTGGTTTTTTGGTTGCTTTATTCCCTTTTCATGATGTCTATTAGACACTCCTTATTGCTGCTTATGATCACTGGAGTCTCTGTGAGTTTGCTGGTGTTAAGATGCTGTTGCTGTGCACTGGTGTGATGAAAATACAAGGATTTGGAAGGAAAGCTTGTATGTTGTTTTTATTTTTAATAAACACTACTGAAAATATGAAACAAATATTCCACAGCCCTTTCTGGTTTGGTCTCTCTGAATCATGTTCTGCTTTGATTTTTCAGTTAACAGAGTTTGGTTAAAACTAGAGTTATTTCTCTGTTTCCATTCTTGCAATTATGGGCAGAAAAATCACCACAATTATCAGCCTGGTTTTACCCATACTTTATTAATCCAGATATTCTAATGCAACCTTTTGGGCCTTTTTTCTAGATGTAGATATTCCACCCTCTCAGTAGCTTGAGTCTTAAATATTTCTTCTTACACCTTAACTTGTGTTTAACTGAATCTCTTTCTAGATTGCGCTATTTGTTTGTCTCTCTCTCTTCTGTAGCCTATTCATGTATTGCAGAATTTCTTGTGGGTTTCTAGATGTGCATATCTCTGAGATCCTCCCTCACTGTTATTTTGCCTTTGCTCTGTCTGTTTGTGATTTCAGTGGGCTTCTCTATGTCAAAAAAAGTCTACTTTTAGAAGCAGCGTTTTTAGACGCCTTGAAGGTACCCCCTCCTGTCTCCGGGAGGTGTAGTGACCACCACCACACACCTGCATGCCTCTAACTAGTTGCTTCATTAACATCAATGTTTCCTTATTAGCATTTTGGAGCTCTTCAACTCATGTGACATGAATTGCAGCATTTGACTTGATCAGTTCTGTCGGGTCGTTGATCAGCCAGAAATCCCTCCATGTATGAAGGAGATCCAGGATAAATTCCTCCCTTTCTCTCCTCTTTGAGTCTCTCCCTCTCCTCGTTTCTCTCTGTGCTACAATTCAAACCACGTCTTTCATGTGGAAAAAAACAGTAACAGGGAATTGTTTGCTAAATTGTGGGAAAGCTTCTTGTGCTGTTTTTTGAGTTTGCTTAAATAATGAAATAGCCCTGTAAAAGCTGGGCTTCAAAGCTGAAAGCACATGTTCTGGATCTCCGTCAGCTCTCTTTCTCCTTTTTTTAATTTTTTTTTTCTTTTCTAAATTAACCAAATTTGTCTTTGGGTTCTTGAATCACTCCATTGATTCAAGCAATAGTGCCTTAACAACGATGCACCAAATAAGCCCTGCACTGCGTGTCACTCATCCCATCAGTGCTGCTTTTTTAGTTTTCTTGGATGTTATTTGTGTGTGTATGTATGACAGATATTTTTTTTCTGGGTTTTGCAAATATTTATGTTGTCTGATTTTTATAGCAATAAATTAATGTACTTGCCAACTTGCCCCAATTGGAGCAGAATGCTTTATGTCCTTCGCTCTTTACCAAATGCAAAATGTTGTTTTGAAGCTTTCTAGTGAAAATGAATCCACAGTGATGCAACCAGACTATTCAATAATCTGCCTTTACAGGAAGTTTATTAATATTTAAATTATATTTCTCTACCTTGTATGGGAAAAAGCAATCCCTACCTTCTTCATCTTATGCTGTATATATGTTTAAAGGCCATTTTATGTCTCTTTTTAATCATCTCCTCCTCACACTGGATCTTGGCCTGTGGTAACTAAACTTTCAGTCAATTAGAGCCTGAAATAATATTCAGAGTGCTTTCACTGGGCTTTGTGTCAGCCAAATGGACCTCCATCCCGTGTGCCTGGTTGCACAGGACACTCGTGAGTAAAAGCAGCTTTTAACCCAGCCTTACCCTACAGTGCAGCAATAACTGCCCTATAAGTCCTACAAAGCAAAATCTGAAATGCGTGAGCATGTACTAGATACTTTGGGGTGAAAGACAGACCGTTATGATTTAAATGAGACATTTCTGTGCTGTTGTTTGGCGCTGCAGGAATGTGACCTCACATGACATTACAGGGTAAAAATGGAACTGACAGCAAGTGCCACCGAGCAGGGATGCTGATCAAATTTTATCAGGGGTTTCTTACAATGCATTTCAATCACAGGCTCCTGTACTCTATTTTTGTGCTACAGCTACTAAAGAGAGTCTGGTCAGACTGGGAAATAAAGGGAACAAAGGAGGAGCAGTAGATTAGAAGGGAAATATCCCTTTCTCTGCTTGAAGTGATTTATTTGTCCGAGGTTCTATGAACAGAGCAGAACCAGCACCCTCTGTCAGGCATCAGTCTGTTGCTGTAAAAGTTGGCAAATACACCTGGAATGTTCACAGGAATGCTGAAACTCTGGCTCGCTGAAATGTAAATCTGTTGTATGATGGTGGGAGATTGATGGTGGTGAATATATATGCTTAATGCTTCAATAAATACTAAAGTATATGAAGCACTGTCTTATCACCCTGACTAACTTCGCTTGTTTATAGTGTGCTTCTTCAGTGATGGAAACAGACATGAGTGTCTTTGGATAAGTGTTGTGTGGTAGGAAATGATCAAAATGTAGGTACACGGGTAGAAAGAGGAATATTTGATGGTTGGTTGTTGTGCGTACAGTTCAACTGCTGTTGATGACAGTGCTCAATTCCATTGGAGTGTAGATCTAAAGAATGTAAATCTCCATTTGAAGGTCCAATTTATTATTATCTGTTTTAAGTCAAGAATGGTCTTTAGCTTAAGAGGTCACTATCAGTTAAATTCTGAAACCACCTCTCTTTGCATGACAAAGAAAATTAAAATAATTGTAGAGTAACTTTTTAAAATTATGGCTTGGTTTGTGGTTGCTTTTTAAAAATTTATTTTCAGCTTCTTCCTCACATTTACTCAGAACATTCAATTTTGTTCCAGAGCTGGGCCTCTATTACATGCCACAAATTTCTTGTCTGAAGTACGAGTTCTAGTCCCTATTTCCAGTTCAAGAGAAAGGAAAAATTAAATTTGACAGCATTTGATGTCCAGTTCTGCTCAAGTATAATGTCCTGCACAAGGTGGATAATTCAGCTCTATGTATCCAATATAATTGAAATCATCATAAATTCTAACTGGCCCAGTCTTGATGGTTTTTAGGTCTGCAAAATTGCAGCTGATTTATTTTATTGAAAAACATAAGTATTTCCTTTTTTTTTATTTCATCTTTTCAATAAACATAATGTTTATATTGTAAGTAGCTTTATGCTAGTAAGAAAACTACAACAAATACAGACATAAGCCCGGTTGGAAATTTTTACTTAAAAACGTAGTTAAGCAAAAAAGAGGTGAAATTTTGCAAAGTTGCTGTTACTGATTTTTTTCATTTTTAATCTCTGTCCTATTCCTGGTCTAGTTCTGATGGTAGGAATATGGCAGGAGACCCTGTATGTGCAGGAATATCTGAACTCAGCATTTGTACATGCGTTCCTGTGCCCAAAGGAAGAGATTTGCGTTTTCTATTAAGGAGTTGTTTTGTTTTTTTTTTTTTTTTTTTAAATTTTCCAGGCCAAACAAGCTCTGGGTCTAAAAGGCCTGTTTCTCAGAAATCCAAAGCAGGCCTCTCTGGACAGTCATGCTGCTGGGCAGCTTCATCGCAAACATTCCTTTAGCAGCCACATCTTGAGACGGACAGCCAGTGCACCCACCAAAAGCCAGAAGAAGAACAAGAAGGGCTTTCCTGAAATTGCTTTTGACTCAAAAGACAACAGCTCTGAAGGGGCCGGCGAAGACCGAGAAGTGGAAGCTGCTTCACAGCCCCGCTTTGAGCAAGAGCCAGAAGGTGCTTCTCTGTCACCAGCTCCCAGAGATGGTGCCAGTGGGGAGGTACATGGCAAGGTGTTGAAAGGTAAGGCCCATAGTTCTCGTAAAGCCAAAAGCCAGAGTTGTGCTCAAGGGGGTGCTGCTTTCAGTGAACCCATACAGAGGTCTAACAGGGTCCGGCTTCAGGAGCACCAGAGCGAGAAGCAAAGTGTCTTTGCACGCTGTGCCATCAACAGCTCTGGTAGGATTGGAGTGGCCACCAATTGCATTAAATGTATGATTGGTTCCAAAGAAAGCCCAGATCTAGAAAGTGAGTGGAGTGACCATCCTACCAGGCCTATTGCTAAAGATATACTTCACCATGACCAGTATAGCAGTATAACTGGAGAAGAGAGGTTAGAGCTAAAAAACTGGGGTGTTAAAGGTCAGCCCATGCGGCAATCAGATTTGCAGTCTTGCAGCAGCCCTGGAACTGCCGATGATCTAACGAGAAGCACCCAGTCTTTTGTGACTCCGGGGAAGAAAAATCATGGAATAAAGGCTCATTCCCGGCAGCGGTGGCAGTGCCAATCAGGTGGCAAGTATGGAAGCACTGTCAACTTGGTTGCAGCCAGCAATGGCTCTATATCCTCCAACTCCAGCAGTCTAGAAAGCCTTGGAAGCCCAGAATTCCCCAAGCGCTGGCCTGAAACTTCTCGAAGGCAAGTGGGCACCCTACAGAGGGAAATGAACGCCTTGTTCGTTCAAAAATTGGAGGAAATTCGAAGTAAATCCCCTATATTCTTTACTGGTAAGACCAGATTTTCTTCACCCTTCTCCATCTTAGATCGCATCATTGTCTCAGCTTCTACATAGCATCTTTACTTAGAAGTTTCTGTATGTTGTTTTGCTATCAAGAGCTCTTTATTTTTGGCAATGATAGAAAAAAAGTCTGCATAAATATTTTTATTTTATTTTTTTCATAGACATGTCTGGTTTAGATTAGTGCTTTCCATGCCTAGCTAACCATCTGCACTAGTAAAGCTGTCAATAGTCCATGAATGCTTGGGTTGTTTGTTCAGGGTTTTTTGTTTTCTTGTTTTTTGTTTGGTTTTGTTTTGTTTTTAGTGAATGCGGTATGATACTAAGTAAATTTTAAGATCCAAACCAGAGCATTAAGAAGAGCTTGAATGTGGGAAACCCATGTTAACAAACAATATTTCCATTATTGGTATTTGTGTTTCACTGAGGAATAACCACATCAGCAATGACAGCCCTCTGCTGTCACAGTGCACTCTGCTGTGCACTCTGATGACAAGAAAACCACTTCCCACTCAAAAAACTTGCAAAATTACCACCCTCAGTTAAGGGATTACTGGATGGAATTCTCTGGTCTGGGTTATTCTGGGTATCACACTTATGAACGTAGCAGACCGTTCTGGTCCTAAACATGTAAATCCCCAGTATGCAAATATTTATAGATGTGCTTAATTTTACATACGTGATTTGCCTGTGACCTGAGGTAAAGAAGCAAGGGATGTGACCTCGTGTTACTTACATGGGCCAGGCTAGGGCTGGCCTGTTAGCATTTCCCAATTGCAAAATAAAACATCTCCATTTAAAGGAAGGCACCTTAAACTACAGCATTTTATGGTTGTTTGAAGCCAGGATTATGCATGTGGTGACAGGGGCCTTGTGACTCTATCTATACCCATGAACTATACGTTTGTAAAGACAGAAAATAGGAACAGAAGCAATCAGGGTATATATTTTAATAAGGAAACTGGCTTTTTTTCCTCCTGATTTGGCAGGAGGGGGAGGGAAAGGAAGAGATTTTGACAAGACTTTCTCTGTTTCACAGAATTATGAAGGGGAAGAAAGAAATACAGCTTTTGTCTCAGACTAAAAGATGCCTTCCCTCCCCCCTTAATTGTCCAAGGAATTTGGACATTGATGGTTACATTTTCAGGAACAGTTAAGTGACTTTGGTGCTTTGCAAGACATAATCCCTTTTTTAAGTAATACATTCTGACTGCTCACCTATAGTGGGCTTCTTTGAAAGCCTCATACAGAAATTTAAAATATTCTATTTGTTTAATTAATTTAATCTGGTTGGGTTTACAGTTTCTCTTTATTTCTCTTTTTTTTACATCTTTTTTTCACATCTTTTTTCCCAATATCTGCTTTGAACTTTTAGGAAAATACCAGGACAATAGGAGGGGGAGGGAAGAAGTTTGCTGGTTCCCGTGACTTGAAATGAATCCAAAGCAGCAGAACTCTTTCTATGCCTAAATTATTGGCATTAGGCTTTTCATAAACTCTGAGCAGTGTGACACGTGAAGCCATTTCCCATTATCAGTGCCAGCTCCCCTGCCAGCCCCCCAAGTCACTAAATAAATATTGTGGTATGCTTGAAATTTGATTAAATCCATCTGACTTCTCAAGCATGGAATCGGCAAACCTTTAAAATGGTGAAACAGTCACTTGGACTGGATGCTGCTGATCCGGGGACAAACATGGTGCTTGCACAAAGAGCACGCTTTCCCCATCCGCTGGCTATTTTACTGCCTTGGGCCAAGAAACCAAGGAAACCAATAATGTTACCCTAATATGGCTGCGTTTCATAATTAACATTCTGTTGATGGGAAGTGCCACAAGGATGGGTCAGGAAACTATGGGGGGGCAATTCTCTTTATCCCCTTTATGGCAATTAAGGTTTCCAGTATTTTACCTTCTAAGTGTGCCCTAATCTGTGCTGATGGATGGCCCCGCCTGGGTGGGGAAAGGGAGAGCTCATTAGTCTGATCATCTCTGGACCCCTCCCGATACTGAAAAGTCTGCTGTGTTGTGAATGGGGGATTTTGCTTATGGCACATCTGCCTTCTCCCCTTCTAACACTCCCAGCTAACTGAATATTGCCTGTTGAACAGCTGTGCCTGTTGTTAACCATCATGTCACTGCACTGGATCGGAAATACTGGTGCTGAAAGGAAAGGCCCAATATTTCCTTGGTATTTTTTGATATGAAGATGATTTATTTTTTTTTATAGCATTAGGAAAGGGCTTTGGAGAAGAGGATAGCTTTCATTCCCCACTCCAGTGGAGTGCATTTCTTGAACAATAGCAAAAATGGCCTATTGTTCTTCTATGATAAAATAATAGACTTAATACCTGTCCATTTATGGATTCCATTGAGTGCTCTGGTTGGTTGAAAATTCTTAGAATCCTACAAAAATGTGTGAATATTTCTGTCTGTTTCGCTTCCCTCTCTCAGCACTAATTTATCCCATTATCTGCACCTGCCTTCCCTACATTAACTGGATTTTTCCTCTGTTCTGTCCCATTATTCTACATGCACACTCTCTCTCTCTAGTTAAGAACTGAAAGGACAAGCAAGTCAAAGGTAACTGTTTACTGAGTGTCACTGATTCAAGCACCTTGTTGTCTGTAGTCCAGTTTTTTGTTTGTTTCCTGCTGATTATCTGCTCCCATATTCTTGAGGTTGTTGTCTGGCTGAGCATTGCTTTGCTAGTTCTGGAATGCATGTTGGGGTTTGGAGATGTGGGAAAGCGTCTTTCTGGCATGAGTGCTGTGGCTCTTAGTGACAGGTAATAAACATTGCAGGTGGATGGAGCGTTATCTTCAGGGAATTGGTGGCTGTAGTGCCTCTTCAGGATTGTGCTGTCAGCCTGGTGTTTGGGAGACACGTGTCCCCGTAGTTTTTTGCAAAAGAAATTGCAATTTTTTTTCAGAAAACAAAGTTCATCTGTTTAAACTTTTTGTTTTGTTTTTAAAAGGCACTTTGACTACATTCCTTTGTATGTATATGGATCATTTTATTTGTAATTTACTCACAAAGTCCTGTGCTGCTTCTCTTCTGAGGACTTATTGTTGGGATCGTATCTGTTGGTTGGGCAGTGGTGTTCTGATTATTATACATGGTCTGATCATGAACTCATAAACTGACATGTTTGAGTGATGGAAGGAAGGAAAAGAGCAATTCAAGTGGTGCTGGATGGTGGAGGAAGAAAAATTAGTTGATGAGAGGGGATACAAGGACACAAATTGATAGGTACAATTTTAATAATATAATCAGAAAAGTAATATGGTCCTGCTGTGCATGGATTGAGATTATTTTTTAAATCAACAGGGCTTTTGGGCACCTAAAACTGAATAAGCAGAAGTTTTTGCTGCCTTTAGCCAAATGTTTGAACTCATAAGTATTTTAAAAATCCTGATGAAATTATGAAAATGATGAAAATACACAACTGCTACCTTAAAAACAAAATGGTAACACATAAAAATTAAATCTTCAGCTAGACTGCAATTTGTAATCACTAATTAACCCTTTATCTCTGTTTTTTCTTGTTTCTTTTTTTTTCTTATCTTGTCATGTCTCCCGAGTAGATGTCCGCCATTTCTCAATGCAGAGGTCAGTCACTTCTTTATGCAGCCTCGAAACTATCACTGAGGAGCCTGTTATTGCCAATGAAACCCACCACAGCAGCCCTTTCTTCCCTCTACCCGTTACTCCTTGCAGTGATTCTGAAGAAGGGTCTGTGTCTGACCATTCCACCAAATCTCAATCAGAAGCAAGTAGCGTATCCAACCAGCCTCAAGAACCTCTGCTCACTCGAGAACAAAGAACAAATCTGGCTGCAGAAGACCAAGTGCAGGTAGTCACAAGAGCAACTGACACAAGTTTAGCAGTCCAAGATGAGAGGACGAGTGTGGCAGGATGTCCCAAAGAAGCAAATGGTTGGACACAGGCATGTGGTAAAGCTGAAGATGAGTCTGGGTTGGCGGCGCATCCTCAGAAGGGCTGGCTGGTAGTGGCAGCAGGGAGGACCGATACCCAACCTGCTGAAAGCTGCCAGAAGGAAAATGACCAGCCAGGTCAGGTATTATCAGACATGACAAGCATCACTGAATCCGAAGGCCAAAAACTCGGTGCAGCAGCTGTTCCACTGCAGCAAAACAATGTTATTAACAGCACACAGACAACTTTGCCTCCAGATACGCTTCAGAAAGCCCAGGCTGCACAGGATTTACCTGCTTCTGTTTCTCAGACGAACTCTTACATGTTAGTAAGACGGTCAAAGAATGAAGGACTGAAGATGTCGGACTCCTCAGCCTTAATAAAAATTCCGAGTAGCCTGTCTCCAGCAGCAGAAGTATACTTTGATGCCACTGTTAATGACCGGATCTGGAGCAAGCTAGATTGCAGCAATCATCGTGACAGCATGTCTTCCTCTTCCAGCATGTCCTCCAATGACACTGTGATAGATCTCTCTCTACCCAATCTAGCTCGCAAAAGCCTTCCAGATCTTGGCATCCGTCATGAAAGTTTTGAGCCCCTTGCCATAAGAAAGGGTATGCGCCCACGATCTGCTACCACATCCAGTAATGAGATGCCAATGGTGAGCAAGAGCAAGTCCAATCCTAACCTGAGGTCTGGCCAGCTTCCAGCAGATGAATTGTGCCCCCGTCCTCTTGCCAGGAGCCCTCAAGATGCATTCTCATCCATTCCCAGAAGGCACACCTGGAACAGGCTATACATGGAAAGTCTCAGACAGTCTTCTAACAAATCCAAAGCACAGGATATGGTTGGGAACAACCAGGCAAAATCCAAGAGTCTTGGAGACCTTACCTCTGATGATATTGTGTGCACTTTCGAAAGCAAATACCGTAGCATCAGCAGGAGTTTCGTCACTCGGTCAATGCGGGAGCAGCGCCGCTCTTCAAGCCTGAGATCCTCAGTCAGATCCCAGGATGAACTGACTGAGCAGCTAAAGAAGCTGATGGCCTTTCAGCAGGAAAATGATATCACTTCCCCTATCAGTCTTGATCCCACGGAGTCTGAAGAGGAAGGGGAGAGCTTGGGACTCCTCCGCAGGTCTTCGTCCCGCAGTCAGAGCCGGGTGCGGTACATCGCCAACAGGGCCAAGCAAGCTCAGGAGAGACAGCGGCTGCAGAGCCTGGGCCAACTCAGCGGGAGCCCCATTGAGGAGAGGGGAAATCCAGAGGGAGCCTGCAGCGTTGCTAAAGCAGGTTGTATGGATGTAGCTTCTCCTGCCGTGTTTACATCCCAGCCTAAAAACCAAACGGACTGTAACGCTGACACAGAAGTCTTCTTTATGCTGAAACTGTAATTCTGGGGAGCACTGAATAAGGCCATGTTTACATTCCTGTCAAAACAAAATACAGTGACCTAAAAGGCACAAAATATCCTTATATGGCTTAGTGCTTCCTGGCTTTCCCTTGACTGCAAGGGAACTTAATATCGTGACTCCAAAAGCATAGATGAGTGTTAAATTTGTCAGCAGTTTGTGGAAACAGAACAATCAAGTGAAATCAGCGACTTAACATTTTTTACAGTGCTAATGATCTGACCTCCTTTGGGTTTTTTTAATTCTATTTTTCCCAGCCTCAAATTTGGCCTCCTTTCTGTGCGACCACTTTTTTGCATTTGCAATTTGCTCTGTGCAAATCTTATAGTCTTTACTAATTTCAGTAATTGCTTCTTATAATGGGTAAACATCTATGTGATGTTAATGACAGCTAAGGTAAATTTTGCTCTTGCCAGTTGTGGAACCAGGAAAGAGGCTGGATTTAAAATAATGCTCCCTGTTCTGTTTTATCTTTTGGAAGAGTTTGGGGCCTCTGAGGGTGTCTTTTCTGGAAAATACTCAAAATTCCAGTGTAATTGTTTAATGAATTAATAATGTAGTAGATAAAGTCCATGTCCCATTGTGGACCTGTTTATTTCAGTGAAAATCCGTATTGTCTCACTCTTTGAATAAGAGCTCTCACTACATTCCAAAGCAATGCTTTTTTTAAACCAAACTTGTTTATATATATAAATATATATACACATGTGTGTGTCTGCACATATATGTACACATGCACACACTTAAACTGAACTGTGACTTTTCCTTGTCTCAAAACATAATCTGTGGGAATGAGACAGGAGAGAGAAGGGAATTACTAAAAATAGACAGGAAGTATCTTCTGAATTTAATTCAGAAATAGCTAAAAAGCATGCTAGGCTTTTCTTGAAAATAGCACTCTCCCTTCTTTATCGTATTTTAACAATGCTGCTGTACATAGCACTTTTTGGATGAATTTTACTATTTCTGTATTGCACTGCCATGCAAAGTTTTCAATGATATGTTTTAAAAAAAGAGATATTTAAATTTTTTAGGTGAACATATTTAGAATTAAATACTAGCCTAAACAGAATAATAATTTTTCCTCCCTGTTTTTTTTTTTTTACTTTTTATTTTTAGGGATGTTGTCTCCCCCAATTATTATGTCATTTATTATAGATGTACATTTTATCAGTGATGGAGAAGAATGTTTACTGAGATACATTTTAAAGAGAAAAGAGGTTTAATTTTATTTCAGGCTGAATAGAGTCCCTATTATTGAGAGGATATTTTGCTTTTGTTTGTAATGATTCTTTTGTGTATATTGCAAGATCTAAAAATTTGTTTGTAAAACCACCTTACACTACTAAAATAAACATATTTAACCTTCCAGCTGTTGACGCTAGCTGTAACATAACTCTTTTCTGTGCTGTCTAGAAGTTTGTGGTATACAAACAAGGTTAATTCTATTTGCTTTGTTTTAAACGTTCCTTAGTGGATAACATTTAATTTTACTCTTTTTCAGAGTGGTAGCTGTTTCAGATCCAGCTCAGATTTTCTCAGGCCCACCAAAACACATGCAGGTACTGGTAGGGACTGGCATCCTGTTGTGTGATACACAACACCTGGATTGTTAGGAAGCAATGTCTTTGTCAGCCAGCAGTGGCTCTGTAGATGAAAATTCTAGGGCAACTCATGTAGTTAGCAGCCAAACAGACATAGTCCAAGGACCTAATTTATTTTTTTACAGCTCTTCAAGTAAGATAAATAGCCCTGTTTCCTTGCTGAGGTTGTTTAAAGTCTGACTGAAAATACTGCAGCTAAAATGTGGTCTTCATCTGTCTCGTTCAAAAACGTTTTCTCTTCCTGTCCCAGCAAAGTCCATTTTGAAAGTGTGTGTTACTGATTTCTTACTCTCTCCCGAGGATCAGTCAGCTTGCTGTGTACTGCAGGGCTAGAGAGGAGTTCTGGGTTTCTAATTTTAGTATCATTTGGCCACAAGCATTTAAACTCTGAATATCAAAATGTAAGGCTAACTGTAGCTAGTGGTATCATTGTGACGTGGAGATAGGGGCTGGGAGGGGTTAAATTCTCTGACTAAATCTTTTTGAAAGGTCTTCAGTATGTTTTATCTAAAAATATCTCTCAGTTTTCCATCCTGGTGCAGATCTTCATTGCTTGTCTTCATAGTTTGGATGAGAGGCCCTTGAAGTTTGTGCAACAAACGTTTGGAACATGCACTGAAGTAACCCTGCAGTATCATTGCAGTCTCTGAAGGGGGGAAAAAAAAAGGTAAATGAGCAGCAGAAATGTGTGATCTGCCAAGATTAGTCTCACATTGTGTCTTAACACAAAGCGAATTTCATTAACATTCTCTAGACGAAAAGTCACACTGTAATACTTTAGTCTTGGGCTGAAAAGCTGCAGGGAGTTGCTGCTTTTTTATCTTTAAAGCAAGAAAGAACATGCAACTTGACAGCTTTAGAAAGTTAATGTTTAAAAGGTCTATTTGTATCTTTTGAAAGATCCAAGTTTCAAAAGCAGATTATTTTTATCTTTAATTGATTAAGCAATACTTGTTAAATTAATGCACCTCACAGAAGGCAGTATCATGTAGCATTTCAAAACGTTTTTGTTTGAATTTTTAAAAAACAGTGTCTGGATTTAACTTACTAGGCTACATGTGAATTTTGCTCTCCTGCTTCCAAATGAATAGTAACTGCCTTTACAGCTTGTGTTGTTGTACCACATAAGGGCATTAATGATGTGACCATTTATTGCTATGAATGGAATTTGTTTCATGGTACCTTTACTGTTGAGTGGCAGAAGCTTACTAGGCACGTTTACTCTTTCATCCGATCTTCATCAAAGAAGAGGAAAGTTGCTTACTCAGATCTTCTCAGCTGGCAGCGTGCTCCCTGAAATGGTAAGGAAATCAATAAAGATTCAGTAACAGCGGAGAGTCAGGAGCTGAGGATCTGAGCAGCACTGATTTCCCTGTTAGGAATACCTCACTGCTCTTACTCTCTCTATGATCTTCACAATTCATATGATAATCAAGAAGAAAAAGAAGATTCTCCCTCCTCCATGTGAAATTGTGGGCAGGTGCAATGTCAAACAGGTTGAGCATGAAACCACAGTGGGCAGTGTGTGCCATCTCCTAAAGTAGTGACATTAACTTTGTGGTAATCACTGCTTGCCAAATTTCTACTAGAATGGCATACGTATAGGACAAGAGACTTAGGAATCCATAGGAGGCATCCAAATCCAGGCACTTTCTAATATGGCACCATGTTTGTTTGCTCCATCAGGATGTCATGCAATGGAACTAAAACCTGGCAGGTGTGAAGGAGTTCAGAAAGGCAGTAGAAATCATTGTTCTTCAAGAAGGTCAGTGACTGAAAAGCTACTGTGATAGATCTGATGGTCTGACAAACGGCTGACTGAGGATGGGCAGAGAAAGGCAGTGAGAGCAGGGGGGTTCTACTAACGTGTAGGAACCCTTCCTTGGCTCATCCATCAATCAAATCGATAATGATGCCTAAAGAAAACCCATTTTGTATCAATTCCTGATAGCTTGAACAATGACAATACATATATTCCCTTTTCTGGAGCTCTTCCATGATTTTCAATTCATTAAACTGTAAGTTTAGAAGTCCAAAGTTTCCAAATTACAAGCAGTGTATTATACATGGCTGGATTTGGGATTTATGGTCTGTATTCCTCCAACTTAGTGTTTTAAAACACTAATGTCGAACATTTGATTCCACTTTATCTTTAAAAACTGATTTTGTATGTGCTAAGATGCTTTCAGCTGCTGGTAGTTGAGCTTATCAGCCCTTGTTAGCTGCCAGCTGTGAATAATCACAGACCGTAATATGCTCTTACTAAAGCCTTGAAAATATTAATGAAAAGCAGCTGGAAACCTCAGCTTATTGGACTTTTGTAAACTTCCCTCTACATGCAGCCCTTTGCTAGAATCTCTAGGACATAGCTATCAGTTGAGAATGTGAAAAACAAATCACATTCAACTAACAAAGATTGGAAATGAACCTGTAGCCAGGTCAAAGCCTCAGAGAAATTCAAGATCAATAGATCTTGATGGATTCTTTTTCTGTTTTGTCCCATAGAGAGGCTGTAATTATCCTCTGCAACATATCTTAGCATCTTGCCATAATTTATATTGCAAGAATGATTTATACCATCTGGGGTCTGAAGTGCATTAAAAGTGATCTAAGGACTAATTGCAGTGAGTCAAACCCGTGAACTCTGTTAGGACAAGCTTCACCAAATGCAATCTTCTAAGCATTTTTAATTGAAATTTAAGCAATTTTTGACTCTGCAGAAGGCAAGCTGTGTTGATGTTTAAGAATTGATTTACTCAATGGCAAGTATAGAAAAAGCTTAGAGAAGAAAGCCAAGATGTACAAGCTGCTGGAGAGTTTCTCCTCTTAAACAGCGCCTAAAGTCGAGTAGGGAATAAACTTTTGTTTCTTATTTAAATGTGGACATGTTCCAGCTCCCCTGCAGGATGAGCTCTAACAGTCTGCTCTGCTGAATTCCTGTGAAGGCGCTTCTTTGTTATTGTGGTGCCTTGATGTGTGTATTTATAAGTGACCTGTCCCAACAGAATCAGCCACTTGGCAGCGTTGTACTTTAGCTCGCTTTTGAAGTGAAATTGGTAAGTGAATGGATGAAGGGAACAGGAATTTCACTTCTGTACTCTGTATCAAACAGAACTGTACAATTCAGAGAGGAGTTTAATGGTTTACCTTGAAGCTCAGGCCTTCCTTCAGCTGTCTAGACATTGCATGGAGGTACTAGATGTATGTAATGGTTTAGGGATTATTTTTTTTTGGTGTTATGAATGTCCCCCAGCTGATCTCCTGAGGCAGTCACTGAGGGGAGAAAGTCTTGAGCAGCTTACACTCTGGGATAGACAGGAGGGATGGGCACAGCTCGATAGGACACTATTCTAGAGAGACATTCCCAGGACCACACAGCAGGCCAGTAACAGTATTTTCTGAGTCTCAATGTCTCAATAGCTGCTGGACTAAACTGCGTCCAAACATTGTCTTTTTGCTGGGTGTAGTCTCCTCCTCTCTTTCCCAAAGCCCAAGGTGCCCCTGGAGTCTGCAGTTTGAGCTGGCATGTTCTGCAGAAGCCCCTTAGCCTGGCTCCTCCCTCTCTTTTATGGTTATAACAGCGGCAAATGCCTGTGCACATTCAGTGTTCCAGCAGTTCCATTGTGCCCGTTCATCGAGTTGCTTCTGCTGGTGCCCACTCAGACAAACGGGACTAGGAGAGGCTGAAGGAATTGCTGTAAGTGAGCTCCTGCCTTCATCACTGCTCTTCTTCTTCTAGATGACAAGGATCAATGCCTGTGTGCAACAAGCTGTCTCATTCCTACCTGATGGTTGCTCACCTTTTCCAATGCTGTTTTAATACTGATGCTGCCTTCAGCACGCAGAAGACTGGCTGAGGAGTAATGTTGTCTTTTTTGTTTATGTTCTGAAAGACTGAAAAACCTTCGGGGGAGTGAGAGCTGATTCCAGCAAAGTAACTTTTAAAATCCTTAGTTTGTTTTGCTGGGAAGTCAGCACAAGAGAACGTTGTGGTACCTCCTCAGGTAGATGCTGAGTGGATATTGCAATGGTTAATTTGAGCAGTATCTAAGGAACTCTTTACACACTGGCAGGCACTAACCCTCTCTGTCCTCCCATTATTCTCTCTCTAACTTATTCCATTTGCCCTTAAATGGCTCTACTGCTAAATTAGAACTAAGAAAGAGTATTAGCTTTTGTGAAAACTCTTTTTTGCACATATTTACACTCTATTTGTTTAGTCAGCAGGCAGTGTGTTACCAGCTCTTTCTATTCAAGGTGATGCAAGCAATATATTCCCAGCTCCAATTAGCTCTTTTTGAAGGAGGCCACTTGAAATAAAGGTAATTTTGTTGTATGTACCCAATTTTAAGGGGAAAAAGTAGCAGTAATTTACAGGTTAAACCTATCAGGGAAACTACTGTTCCTCACTGGCTCAGCCTGCAGACTGCTGCTGCTTTTCCTTTTTGTGCCCTGCTGGGTGATCCAGCTGCTCAGTTCATGTGCAGCTCTGGCACAGAGGATCCAAATATTCACAATTTGGAAGTGTTTTTTACAACAGCAACAGCAAAAACCAGCATTTAAATTTAACTCAGAAAGAATCTTTGTGTAAATTTTATTTACCTTCTCTTATTAGGTGAAAAATGAGTGAGGGAAACTACTGAGATGTGATGCCAAGGGTTTTCACAGGAGTGTAGCTTTGGGGAAAAATTTGTAAAACTCGATGAGTTAAGGTTAACTGAAACCACTGTTCTCTGAGCATCAGTCAGAAGCAAGTAATACCAGATACATAATTTTTTTGCTGACATAGTTGGTAAAAGTAAGTTTTCTTGGGCATTTTTAATATGTTTCTTATAGTTTCAGGAGTAGTGCTGTCCTGAACCTTGTTTGACATCAAATACAACCAAAAATATTGTGGGAGCTTGAGGCTTAATATAACCTGGCATTGATTGCTTTTCATAGTTGTTGCTGCTTTACATTGCTTTACAATGACAAATGTACAATTATTTCAGTATTTTCATGCAGAAATTTTGTTGCAGAGTTTGAAATGCAAAAGGTTAATAAAATATGCTGGCTTTCACCCTCTTCCTCCCTCCCCCTTTTTCCTTGTTCAGTTAAGAGCAGGAGATTGAGGCAAAAGAGGGCTTTAGAAACAGTTTCTCATATCTTTTGATGCAGGGTGAAACAGCTTAGTTTCAGTTCATTTTGGTGCAAAATGATCAGATATTTTATGTGGTTCAAATGAAATAAACACCTTTACTTATTTGTTCATTCATTTCCAACCCAAACAGAAACTGAAATTAAGGTTTTGGTTTTAAGCCCCCCCCCCCCCCAAATGAGAACCTCCTGGAGGAGGTTGTTTTATTAGTATCTCAACTGGCTACTGAAATTTCTTTAATGGCACCTTTCTGCTTCTCAGATTATAATGTGCTGGTACTCAGGAGGAGTTCACTTCAGCTGTGTCCTTTCCTCCCCCTGACCCTGTGTGTGTGTCCACCCCTCATTACTGCACCCACCTACACCTGCCTCTTGCCAGAGCCTGCTCACCATTGTGGCACCCCTCTTCTTTGGGGGAGAGCCCACGGGAAGAGAAACAGGGCAACAACCTGTGGATAAATCCACCTTACAGGTTGGTCACATCCTTTTTGCTGCAGGGAAACATTCACCAGAATCTTTTATTTAATATTTGCTCTGGCTGGTCTCTGCTGACACTGTGTTTTCACCTGGAGACCTTTGTTTGAATGGGGTCTCCTCAGAATGAGGTGCAGAAAATCCAGGACATGCTGATTTTAACCCAGCAATGAGGACTTATAAAACCAGCTTTAACTACTTGCCTTTCATCTCTAGCAGGGAGCTTCCTTTGGAGAGTAGATATTTCTCCTCCAATGGACAAAGGTCTTCACTTCTCGTTCTGTGTGATTACAACTGTGCTGCTCCTGAGAGGATCGAGCCAGGCAGGTGAGAAAAATTATACAAAAATGCAGGCTGTGTCCAAATCTGGTTTTGTTCTTCTTCACAGAGTGGTAATTGTTTCAGTCTTTAACTACTAGTGCTTACAGGAAGTTGTTTTAATCCTAAGAATTTGTGGTTATTGGTTATTAAGGCATCAACTGGGCCTGCTTTGTTGTTACAGCTTGTGATAGTGACTTTATCATCTTAAGAGTGCTGTTACTAAGTGTCTTTGCTGCTCTAGATGTAAAACAGGTGGCAGAGATCAGGGAAGATGAAAAAGCCTAGGAAAAGAGTGGTTTGGTGTCCTTGAAGGCCATTGTTGTGTTTAAAGCTGCACTCTTTGGGGTCTATTGGTCTCTTGAATTGCAGTGAGATAGATGATTAACTTGTTCTTCTGTGAGGGATGCTGTCCCTGTCCCTGTTTTGTTTAGCCCCTGTGCTCGTGCCATGTTTGGGGAAGAGGGGGGGATTTAGCGCATTGAAGCTGTCAGCTCTGTGAGTCCCCAGACATTTTTTAGACAAAGGGTGACTCTGTGTTCCCTCTGAAGGTCCAAAGGGACAGGAGTAGGAGCCTGCCAGGGACTTCTCCCAGTCATCAGCAGCTGGATCACACTCCGCTCCCAGTGCGAGCAGCTGGGGAACTTGCTTTTGCAACTGCACAACTGCTATTGTTTCCACCTTACTGTAGTTTTTTGGTGTTCTGTGCCTGGAGTCCAGGCTCAGGCTAAGGAGAGGCTTGACCTTGCAGAATTACTGAGAGATAAAAACTGGCTTTCTGTTTAGAGAGTTGGGAGAGCAGCTTCCCTTCTCAGCCCATCTCACACACCCATCTCCTGCCTGCCCGGGGCTGGTAATTGCTGTGGGAGCTGCAGTTCACCTCAGGCTACAGATATTTCACCTATTTATGTCTCTGATGAGGGTCAAATTCTTTCACCCTGAGAACTCACTCAACCAGAATGTCCCAGTGTTCTCCAGAACTGGGATCCACTGGCCTCTTCTTTTAGTTCAGGGTTTTTTGTGGTCACACGCTGCTCAAGGGGAAATGCTGGCAAAGGCTGCAGAGAGAAGGGTGCTAGCCTGGAGAGGAAGGATGGGGTGGAAAATTGAGGTGAGTTGGCCAGTTCTTAATGGTGCTACAGGGTTTTATCACCAGAGTTAAAGTGGGGAGACATCTGCTAGAAGGCTGGGTTTGCTCGGAGCAGGGTTAAGGACAAGGCTGGTTGTTGTAACCACATTTCCTGCAGCCACTGGCCTGTGGGGAGCAAAAGTGGAGGGATGAGACTCTCCTCTTTGTCTGATATTTCTGTAGACTCTCACAAAGGATCCTCACAATGAGCACTTGGCTTCTCAGAAGTGTCGCCGCAATGAACTTTGAGTTAGTGCTGCAACTTGATTACTTATGGTCCTTTCAGGGGTTCTTACAATGGGGCTTTGAACAGCTGCATCCAGTGCCGCTGTGGGGGGGCTGAAGCCTTTGGTACAGACTGTTTGCTTCCAAGAAACCCTAGCAGGTCTTCAAAATGAGCCTCAAAAAGCTTTTACTGGCTATAATGAGTTTCTAAAGGGAGACAAGAGAACTGCTTTGTGAAGATTTCCAGCTCCTGTGGAGAACTGTAGTGGAGAGGGAAAAAACAGGTTTTGTTTTACAATAATGTAGAGTTCAGCACAAGGCCAGAAAATGCAAAACCAAAGAATGAATAATAATACATAATGAATGAATATGTTGTTATACTTAATGAAAAACTCGCAGCTTTTGCTTGAAAGAGTGAGAACACCCTATTTTTTTTTGTTTTATCTTGAGGGATTTTTGGCTTTTACACTGAATTCTTTGATTCCCAGGAGCAACGCTGTGCACATTCTACGAAAAACATCCTGGGCAATTAATGCGTCATATATTGACACAATTGTGATTTTAATCTTAATCTTTGTATTTTAGCTCTCGTGTAGCTGGGGTGGGATTGAGTTTTTCTACTGAGTATTATGAAAGGGGAAGTTTTTTCCCTTTAGGGGACTTGTTAAAAGCCCCACAGCAGAGCAGAACCCAGGAGCATAACTGACCTCAATAATGGTACTTTTATGGGCAGATCTCGGTGTTTTTACCAAAACGGGGAGTATCATTATCTTGGGTTTACAAATGGGAAACTGAGGCATAGGAAGGAGAAGCTTGACATTGGGTGTTCCCTCTGGTGCTTACAGCAGGGTTGCACAGGTTCTCTTTGCAATTAAACTCCGTATCAATTTTATGTACTTCCCTTTCTCGCTGTTCTTCGATGGGATACAGAAAATGGGCAACATGAGCCATGAGGCTTCCTGGTCCCTCTTTCTTCAGCCCTTGTTCCCTGGTTTTGGTTGTGGCCCTTTTGGAGGTTTTAATTTTCACAGGAATGAAAAGTGGGGGTGCTTACAATTTGAGGGGGAACTGGAGTAGAACGTGGTGGAGAAGGGTTTCCAGCCCAGAGGTTGCAACCCCTTTAGCTGCTTAGACCTCTCATAAGCAGGAGAAAGGAAGAATAAGAAAAGCTCATGTCTTGGAACTTAATGGCGATGAACTTTTGGTTTACAGGGCTCTTCCGTAGGGGTATAGGCAAGGTTTTGCAGGAGTTACGGGGGAAATCTTAGTTGTATGAAGTAGCAGGAGACGTGGCTCTTCACCTTGACAGGGAGGACAATAAGGAAATAAGGCAATCAATTCTGCTGAATCCATTCCTCAATGTGTGAGTGACAGCCATTGTCATTAGTTCCAATTAGAACGTTCTGCAGCCTGAATCTGGCTGTGTCTGTATCTGCTTCTCTTTGTTTTGCTGTGAGGAGGAAACAAACTTGGCAAAACTGCTGTGAGTCAACTGCCCTGTGAGCTTGGGAGTGGAGGGTGGTCGTTCTGAAAGGAGGGGATGAAGCTTCACTTTTAAGGAGCCATAACTATAAGCTCTGCAAGAAGTTGATTATTTTGTTGTTGTATTTTTTCAGGCACTACAAGGAATGATGATGCTGTGGTTAAGGTATGTGCAAGTTCCTGGGTGCAGAGCTGCCAATAAAGGCATACGTGCAGATGGTCTTCTATTTTCAGTTCAGAAATAGAAGAGGTCATAGCGTGCAATGCCTTTAATCTGTGAAGAGTTATTATTTTAAATATATGTTTCACGTCTAGTGATGGCCATACCTAAGTTGGTCTGTGTGTCTATGTTCTTTGGTTTTGCTCAAACTTTTGTCCTGAATTCAACTCAGTCACGCCTCAGGGAAGAATCTGCCTACAGCCCTGTCTTCATGGCTTACAGAATCTAAACCTCAGAATTACTGCAGCACTTATGATTGTTATAAACTTCCTAACATTGAAGAAAATTCAGACACATATGAACATGCAGAGATGTCTTTATTAGTTCTTAAGACATGTGTTATTTTTCCAAAACTTTGTACTTGATGTAAAAAGGGTCTGTGGGGCGTAATTCCTCAGATTTTAAAAGAAAGATGTCAAATGTCACTTAAAATCTAACCTGCTAGAACATGTAGATATTCACATAATGCAGGACAGTATTTGTCCTAAAGACTTTCTGATCAAATATTGTGGGGAAGTTGGTTATGGTATATAGCATTGGGGAATTAAATTAATTGTGCAAACGGCATAGGTAGAGACAGAACTTGTGTCTCCAGTCCCACCACTGCACATTTTTACTCACTCCCTTTGGTGAGACAGGACCAGCCCTACTCACCCTGCTGCTACCAAAACCCCACACTTTTACCCAAATAAAATACTCTTTTGGTATATTTACAAAAGTTGTAGTTTGTTGAGATTTTTTTTTTTTAAGAACCAATTTGAAGCCTTCAGTAACTAGTGGGTGATGGCAAGTGAGAGGACTAGGCCAGGATTTTTTGGTTTTATGTTTTATCCTCTTGTTCAGTAGCATAAATATTTCAAATGGACGTGGAAAGAAATGTGACTTTTTTGCTTTTATCCAAGAGCAAATTGTAGCTTCTGTGGGAACAGTGACATTCCTCCTGGAACACTCTGCACTAGGTACCTTCTGATCACAGCTTCAAAGATAGAGCTCAGCCCTCAAATCCTTCCATTGCAGAGAGAACTGCAACAAGATAATTCAGCTCCTGGAAGAAGTGGAGCTTCTTTTGCAGCTATTGTGTAGCATATATATACACGCACACATACGTGCTTTCTTACTCTGTCTAGAAACATTTCTGTGTAGTTTTAGAATGAAGGGATACACTGAAGAAATGTTAGAGAATTAGGCTGCTTTACTGGCAAAAACTTGAATTGTTCTGAGGTAGTGCTGAGTTGTGTGACTGAGGTTGGAATATCTACTCTGCAATTGAGTGTTCAGTGCAGAAGTGAATCCACGTTTCCTCTCATCTTCCTATCAGGTTTCCTACTGTTCTGTGTCTCCTGGAATTGCTCTCTAATGAGACCTTAATTGGCTGCTAATTGTTTTGTCTGCAGCATGAATTGATCTCTTTGGAAGACTGTGTACAGTGTGTATCTGAAGAATTGGGGCAACATTTAAAGTGATTTCTATTTGGACAAAGGATGCTGACAACAATAAAGTGAAATGCTTTGGTTTATGAATTGCTGTTAGGGAGCAGTGGTGGTGAGACTGCTGCAGTTTACAGCTGGTTTAACACACACCCACTCCAAGTCATGATGTACCCCTAGCTATGTGCAGCCACATCTGAGACTTGGAAATACAATTACTTCTTCACTTTTTGATTTGCAGGGCAATGACTTAAGGGGACCAGGAGAGGGTCTTCCGACTTTGACTGTCACAACAATCCTGGTAAGGCAGTGACACACACTGAGGGTGGCTGGCAGGGAGCTGGAATGACACTTTGCCTTGGTTTTCCCCCCAGATATTTGCAGGTTTTTGGACTGTCTTTGACACTGATATCCCTGTTGATCACAGAGTGGTCATGGTTTGGAGTGCTGGCTCAGTGCAGAGCTGCAAGCTCTCTGTGGGAGGATTTGAGTGCTATCAAATGGACTGCTCTGTGAAGGCAGCCAGGCCTCTTCACTCTGTGTAGCTACATCTAAGGGTTCTCATGTTACCTATGTGTTGTTTCTGTCCTGCAGTGGAAATGTGTAAAGATCACACTTGAGCAGGGATTAGAAATGGGCTATTAAAAAAAAATATCTAAAGGAAAATGCATTACTACATGTACCAGATGAGCAGGACTATTCTGAAGTAATAGTCTGAATTTACTGCTGCAGCAGTAAATGTTCTGATTCTGGTGTCAGATCCTGCACCAGCATCTGACCCTCGGCTGATGCTTTGGTGGGGCACATGAAATGTATTTGGGCTTTTAGACTGAGGAGAGGTTATGATCACTTCTGTGGTACATGGGGCTTGCAGGATGCAGCTGGAGCTGTGAGTAGTGAGTGTCTGTGAGTAGTGGTGGCACATGGCTCCAGGGAATATCTTTCAAGTTTGGAAATCTTGTCCATCTGATAACGTGGGTAGAGGTTTTTGAGGAGGGTGCTAAAATAAATAAATAAATGAATGGATCAATTCACGATCAGTTACACTCAGACTTTGGGAGCATGTAATTGTGGCTTTTTCCCTCGATATGCAGGAAGATCCCTATGTGATGGTGAGAAGTGCAGAACTGGAGGGATACTGCATCGACTTGCTGAAGGCTCTTGCGTCAATGCTCCACTTCAGCTACAGGGTGAAGGTGGTGGGAGACGGGCGGTACGGTACTGTCTCTTCCACTGGGAACTGGACTGGGATGATCGGCGAGGTTTTGAGACGGGTAATTTTCAAGTTCTATTTTTGCCAAACTGCATCTCTAGAAGGAAAGAACAGTGCCTGCAGCTCTTGGGCTGCATCAGAATAGCCCCATCGTGGGCCATTCCCTGTGGCTGGTGTTCTGTCATCTGTTGGTAACACTTGAATTAAACCTCCTTTGCTCCTCTGAGGTCGACGCTGTGTCCAGCTGTCAGTCAGGTGGATGCTGCAGCCAGGAAAAGAAAGGAACATGCCTTCTGGTTTTGGCAAACAAACCAAACATGGTTCATGGTGCACAGCCTCAGCCTCTGTGTGTGTCTGTGGGATGCTGTAGTAGGAAACCAGAAGCCCCAGATACCAACCACCACCCATGCACCCCAGTATGAGCAATGCAAAAAGGAAAACCACCCTATTCCTTGGAGCTCCCAGTCTGAGAGCTGTCTGGCCCAGAGAAGTGATTTGCCATGTAGGTCTCTGCCCGCTCAGCCTGGGAAGCATTCTGTTTGAGTGTAGGTTCAGGTAGGTTAGATGGTTGAATGGTTAATTTTTTTATTTTTTTTTTTATCTCCATCTTGTAGGAAGCAGACATTGCAGTGGCTCCGTTGACAGTCACGTCAGCAAGGGAAGAGGTGGTCTCCTTCACCACACCATTCCTGCAGACTGGGATTGGAATCTTGCTTCGGAAAGACTCTGTCTCTCAGGATATGTCTTTCTTCCACTTCCTGGCTCCTTTCAGTAAGGAGACCTGGACCGGCCTTTTATTTGCTTATGTGCTGACGTGCTTCTGCCTCTTTCTTGTTGCCAGGTACAAATACATTTGTTTCATAGATTTTGTTCAAGTCAGCTGCTTTCTCATCTATAAAGAGATCTGTTTTAAAGAAACCACCAGGGTGCATTTTGCTTTGAGGAACCTTCAGTAGAGATCCAGAACCAGGGGCTGATAAGGGAGGAGATGCCATAGAAGAAAGGTCGTTTCCGGGTTGTCTGTGCTGCTGCAGTCACCCTGCAGGATTACTCTTATTTTTTCCCCAAATGTCTGTTTTTATCCTGTCATTTTCCCACAGACTGAGCCCCTGTGAATGGAATGAGCCAAAGAACGAAGAGAATCACTTCACCTTCTTAAATAGCCTCTGGTTTGGAGCAGGAGCCCTTGCCCTGCAAGGTGAGTAGGGGGCACTGGGGCAAAGCGGCTCTGGGAGCAGTGTGGGGGGTGTTTAAGCTGACTGTATCCAGCTCTCATCTGTGTGTTACAGCCCACTGCTGGGCTACCCTCTTGAGGGAGAAGATGCTCCAATAAGGACACTGGGCAGCAGTAAAACTCCCAGTTTGGGGATTCCGATACAGACCTTTTGGAATTGTAGGGATGGCAGGTTTCAGTTGAGGAATGTGTATTTTCTGCTGTAAAAGTTGCTCTAGGGGATGTCAAGATAAACATTGACCTGGTGCTTTGTAGACTGGTGTCTTTTGGTGCTGTTCCTGGCCATTGATGCTGTTTCAGCTCTACGTTGCAGGCAGTTTTGATGCAGTTCAAACCAGCCGTAGTTGGTCTTTTCAGGCTTGTGCATTAAGAAGCTGCAGGGCAAGTTTTGCAGTTTGGCCTTTAATTAAAGGGAAGTCTTTAACTCAGGCTTATGAATCCTTCCCGGATGTTGTATGGGCTCATTCTGCTCCTGCAGGTGTCACCCCGAGGCCCAAAGCACTCTCTGTGCGAGTCATCGCTGCCGTCTGGTGGCTGTTCACCATCGCCCTTCTGGCCGCCTACATCGCCAACTTCACTGCTCTGCTGAGCTCCGGCAGCGAGCAGCTCCCCATCCAGACTTTTGAAGACCTTGTGAAGCAAAGAAAGCTCGAGTTTGGGACACTGGACGGCTCCTCTACTTTCTACTTCTTCAAGGTGTGGAGAATCTCACTGTGCACATACACACGTGCTGTGGAGCGGCTGAGCTGGGGGTCGTGTTGTCTAGTTCATGCCCACAGGTCCTTACACCACCCCACGGCTGTAGCACTCCATCCGGTCTCCTGTAATATGTGACATAACATGATTGGTGTCTGCTGTTTTATCCATCTCTTCTTCAACCTTTTCTCAGACAGAAAGCATGCAGAGGGCTATATTTTTATAGTGTATTCTCTTTTATGAAAATGCTGTTGGTCCTCAGGGGTTGTTCTTGAGTCCCTTGAACACGAGCACTGACACAGGTAGTTTCTGGGTACATGACCTGGGTACCTGCAAAGGTTGGGTTTGGGAGTGGGAGGAAATATTTAATAATTATATCCCTGTAACTGTGCATGGGAGAGGAAATCTCTGCTAGTTCTATGCTGGTTTTCTGTACAGAGGGCTCACAAGGCAATGATTCTGATTCTCCATGTTGTTTTGCAATCGTTGCACATAGATGCAGTTTTTTTTTTTCAGGTGATTGTTTTACACTTTAGTTTAACACTTGTATTTTTGGGCTGCAGAACTCCAAGAACCCCATCCACCAGATGATCTATGAATACATGGACAAGAGACGAGACCACGTTTTAGTCAAAACCTACCAGGAAGCAGTTCAGCGGGTGATGGAATCCAACTACGCCTTCATTGGTGAATCCATCTCGCAAGACCTGGCGGCTGCCAGGCACTGCGACTTGATCCGGGCCCCTGAAGTTATTGGAGCCAGAGGATATGGCATTGCCACTACCCAAGGTTAGTCACTGGCCCGCTTCTGTCCCACTGCTCCACTTGGGTTTCATGGGGCTGATTGACAAAGCAAAAAGCCTGGGGTGGTCGAGCCCCCAAACCCTCACATTTTCTGCGTTAACACTGAGAACCTTGTGTGAGCAGATGGGTAACACAAACTGGTAACCCTGCACTGCAGGGATTTCATTCTGTAGGTGAATTATCACTACCACTCACTAACTCTTACTTTAAACTACAATATGTAAAAAACAATCCAGCTCTCGGGGGCGTCACTGGTTCCTGTGGGGTTTTGGGGTTTGGCTTAGTCCCAGTAATACCAAGCTCCTCAGCCAGTTGCAGGGAAGGCAGCTTGTTCTCTTGTCAGGCACAACTACCAGTATTTCTCAAAATACCTTCATTCTGTCATTATTCTGCAAGTATTACCTTACCTCTGTGGGCAGGGCAGGAATGGTTTTATCTAAGAAAAGCACTCGGCTTCCTC